>JAWNPL010000173.1:6257500-6655000 GCA_035047545.1 Drosophila paranaensis | reverse complement strand
GCAGCACATTTAAAGTGACATAAGCAGCATATTGCACATACGCATAAGTTTATGGTTGAAGTAATTTAAAGGCAACAAACACACACACACACACTTTAGCATAGCTACGTGTGGAATATTAACTAACGCACACACGTACAAACTAAATGAAATTCATGGCATATGTGCGTGCGTACGGCGGCTATGTGAGCTAGTGTGTGTGTGTGTGTGTGTGCGCGCTTGTATGTGGTGTAAAGTGGCTTGCTTGCGTTGCATAGTGATAGTGTCTGGCTGATGGTTGCCGTAACAGCCGCAAGCCTTAAAATAGCCTTTTTTTATGTTACTTATTCACCCGCGCTCTTTCGCTCGCTCTCTCGCTCTGGCTTTATCCAAATTCCTGAGCCGCTGCAGGCCAAATGAGATTTAAAGTACATGCAGAGCCACACACACACACACACACACACACTCGCACACACGCTACATTTCTAGAAAAGTTTTTGGTGCACTTTGTGGGCCATACTTGGCCCTATTTTTCGGGATCTGGCTCTGCGTCTCGCTCCGGCTCTGGCTCCGGCTCCGGCTCCTGCTCGGCCGACGCGCCGCCACGTTGGCCTGCCTCTTTAGCATATTCCCCTAGCATATTTTTATTTTTAGCATTTATAAGTGAATAAATGCGCGCATTTAAATGCCACTTCTTGCACACTCACATGATTCGGAAGTCATCGTCCAGCCAGCTAGCCAGACTCGGGCTCGGGTTTGGGCTTGGGTCTGGGTCTTCGTTTTGGGGCGTGGATGTGTGTTAGGTCTCCAGCCTCATTACGTATGCAGTGGAAATTTTTTGTGCTCAGCATTTTATGCACGTCGTGCCAATTTATAAATCATTTTTGTTTGTCTGTTTGCATTTGTTTGTGCTCAACGTGGCCGACTACGTGGCGTATACGTAATGCCAGCTCCTGCATATGTCTGCCCGCTTCTCTCTCTCCCTCTCTCTCTCTCTCGCTCTCTCTCGCACAGCAAATGCTTCATAATATGATTTATTTTAATCATTATGCTAAATGATTTTTTGCTACCTCATTTTTCACCACTCGACTTCTGCATCAAGCAACAAAATAATTTTCATTCTGCATAAAATATATATCATTTGTGTGTATAATATACGATCCAGTGTATTAAGGCCCAACAGCCAGACCTCGACAGGTACATTATTAAATGAAATGGCATTCCAGGATTCATCTCGACTTGATTTCAAACACGATTGTGGGCCAAATTTTCTTTGTTCTCGTCACATTCATCAATTTCGGCTAGCTAAAAGCATTTGCTTGTCGCAGTTATTGATTCTCGTGTCGTTTGATTATTGCATTGTTCTTCGTTTTATTGTGCGTCGTGTGCTGGAAATGTGGCCAAAATGATCCAGAGAGACTCGCCAGAGAGGTGCCGTCGCAGCCTTGTCCTTTTGAATTAGAGAAAATCCTCGGCACACGCCGGCAAGCAAATGAGCCGCATACGTCGAGCTGCTGTGCAGACAGATGAGCATATGTTAACTGAAATCAAGGACACACTCGAATACCCATAGGCAGCACTTGCGCCGACACATCTGAATAGATTTCAATCTACTCTTAATATTGACGAGCGCAGGACACACAGGACGCATGGCTGTCCGAGCTGGTCGGCCAGTGGTTGATGTCCACAGCAGCTGGCACGCTGGACGGCTGGACGGCTGGACGACTGGACGGCTGGGCGACTGCTGGGCGGGTGGTTCGGCACCGCAAGTGGGCTTGTTGTCCGCTTGTTGCGCACTGAATTATTTATTAGGCATGTTTCTGCACTAGGTGTCATTTTGCTGGCCAACATGGCTCCTTATCGCCCACACTTTTTCGCATATTCCATTCGTAGTCCATCGTTTGGGTCTTCTTTCTCCGGGCTGATGGCCAACCAACTGCGACAGAGTGCTTGCATGTTTCATGAGCTCTCAAATGATGCACAAAACATGATCAAATCATTTGACGTTGACATCGAAGGCGACGCGTCGCCGTCATCATCCGCCATTTCCTTCTCCGGCTGTCATGCATCACAAATTGACTTAGAGCTCTTACGCGCTTCGCTCTCCTAATTGCGCTACGGATTTGAATAATTTGATTACCAGCTGGATGGGCGCTCGCGCCGCTCTTGACATTAATTGAATATGCTTGAGCATTTGATGTGAGTGGAGTGGAGAGAGTGGGGCTCAGAGAGACTTTTCGATTGGCAGTTGCTCAAAAGAGAATATTTTGAGAAATTCCCAAAGTTGCCAACAAGAATGTGCAAAATTTGCACTCGAAGATTTTATATCACGACAGGGTGTTGGCCTCCACTGCTGCAGCTGCCTCTGCGCTGGCAGCTATGGCAGCGGACTCTTCTTGGCACTGGAATGCAATCAATTTGCAAATTTTCGCTACTTTGCCGCGTTTGCAAATGTTCAAGTATTTGGCTCCTTAGCATTTTTTGTTTTTTAGTTTCTTTTTTTTTTATCCTTTTGTTGCTCTTACCGAAGCCCCCCTTTTTTGCCATCTATTTTGTGTGTGTTTTTTAGCCTTTCTACACTTGAGCGCATCGAACGGCTGTCTGTCTGTGCTGTCTGTGTGTCCAGAGACTTGCTTCTCAGCTTTGTTCAGGCAGCCAGCCAGACCCATGGGCTATGCAAATGATGCATGGCTGGCTCTTAGCCTCCAGCTAGCTACCAGGCCCAAGCTCCCAGCCTCGCAGCTCACAGCCTCGCAGCTTTGTTTGTTCCACTCGCCCATGTCTGGGTCGTGTTTTGGCCAAAGGTGCTGAGCTTGGCAAATGGCGTTGTAATATTCGTTGCAATTGAATATTGCACAACTCACACTTTGGGGGGCGCGGCCCGAGCCAAGTTATCGGCAATGGCTCGTTGTTCATTGGCCAACAGTTGCATCTTGCCGGCAGTGTAGGCCCTGCGACTCTCAGCTCCAACCTTATACCTTGGATGGCAGCGCAGCCATGTTCTTCGATCGGAGTCTCTCCTTAAGCAACATTTTGCTTTTTCGCCTTCTTTCCAGGGCCATGTGTAAAATCGACAAATAATGGATGCTGCCTCTGCCCCCTCTGCCTCCTGCTCGGCTCGGCGTGCTGGCGGTGCGCATTTGAATTTCAATTGAATTGAATTCTTTGTGCTGCATCGCATATTCTGCAGTGCCAGTGTGGTTGCATGGCAATATAGATTCCCTCAGTGTTATGCAAAGGAATTTCTAATGGAAAAATGCGCCTCAGCGTGGGGCGCCAGAAAGGCTACGCTCGCTGTGGCACAGCGGGCGCTAAAATATGTTGCATACTTCCAGGCTGTCAGCTTGAAATTGCAATTAATAAAATGTTGCAAGCCGATATCTGCGATAAGCCATAAACAAAGTTAAGTCAATAAACGGCTTCAAATACTCGGCACGAATATGGCCATTAATTGCCTCGATTCCAGCTCTTTCACGCACTCACACCCACACATACATACATTCTCGGATTGTGCTGTTCGCATTAGTCTGGCATTTTATTTTGTATATTTGAAATAAATTATTCTGCTCACTCATCAGCATTTTGCGCTGTTATAAACACGTTTTTAATTAAAATTGCAAAAACAGAGAAAAAGTAGATGCGGCAATAAAAGCAAAAAATAAATACACACTGAACTCGCCTGCTACTGTATGCATGCGTATGTGTATGTGTGTGTGTGTGGGTGGGGGCAAAGAAGAAAAATGTGATGGCAGCAACTTCAATTAACAGAAAATAAAAGGCAATTCCAAGCAGAACAAAGCACTGAGCAGCAGCAACAGAAACCAAACAAAGCCAACACAGGCAGATAAACGGACGGCAGACAAAAGTTGCCATTACTGTTGCCGTCGAGGTCTAGAGTGTGGAGGATGTGTGTGGCAAGGTAAGTAGCAGGCAGAGCATGTGCCATCCTGGGCGGGAGAGCAGTCAGAGAAGCGCAACAGTTTTAGTGATAAAATGGCAAACACGTAATCATGCCAGGCAGATAAATGTGCGTGCGCCGCGGCCTCATGCCCCACCTCAGTTCAGCCAGAGCAACAATCCACACACACACACATACGGCCATGTGAGTGTGACACATGGCGCTGCCTATGCCAACGACATCGACGCAATAATAAACTGGCAACGAGAAAAATAAAATACGAATACACGTCGCATTCATTGCGATTCATTAATTTGACATTCACGTACCGCAGAGCCCACACACTCACTTACCCACACACTCTCACATGCATGAGCGAGTGGTGGTGTGGTTGGCCCCCGAAAATTTGTTTACAATTTTAACAGCTTTTGTTGCCAATCGAATTATTTGCTAAGCATTTGCCAAACAACGCGCTGAAAGATGAGATTTAAATTTAAATTTCCCTCCACTCATTGTGAACCGGAAATTTTGCCAAAGCACACAATGAGTGAGTGTGTGTATGTCTCTCTCTCTCTCTCTCTCTCTCTCTCTCTCTCTCTCTCTCTCTCTCTCTCTCTCTGTTTCTCTGAGTGTTCATATTTGTAATACTTTGACGCCTCACGTGCCAAATGAATTGGCTGCTTGTCAAGTTCTTTTAGCCGTTTCGCTTGGCCTGGTTCTTGGCGCCCTTCGTGCCATCGAAATTGTTCTCACGTCTAGACATAATTTCTTCAATCATTTATTACCTAATTAAGTGGAAGTATAAATGCTAAGCTCAGCCACCCAGCAGCGCTGCCACAGTGGGCGTGTCCGGGCACTCAGGGTCGAATCGGCAACTGTTTTTGCGTGTGTGTGTGTGTGTGTGTGTGTGTGTGCCTCGGCCACTCCATACTCAGTTCCAATCTCTGTTGGCCCGCCGCCTTTTGTGTATGTGAATTAACTGGCAACATTCCAATGATTGACCTTTCCCTCTCACGGGTGTGTGTGTGTGTGTGTGTGTGTGTTGGTTGAGTGTGAGCACTTGAGCTTAAGACTCGCCTTGAGCATAGCAACTGCCTTTGTCTTCGGCTCATCTTTTGTTCCATCTTGGCCAAGTCGGCTCACAGGCTGCCAGCCAGGCCAAGCAGGCATTGTGTGCATTTTGTGTTTTCTGCTGCCGTTGTTTGTGGCTTTGTTGTTGCTGTTGTATCTTTTCTTGTGGTTATTCTCAACAAACTGCCGCTTCAATTGTTTTCTTTCTACTCTCTGCTTTCTCTCGTTTTTTATTATTCTTCTTGATTTTGTTGTATTTTGGTGCTTTCCATTGTTTGGCCTTTGTTCGCTTCTGGCTCGGCTCAATTGTGTCACACTTTTGATCGCTGTATGGCTTTTTGGAGGTCAATAATGAAGTGCATGGCAAAAGGAGCTGACAGCCAGATAAAAACCATCTGGAAATATCACTCAACTACTAGATATTTAATATATGCATAAAATATAATATATATACATATATAAGAAGGGCATTCATTCTTCATTAAGTCAGCTTGTGCCAGAAAGCTGATTCCAGCCATAAGCTGAAGACAAAAGAAGACTTATTTATTAGGTTTACAGTCCTGGTCATTAGTATATAGCAATTTTGAAGGGTATCCCATCACTCTCTCTCTCTCTCTCTTTTCTATACTTACTTGCTCAGCACTTCCCTCAGCTTCGCCCAAATCATTGTGTATCGCTTTTGTTATTATTTTCCATACTTTTTTTTATTATTAATTTGTTGTTTGTTTTGGTTTTTGTGTTTGTCTTTTACAATGCTTTTTCATTATTCATTACAAATATTCCACGATGCGGCTGCTGCTTGCCTCACGGACTGCGGTTCACATAGACCTGTGTGGGCGCCCTTGACATAGTAATACATCTATCTCTTAGTTACGAACTACATACCATAGCATATTTAGCTATTTTCTATATTGTGTTCCGTTTAGTTTGCTCTCGCTAGGCTTAACTTGAATTCCTCAACTTATTTGATATTCCTCATGCATATTTTATGTACTTTTCCATTTATTCTATTTTAATTTTTTTTGTCTTCTTTTATTTAACATAGGTTTCTGCTACGTTCGACTATGTAGCTTCCTCCTTAACAGTATTGATCTAGTTGCAGTTTTCTCGACTTGTTTTTCTTGTTTTTCATTCAACGGTACTTTACATTGTAGCTGCGCCTCGTGCTGTGCTGCCCCGAGAGCACAATGACAAAGTAAAAGGGACATAAACAATAATCGAATTGATAAAGCGGCTAGATTTACATATATATGCAGATATCGGTAGCTGCAATGCAGATTGGTTTTGTCTAAGTACTCCCGCCAGCTCAGAATGCTGCCAAGGAGATTGCAGATGCAGATAGGTACTTACGATACTTATGCGAAAGCTCTCTGACAACGGCTTTAGACACTTTCTGTTTTGGGCTTGGTAATTATCGTTAAATTCGTCTAATATTAAATAGCTACAAGCTGTTCTACAAGCGGGTTCCCTTCATCAAAGGTCGCTTGCAATTTGGTGGCCTAGGGAACTATTCAAGTGCATTGCAATTTCCCGATAAATATATGTATATATATATATTTAAGTATATATGTATATTTATTTAGGATATATGTATAATTCTCTCATATGTATTGTAATTTACTAATTGCTGCTTTAAGGTAATTAATTTTTGCTATAATAGTGTCAACAGTGGTACAACTTGTAAGCTAGTCGATATTGGATAACCGATAATCATATGAACTATCCACGGTTGCTTTTATTTTTTAAATTTATATTCTTTTTGACTAGTATTCACTAACTGAAGCGTAGGCTAGGGTGCACCAATAGCATTATAACATATAGTATAGTATAGGTATACGAGTATATTTAGGTATATCAAGTTAGCATGTACTATATATATGTATATGTAATATGTATATATATATTTGTTTATATATATATAAATATGAATATGTAACACATATCGTTATCTATATGCATTAAGGAAGACATTTTTTCATGATTGTGACCATTTCTTCAGCGCACTTTACACTCTACACTTGACACGTTCGCACTCATCAGTTGCATATGCATCTGTGTGTGTCTGTCTCTGCCTGTGAGTGTGTGTGTGTGTGTGTTGTATGTGTGTGAAATAGCTTAACGCTCTGCTCGAATGGTCAAGCTTAGACTTAAAGTGTGTGTGTGTTTGTGTGTTCATTACTGAGTGTCTCAGAAACACTCACTTAATATTCATAGAATTTACGCATTTATAATTTTGCTATACGTACACATATTCACAAAATCGAATAGTTTTTACATAGTTTATTAAGGCGCAACTGAAGTTCGGTTCAATGTACAATTATTCTTGTTTTACTGCTGTTGCTGTTGCTGTTGCTGCTGGGGTAGATCATATTATTATTTATATATTTATATACTTTTCCTTTTTGTTTAGTTTAATTTTATGCTTAGACATATCGTTGTGTACATTAGCATGTACATATGTATATAGAGGTATGTACAAAGGGTCAGTGTATATTTAGGTGTTCACATTGATATGTACTGTTAGTATTTGATAGAACGTAATATATATTCTTGATTTATTTACAGCATTTGGGGACGAGCCAAACCAAAGGATCGCATGACATGAAACCTCACTTAACAAAATAGAGCAGAGCAGACCAAATACATTTAAAGTGCGGCAAGACAATCATAATTACTTAAATACTCAGCCATGCAAAGTATAATTGGTAATGAAACCGTAATTCTCCGCGCGCCACAAAAGGCTGCATATTGTGTGGAAAACTTTGAGATAAATTAACAATTAAATTTCACATGTCCAAATTTAATTATCAGAAGCGGAAACGTATGTGCGCACAAGATGTTCGCACCTCAAAAAAAAAAAATAAATAAATAAATAAATAAATAAATTAATAAAAACGTGGACGACAGTTTAAGCCGGTCGCTGTGCACACCCTAGCAAAGGATGCTGCGACTGATATCATTGAATGGAAATAATTGCTTAAAAAAGTTGAAGATTTCAATAAAGAATTGAAGAAGTCATAGATTAGTTTGGGTTATTTAAAAGTAAAAAGAACAGAAAAGTAATATATAATCGGTTATTATTCGAGAGAGCGTAACATCGAGCTAGGTAAGGGTATTTCAAGTGCCGCATGCCAACGGCGGTAGTTTGTTGCTTGCTTTTAATTGTGTCAACAATAACACAATAATGGGGCATAAAGTGTAAAAACTGCAATTAACTCTGGGCTGTGTGCTGTGGAGATGATAATGAATGCTGAATGTAAGTAAGCAAATAAATAATTTGTATACCAATATACATATATATATATATATATATATATATATATATATATATATATATATATATATATATATATATATATATATATATATATATATATATATATATATATATATATTGTGTTTACTTTTTATCGTATAAAACACTAGCTACGTCGTGTGCGCTCCCCATATACATATGTAAGAATATGCGTATGTGTGTATGTAAGTGTATAGCTTAAACACATATCAAGTCTATTTACAGGTTTCTGTCGGATGCCTTTCATTATCATTGTTGTGTATATAGTTTAAACGCTAGCATTAGTAATTGTAGATAATTTCCATTATTTTAAGATAATTATTATTTAGACAGCAGTTTCATTCCCTCACTTGTTTGAGTATGTAAAGTTAATCGTTATCGTTATCGTTATCATTAGTCGAATGGTGTATCGAGTACTTAATGCCTCACAGATGTAAGTACGTATCAAAAAGTAAGATCGCATCTTCAAGTTAACAACAAAGCGCACAAAATATCTGCTAGCCCCTAAAAGTATACAACACATTTCGCTAATTTATTATATCATATGTATATGTATACGTATATGTATATGTATTATATGTATGTGTAGATGCCTAACTCTAAACTAACTCACATTTAATGCTGCTGAATATTTGAGTATTATGCTCGTATAGGTTTCATTTTTTCTATTTTATTTTCTTATATTTATTTCTTTGTAGCTACACACACAATTAGACATCGCACAGACACATCATACTTGTTCCTATGTATTTATTTATATATTTATTTATGTTAGTTTAGTATCGTATTTGGTGAGCCCAGATGCCACGCGTGACCCCATCCCATCCCTTCTCCCCCTACACCAGCTTACAAATAAACTACATACAGTTAGTGAGCGCTTTAGCTGCCGTGTCATGTTGAGACGGTGCGCCAGCTGGGCGCATCGGTCAGACGCAGCGTGCCACGGACGGTTATGGCCAGCGAGAGCAGCAACAGGGAGAACAGCCGGCTGGCCGCTGTCTGGCCACTGCGAGCGGCGCTCGTGCTTTCCGGCCAGACGACATCGACTTCGGACATTTTGAAAATGCTCAGCAGTCGGTGGGATTGTAGCTCATTGTGCTCGGTGTTGATATGATGACTGATGGTCTTCAGTATCGAGGTGCATTCGTCCTGCAAGTGGCCAGATAAGCAAAAGTATACGTTTGAGTACAAACAGCACTCGCTCACACCTGCGGCAGCCGCTTAATAGAATTATTAAAGAAGTTTACAAACCTTTTCACGTCGCAGCAGATCGATGTCCTTCAGCTTGCCATCGTGCGGCAGCCGCGCTGCTATGATGATGTTCTCCTCAGTCATGTTGAACAGCGTCAAGGTGCAATGTGTCTGCGGGTCGACAGCAACGACAGATGGCAATTAGCATGCAGGGAAGCTCAAGAGTTCGGCAGGTGAGCTGTCTTACCTGGTTGTTAATGTAGGTTGTCACGTATTGCTGCAGAGCGCGCACAGCGTCCTGCACGCCCAGGTTGGTGTGGGGTCGCAGCAGGGCCTCATCTGCGGCGCTGTAGCCCAGCAGCAAGAAGACGCCTCCTGCAAGACACAGCAAGCCACAAAGCTCAAAAAATTATGGAAAACTATTGATTTACGGGAATGCGAGTTAGCTGTGAATGTGAATGCAAAATGCACATAAATATTGCCAGAGTGAGAGAGAGAGAGAGAGAGAGAGAGATATGTATGCCGACTCAAAGAGAAAACAAAGTGCAGTTGGCTGGCATAGGTATAATGCCATGTATTCTCTGCCCTTTAAAGGCAATGTTAGCCTTATGCATGCCCCGAGGGCTGCTGCAAAATGAAAGATACTTGTCAGCCACGCACCACCGTCATTGCCTGTCGCGAGCGATAATCGTAAAGTGCTCAACGCGAACCAGAGACGACGCGAGCGACACCAATGGCATTTGTGCAGAAGCCAAATGGAAATGACGACGGATCAGGTGAGGTGGGCGGATAGTACTAACCTGGCAGAATGTAGTCCCCGAGCGGTGGCTTCATGCAGATGAAACGTCCCGAGTAGCAGAGGCAGCGGCCCCGGAACGCCTGATAAGCCGGCGAGGCGTGACTGTAGAACGCCAGGGCGGTCCGACAGGGCGCAAAGGGCACGCAGAGGGCGTGACAGGTGAGTGTAAGCGAGTCGCCGCAGCTGCACAGCTCGCTGCACTCGGCGTCGTCCAACGAGTAGATCTGTAAGTAAAGCCGACATCTCATGAAATCCGAGAAATATCTTGCCGCCTACCCGAACCTAATTAGGCAACGAGCATTACATTAAGCATACGCCCCGCCCCGCCCGACCCGCAGCTGGAACAATGCGAGCACTAATTGCATTGCCGCTTGCCATAAAACTGTTGTTGCTCCGGCAGCACGTAGAGGCCAAGTGAAAAGAAAAGTGGCCAAAGTGCATTCACGTCGCATTGTTGTAGTCTTTGTTCTTCTTCGCCTTCTCCTTCTTCTTCTTCTTTTTTTTTTATGTCGTTGTTTTGTAAATTGTTTTCTTTATTTTTTCGATGTCGTACATGTTGTTGCTCTGTATGCGCTACCATTTTCATGGCGTTGTTAAATGTGGTAATATCTTTTCGTTGGGCACGTGCCGGCGTGCACGTAAGCAATCCACACACACACACACACACACGCACACTCACACACGCACACATATACACAGCTTCAACTTGTTGTGCGCCTGCAACAAAAAGTTGTTTCGTTTGTTTTGCTGGCTGCCGCTTTGCAAACTTTTAGTTATGCAAATGCATTTTAATAACACTTTCTGAACTTCCGCTGTGTGTTAAAAAAAAAAAGAAGAGGAATGGAATAAATAAAACAAAAGAGAATAAAGGCAAATGGGAATGGAAGGTTACATAAATTTCGCGGGCTATTAAAAAACTTACGACATATTTTATTCGAATGAAAAAAGGTTAATTGCTGTAAATTGTTGACGATTTGTGACAGTTACATGAACGTGCCGCCATTTGCATAAAATATTGATTTCAAACTATTCAATTGATGCATTCGGCATGGAACTTACCCGCTTGCTGCTGCCCTCGCGTATGTGCTGATCGCTTTGATGGGGTCGCTGCACCACGCAGTTCCCTGTGAAAGAAAGCGAATGGAGAAAGGGTTTCAGGGTTTTTGCACAATAACTTTTGATGACACAACCTGAGCTAAGCCTTTGGGCTTAAGCACAACAATGAGCAATGGCCATTCATCAAGGCCTTTCATTAAAGCTCTTTGCCCTCAAACGTGCCAGAAAGTTGTGTATATCCCCAGACTGTTGCTGGCCGAGTGTTATCTGCTTTTGGAGAGTGTGCTAATTGGTGTCCTGTAGGCATGTGTGAAATGTTGCCCAACAATAAAAACTAACGAACCGGAGCCAGAGCCAGAGCCAGAGCGAGGGCACATTTAGTAGCACCCAGGGCATTGCTCACTTGGTCCGAAAATCATTTAGAAAACTTTCTTAGTGAATCAAGCTGAAAATCTTATTTGCAATTTGAATTTTTAATAAACGTGCGGCTCAAGTGGCCCACTTGACGGCATTGAATTAATATTTGAGCAGTGTTAACAAAACAATTTATTTCACTGAATACTTTAATGCGGAAGCTTCAAATTGTTAAATGCCGATGTCAAATGATTGAAGCACTGACACGGCTGACCGAACGACCGCCCGTCCGCCCGCCCGCCGGCTCCCGCACGATTTAAATCAATTATGAATGAGACATGCAAGCTGCAGAGCTCGACGCTGTCCGGTGACTAAACAACAACAATTCATACAAAATGCACACGCAAATGTCCCAACGGCCTGAATAATTACAGCTCATACACATGGCTTCTATCTGTCCATCTGTGTGGCTGCCCGAGCTCGCATGTGTGTGAATTATTTCGGCGATAGACGTGTGGCGAGCAAACAAACTCATTTACATATTTAATGCAATTTGCAGACAGCTTTGCTGCCCGACAATATAGCGGATGTGTTTCATAAATGCGTACAAAACACTACAAAAATTCGGAGCTGAGCGCAGCATGTCAAAGGACATTACAGACAAGCTGATATTAGACTATTGGAAATCGGAGAAATCGGGTAATGTATTGAGTTCTTAATCGGATTTAGTGCACATGCTTTATAATTATAGCAAATATTTTTATATTTACAAATGATTGTCACGTGAGCAATCTCATTTCCGGCCACACACACACATACAATCCTTTACAGCCATATTAAATGAAGCACAGCACAGGAACAGCCCAACGAAGCTCACACAGCAAAGAGCTTCCGTTTCAATTATCCGCCGAGTCTCATTAACCGCAGCAATTAAATTGCAAATGAAAACCGAAATAAATGAATTTAGGGCTTGCTCTGCTCCCCTGATACCTGAGCTTATTGTGACAAAGCTGCCAAAACTTCAAACGACAATGCATTAGCCAAATGCGAGCGTAAAAACTTTCGGAAGGCTCTGCCCGTAAATGTAGGAGGAGCTCAGACCGGAAGCCTGGTTACATGGCCAATAATATCATTCCTGTTGCCGTATTGCCAGTTATCAGCACTCAACAGCCTGTGGTAATACGCATAATAGGGGGACACGCCCCCACACTCACACACATACACACTCATGCACACAAAGGGATCGCCCACATGCATTTACTTACTTGGCGGCTGCGTTGTTGTTGTGGTTGCCATTGTTGTGGTCGCTGTGGTTGCCGGCTCTGTGTGGCTGATGCTGTGCACCAGCTCCGTTGTTTCCATTTGGTCAACAAAAATTACCGGATCATCGAAATCTACGCCCTGCCTGCCAAGGCCAGCGTTTTGACCATTGCCATTCTTCTTGCCCTGTCGCCGGTGGTCGCCCTTGCCATTTCCGTTACCATTCCCATTCCCGTTCCCGTTGCCGTTGCCGTGGTTGTGGGCATGCCCCTTGCCGTGATTGTTGTCGTGTTCATTGCCGCCATGATAATCGTTATTTCCGCCATTTCCGCTGGCATCGTTTCCGCTGTGCAGCGGCACCGAGTCGGGCGGATCGAGATAATTGTGTTCCACCGATGCCGGCTCTGATTTCTCCTTCGCCTGCTCGCGTTGTCAAGCGATTGGGTTGTTATTTTATTTATATTTTTTGCGTGCGATTTATTATTTATTTTTTTTTTTATTTTTGTTTTTATTTTTTATTCGCATTATTTTTTATTTATTTGCCATTTTAATTTTTTTTATTGTATTGTGGTTTTGCGATTGTTGTTCACAATTGTTGTTGTTCGTATGGTTGGAAACATGAAAAGAAAATGTTTTAAAGGTTTTCAATGCAAACTCGAATATTTTCGTGCACTGCATTTAATCTGAGAGCTGCAGCAGCAGCAACTGCAGCAGCAGAAGGGCAGAAATTGATTGCTTTGTCGGTTTGAATTCATAGTCGATACTCCGATACTCGAACGCTGGGTTTATATTGTGCGCTTGGCTTTTCAACTCTGTGCAGCCACTGATTGAGTGCTGATTGGAAAACAGACGGATTGAAGGATAACTGAGTGAAGGGAGGCCGACCAGGCGACTGTTGTTGAAGCTTGTTAATCGGATTGGCTGCCAGATTGGCCCGGTAGGGCCGACCACAGCACAGTTGTTGCACCACAATTAGTGCCGTTAATGCTCTGACCCACTCACGTGAGGATCCGGTATTGCTGCCCCCATAGGCGCAGGCTACTTACCTTGAAGATATGCGTTGCGGGCTTCCTCGGCGTTTGCTTCGGCTGCAGGCTGGTTGTTGTCGTTGTGCTGGTCGGCGGTGGCGGCGGTGGGGGAGGCGGTGCGCGCGTGGTAGTCGTCGTAGTTGTCGTGGTTGTTGTTGTCGTTGTGGTCGTCGTCAGAAATCCCAATTCAGCCAGCCGCTTCATATGAAAGTCCTTCTGTGCCTCGACTGCAAAGTGCATAAGAATTTTGTTGCCTTCGGCGATGCAATTATCCAGTCGTCTCAATCTACTCACCCACACACGGATTCATCCAGAGCAGGCGGCGCCAGCCTACGCACTGGTAGAGATGCTGTGGATCTGTGCCCTGGCAGGCGCAAGTGGTGCGCAGCATGGTGCCAAGGATGCCAATCATTGCCGTGCGACAGCCACTGGGCCGGCCGGCGCACTTCTTGGTCACGCTGTCCACGGCACAGGCCTGCTCATAATACTCCAGCTTGAGTCTGTCAAGGTTTTGGTTTAGCAATAAAAGAGAAAGACATCCAAGTATTAGCATGTGTGTGCCGCCAGCAAACCGGGTAGCTCGTCAGCTCGTCAGCTCGTCAGTTTGTAGCTGCAGTTAACGTCTGTCTAGCTGTCTGAATACCTGCCTGTCTGCTGGCAAGTGTCCCGTTGCCTGCAACCAGTGACGCCGGCTTGAGTCTGAGATTGATGTCTGGCCATTTATGCTGGAATTACACTTGGTATTCTGCTGCATTTGATGGCTCTGCAGTTGTTTCCACCACCACCACAAATTCGCTACACAATTTATTGCATCAGGTTTACGACACTGCCGTAAAATCCGAGCTCGCTCGCTGCAGCTCTCTCCGTACGCCATGTGGCGTATGCGTAATACGGCGAGCAGTGCAGACAAGTGTAGACTCCTCTCTAGCCGCTGGCATTTCAATCATTTCAATCAGCTGCAACTTTAGCGCCAAATAACATACAAACGAGCGATTCCAGCAGCTACTTAGCATTTGAGGTGTCTTGAGATAACGATTGCATAATGGGCGGCATTTGTTGTTCACTCAATTGATAATTGATAATCAGGCTGATTATATAAACGGTTACATACAGGCATGCATGCAGTGCCATTGAGAGGCTGTGGCACGTGGCACATTGAGGCAGCCGTCTAAGAGTTTCTAAAACAATCTGCCACCCTTGGGGCCAGGCAGCCAAACAAATGCAGTACGCCCAGCGTCACGTGCTTGAATGCAGCGCGTCGTATACGTAATAAGTCAACATAAGCACTGGCATCGCAAGACGTAAACTGCGAACTCACACACACTCACGCACGCACTCTCCAGCGTAGGCAGCGCAGCATAGAAAATAAGCGTCATTAGTCCAATTTGGTTGTTTACTAAAGCAAGTGAGATTCACTTAAAAGGCAATTAATTTTCACAGCCACAACCAGAGCCACGTTCGCTGCGGTTGTTCAGCTGTAACATGACAACAAACACCCACCGAAACACACCCCACCCCCCTCCCACACACACACACACACACACACACACACTGTCACACACTCATAGGTTGACATACAGGCGCTGGAAGCAAGCCCAGGCTGCATCGTATTTATCACTTAACTTTGTGTTTGACACATTCGCGCCCTGGCCTGAAGTTTGCCAGCCGAGCAGAGTGCAGTCGGCTGGCTCTGCGGCGCGCTTTCCGCTGCCGTGTTTAATGAAGAGCAGCGCACAAAGTGGTAATTTAACGCCCGGTTTGACAGTGACGCGGATTTTGGGCATCAAAGTCGAACAACTTGAGCTCTCGCCTGTCGGCTATGAGGTTGGCCTCTTGTCAGCTTAACGACTTTGGCAAAAATGCCATCAAAGCTGCGGCCGTCTTAGGACCGAGCTAAATACGTGTAATTCTATAAGCACTCGAAATTCAATTTGCTTTAATTGAATAACAGTTCAAAAACACGCGCTGCACACATACACTCTCTCTGTGTGTGTGAGAGAGAGAGAGAGAGAGAGAGAGTTTAAAACGAGCTGCGGATTTACATGCGATGCGCATATTTCCGCTTCCGCTTAGCAAGCATTTGAATTATGGACACAACGCGTCGCCCTGGGGTCCTCGGATCGTCGAGTCGTTCTGTCGAGGGCGAGGGGCGAGCTGCCATGGCTACATATTTAACCCACCTGCACTCGCGAAACTCTTTGCAGCTGTCGGCGACGACATGGCAAGCGGGCGGCGGATGGTAGTAAATGCCATTGGAGCTGGCTGGATTATTGTTATCGGGCGGCCGCTGAGCGCAGACGGGATGCAGTTTTTCCTGTGCAATCATGCACATGTCGGGCCGATTGCCGTTCTGCAGGCTGGGACTGTTGTTGCTGTTGCCGGATTTTCTGTGGGACCAGGAGAGAAGCAGAAGTTGAGTTTGTAGTTTGCTGCTGCAGTGGCTGACCAACGACTGCTGCCACTTACTTGCATAGACAAAAGGCAATGTCCAGATTCAGGTCCTCGTGCGGTCCTTTGTAGAAGGACTGCAATGATGTCATGCACGCATTGCGATTGCAGCGATGCAGCTCGCAGTGCGTCAGCATTGGCTGCAGCGATGATGAGCAGGCTGGATCCTCCCGGCAGCTATCCAGTGCTGTGTGGCAGGTACTCTGCACAGAGGAGGCGGCGAGGAGGAAGAGAGAAGAAAAGTGCATTGTTGTACACGCAAAGCGTAAAAGGTGCTGCAACATATTCTGAATACTTTTTGCATTTGCCGTTCCCCCCGGGGCACGGCGGTGCAGCAAAATGATGCATAGCCCCGACCACGCCCACTCGAGGTCGAACTTACCTGAAAATGTTGCTTGATTATTTCCGTTGAGAGGTCAACTTCAACGTCCTGACCACCTGCAGCCGGAGCAGCCGAAGCATCAGCAGACGTGCCCAAGTGACCATCGCAACGTCGAGCGTCGAGTTCAAGTTGAAATCACGAGAGCATTCAGGGCCATTCAGCAGGGCGCAGCATCGTTTGCCATAATTGTGAACGTGGCGAGTGTAGAAGAATGATGTAAATTGTAAATGAGTCCATTAGTTATCGGCCGATATAGTCGTACAACACTTGCAAATATCTCTCAGAGCACTCGAAAGCACCTGCGATAGCTACCCAGCGTGCGTCCGCCAACATGAACGAATCGCTGCGGAGGGGTCGGGGTCTAGTTCGATGCGTGTAATCGCATGAAATTGTTCGATAAACATACTTCAAATATTTTCATTAATTGAAACTGTATTGCTCTCTTTTTTGTGGCATGTTTGGCGACGCGTAATCAACGAATAACTTTGTTTTTTTTTTTTTTTTACCGCTCTGCATATTTATTCATTGCATTTATTGCCAACTAATTAACAAATGAATATGCATATTTCATATTTGCAGCTCTCGAGCTTATCACAAAAGCTAGCATAACTCGATTACGTCGGGGGATTGATGGCGAATAATCCTAATTAGAAATGATTATCAACGCGCGCTCCCTGCTGAGCAGCGTGAGGAGAGGACAGAGGCGTGGTGGGGGCGGGGCGGGACGGGGCGTCTATTTCGCATCATGTTGGGGAGCGGCCGCAGCTGGTGCCTATTATAGATTACATTTTAATTAACCAACTTGTTGTTGGCTCTCGTTGCTGGCCAATGCCATGGTTAAGTCCATTATGACCCGACACAGATCCGCCCATAAATAATTCAAAATAATCGAATAATAAAAACGAAAGGCATAAATAATGAAATTAAAAGCAAATATATTTATATATATATTTCTATATTTTATTCCAAATTTGTTGCCTATAACTTGAAATGGGGGTTGGGGCACGTTCAATGGGGAATCGATTCTCAACTGCGGGAGGAGCTGGGAAGGAGCGTAGACTTTATTTATTTATTCATATATTTATTTTGTTGTTGTTGTTGTTGTTGTTGTGAGCAGCAGGGCTACGGGTGCAGCGGGGCTGCGGGGCTGCGGGGGCGCATCAAACACAACTAAATACTATGTATATAGTTTTACGCATAAAGTATAGATTAAATATTTCAATAGACTTGTCGGCCTTTTAAACTACAACCTACGCATCAAAATACTTATTTTTGGGTAACGCGCCAGGAGCGACGCTTAACTAACAATGAAGTTCTGTTTTATGTGTGTTTGTCTGTGTGTGTGTGTGAGAGAGTGTGAGAGAGTGTGTCTCTGCTCTGATTTGGCAACACTTGTGCGCCCGAGTCAATGGGAATGTTGTTTTGAATGAGAGCTCAGTCAGCTCTAATCTAACTGTTCAATATTTGATGGAGTTTCTCTTGTGTTGGAGAAGATTATGTAAACTTCACGAAAATTATAAAGGAAACTTATTCAAAATATTCCTGAAGCTGAGAAAACATAAAAATCAATTTCAAATTCAAACATAAAACAACTTTAAGCAGCTGCAATGCAAAGTAAACAGTTTTAGAGCAGAATTATTGATTCGATTAGAATCGAATCTTCAAAATATCAAAATGATTTTCCAGCTGAGCTGAGTCTTTGCTATGTTCGGTTCGGCTTGTATGAAATGTTATTCGTTCCACGACTTGAGCTTTTTTCATATGTTTATGTAAAATTTGTATGCAATACCAATCGATGGCATGAGTGAATGTTTCAGCTGCTTTTGAGTATATATTTTGAGTTTTCTTGTTGTCGATGATAGTGTTGTTGTTGTTGAAATTGTTGTTATTGTTATTTAACTTGAACACGCAACATATGAAACATATTGGTAAAAAAGAATTTGCATTTGAACAAAATGTTTGAGTTGAAAAAGAAATGTATGTAACGCATGTTGTTTGTACTTAGTATTTGAATTATTTGTGATCGTAACTGTTTATTATTGTTCTTGTTTCAAAAAACGGGTGCATCGAAGAATTTTGTAAAAAAGGTGTGCTTGAATTAAATGTAACAAAAATGTATTTTTAGCTTTTTTGTTTTTAATGAATTTTGTTTAAAAGTTGTATAACAAATTGTATAATTAATATTCTCTTTTTATTCATGTTATTAACAATTTGTACAGCTCTCTCATCCGTCATCCGTTGTTATTTTGTTTCGGTTTTGGCATATAAACAAAATGGCAAACAAAATTCATTATTCGAAATTTTCATACCGAAGTTGAAGCAATTTTTGTTGTAAAATTTTTTAGAAAATTTCCAAAACATTTGAAAAACAAGTGGCAAGCTACGTATGGAAAAAAACGAAATATAACTAAAATCAAATAGTAAAATAGGTATTCATATAGTAATATTTATATATAGAGAGAGATATATATATATATATGCATGTATGTATATATACGAGTATGTCGGCAGTTTTTGTTGTTACTGTTTCGTATATTTATAAACGTTGAGCGAATGCTAAAATTATGCACAAAGCCAAGACGAGCTCGGGGCGCGCCAGTATTAAAATTATTTTGTTTGTATTTTGTTCGTTGCTCTCCAACATTGAACTCAAAAGTTGAACAGTAAAAGTTTCTTGCTTATAAATTTACCTGCAACGGGGTGTGTTAGTTACAGGGGACGACACAACACGCGCAAAACGGTTTGAGTAATAAAATTAGTTTATTTCAAATAAAAAGAGGTAAACAAGGTAGGAAAAAACGCTATGCAAATAATTACAGAATAAACGCTACCTGTCGGCGGGTGAAAAGAAACAGAAACCGTGTGCCTAGCAGCTTGCTCTCTTCTTTGCTTTCTCTGCTGATCATATTTATTATATATTTTTTTTTGCTATTTTGGTTTGCCTAGTTTGTGGTGGTCTGTTATTTATTTATTGATTACGTTCATGCTAATACATGTACACATACTTTGATAGTAAACACCGGCATTTCCGTTTCCGTTGCCATTGCCATTGCCATTGCCATTGCCAGTGCCAGTGCCATGGGCATTGCCGGCGTAGCCATAGCCCGTATCAACAATATCGAATGGCGATTCATTTCCGGCGCCTGTCGCCGACGCACCCGCCGCCATGTGGCGCTGATGAAAGCCGCTTATATTGAACGGATAGCTGAGCACGCCGTGCAGCGAGTTGGACACCGAGCCCGGATAATTATAGCTGCTCGCAGAGCCGCCCGTCGCTATTAACGGCGTATCAATAACCGCCAAATTATCATCGAAGATTCTCTGATGCAATTTCTCGTCCATGCCCAATATTCTTACTGGAATTTTAAGTAGCAAGAAGAGAGAGGGTAGAATGGTTGTTGTAGTTGTACAGTGGCTGTTACGTATGTTGTTGTTGTTGTAGATACGAGTAGCTGTTATTTGTTGTTGTTGTTGTTGTTGTCTTAACTATAACTGTTGCAGTTGCTGGCAACTGGCAACACACATCAACATTTTGGCCATCCAATCAGTTTGCACAATTCATAATCAGTTCAGTATATACTTTTTTTTTGTTTTTTAGATCTTGGCATCAAATTTTTGATATTGTGTAAAAGAAAATTAGGTATATATATATGTGTGTGTATGTGTAGCCATCAAAGAGCATGGCTAAATACTTTTTGAAAGTCTTTTTTCTATATAAACTGAATTTCGATTAATCAAACCAAAACACAAGTGAAGATCTTAGAAAACAAGAGAACTTGAAATATACATGGACAGTTTGTGAAAATTGTGCGTTCTATATATAGGTGCGGCTAGTATAACACATTAGGGCGTGAGTGTGGTGAGAGTATATACATATATATATATATTTAATTTCATTTAGTTGATGTGCATAACAAAGCAATGGACATTCATTTTCATGACAGGCTGCAAAAGCAATCGAAAATGAAAGCAAATTAAAAATTTGATAAACGCATTTCGCCGTTGGCTCAGCACAGAATACTCTGAAATAAATATATGGAAGTAGGCAACAGCAAAAGCAAACGGGTCTAGAAATAACTATAAACATTTACTGAGCAGCACTGGGATGTGCGCAGATTAATCGAATGCTCAAGCGCACCTTGAAGCGAGTGTCATTGGCGGTGCGGCGTCATGGCTCTCTGGCGATATACAGTTCGATTTAGCCAATTGCTTATTGTGTGGCTCGCCACGCACCAATTGCCACTGCAGGGCTGCCGTTTCCGCTATCAATGTCAATAGCAGGGCAACAGCACAAACACAAGCGCAATGCTAACAGAGACGTGCTGTGCGCCTGTGTGTGTGGGTGTTTGCTTCTAACTTTGTGTATCTTTCAAATGTCATGCGCTGTTAGAGCGAGCAAATGGTAAACGATTCAATGGAGACGCTTTGCAACCACAGCAGCATTTGCTTATCTCGCCCAGCGCACGCCAAAGTGCGCTTCATTTGAGGCGCCTGCTCAAAGGATGCGAGAGCCCTCTGTGCTTAAGCTTCAGCCTCAGCGCCAGCGCCAGCTTCAGCTCCAGCTCCAGCAGCAGACGGTCAATGCGGGGCGCCAAATGGCAGGAAAATGCCATGGATTTGCCATGCCTGCCGCCTGTCGCCTGCGAAACGTATTTATGTTTGTCGCTTATTTTGCCAAACAAATATTTGCACAACAAACTGTTGGGGAGCAACTGAAATGGCGGAATTCGAAGCGGAATCCGAATCGCAATCGTAATCCCATCCCAGCTTGGCAGCTGCGTGAGCCAAGGGGCGGCAAGTGGCTGGCGCTGAGATTAGCGCTGTTTGCTAAGTGTTATCGCCCATGTAAACAGTTGTCGACGAGTGGATCTGTCGCCTTCAAAGTCGCGCAATTGTTGCGCATACGCAGCGTAGTCAGCATCAACTTGAAATAACTTTAATTGTTTAAGGCCAGTTGCACTTGGGGCAATTAATGCGAGTGTTTGTTTAGGTTCCGAAATTTAGAGATTGCGCTGTTATTTGAAAATTACCTTATCACAGTGCGTACCAGCTGTGTGTGGATCTGTGTGTGTATGTGTGTTAGGGGTGCGCGGCGTCCATTTTGTAATTTAAGCACAACAATGGCTTTCCAAGCTCTGGTGGCATGCAACAAAGCGGATTTTACAGAAATATTTATCGCATGCCAGACCCAACTAGGTATCCGTGTACTGAGTGCAGGCACTGTTGGCGCATTGCTGAAAAATCACTTTAATTGTTTTGCTCGTGCCCAATTTAATTTCCAACTGTGCACTGATAGGCCCAGAAATATGTGCTGAGGCAAATGCTTACGAATATTATTAATATATTCCATTTGTGGGTCATCCAGTTAGCGCTTTAGCTGACATTAATTATCAGTATCGGATAAATTACTAATGTTGTTGTTGTTGTTGTTGTTGTTTGCTGTCTTGCAACAGCGTGTGATTACAATTTGTTATTGCTGCCGCTGAATTGGCTGCAAATAATTCCCATGCATATATACAGTCTGTGTGAGTCAATGCATGTGACATGCATAAATATCAGCCAATATTTGCGCACATTCACAATAGCTGTATTACGTGAGAGTGTATGTGTGTGTGTGTGTGTGTGTGTGTGTGAGTCTCATAGCTGCACTGGCAAATGAAGTCGCCGAGCCCTGCCTGAGCACAATGCGAACAGATTCAAATTTATAACCATCAGCAGATGGCCAACGAGTGCCGCAGCGCATGCAAAAACAAAAGGATCAGCATCGATGACGATGATGATGACGTTGATGACAATAATGATAATGATAATGAGCTTGATGCTTATGATGATGATGGACGACCGACGACAATGGCTAATGAAATTTGTGGCAATGTGCACGAGAGGCGAGTGCATAAAATGCGTAACAATCAAGAGGCCAAGCATTCGGGGCGAGGGGCGATCGATCGATTAACATAATGCGTCATGCAGCAAGTCTCTCTGTATGTGTGTGTGAGTGAGTGTGAGTGTGTCTGTGAGTGATAGAGATGAAGAGTGTTAAAGCGAGAGCTAAAGATAAAGCCCCATAAGCGTGTGTGTGTGCGCGTGTAACTGAGAGCTGTAAATAAGCAGCAACTGAGTATAATACACATAATGGATGCCAATTGAAGCCAAGGGCCACTCCAAGGGCAGGAGGGAGCGTGGTGCAGTTCATATCAATAATGTAGTTAGTTAAGTTTGTTTGCCGCAGATATGGTTTGCGAGGAGGGGGGGGGTGTGGCTCTGGTTCGGTATTTGGCGCTGGGGCACAGAGCTAGCAAACAAAATGCTTATTTATGGCACTTCTGTGCATTCCAACTGAACGAGCGTGTCTGACTGTGTGTGTGTGTGCGTGCGAGTGTGCGTGTGTTGCATTACTTTAACTGCAAGTGATTGCAGTGGCAGATAGCCATAACTATACCCCAATAGCCAAATGCCAAGTACGGTACAAGACAGCAAGAGGCAAGCCAGAGGCCGGGCAGGATTCAGGATACGGTTGCAGTCGGCGCTATTAGAAGGATGCAATTATTTGGAGCGCAAGAGATAGATAGCTAAATAGAGCGAGACGCTGTGAGTTACTGTCAGCGAGTGCCTTTGGTGCAGTGGTGCAGTGGTGCAGTAGTGCGGTAGTGCGGTGGTGCAATGTGTGTGTGTGTGCTTCAATTGTCTAATGTGCCCTATCCAAGCCGCGAAGCTTGCATGGCCTAATTTATTACCTGAACCTGTTCACAGCCTCAGCTATGAACAACAGTGAGAAAACGAAAGTTAGCTTTTGACAAAAATACTAAAATACTAAATACAAAGTTGAGTTGAGAGAGCAAAACAGATTGAATAGAAGCCCTATAGATTCCCCTAATCAAAGTTTAAAGATAAGATAAATATTTTGGAATTAACTTTTCGAGTTCTTAAAGAGAAGTTCCCAATTGAGAAGTCTCGAAAATAATAAAATGTTACATATAAATAAATAAAAATATATATTCACATAAACTTTAAACAAAAGTTTCAAAAACATACCTTAAGAGAGATAGAGAGAGAGACAGATAGAGAGAGAGAGA
The DNA here is from genome assembly GCA_035047545.1 of Drosophila paranaensis. NCBI lineage: Eukaryota > Metazoa > Arthropoda > Insecta > Diptera > Drosophilidae > Drosophila > Drosophila paranaensis. The sequence goes on along the minus strand of JAWNPL010000173.1, from coordinate 6,631,166 downwards.
GAGAGAGAGAGAGAGAGAGAGAGAGAGAGAGAGAGATCTCTAGAAAGGTAGGAGACCCACTTAATTGAGTGCTTAATTTGAGTGCATTTGACTTATCGAATTCGAATTAGACCATTTCTTTACTTACCCCTCTCGTCCATTGTGCTAGCGGCATGGGTGCGGTGGGTGATATCGCTACCGGCGACTAAGTCGCCCAGATGTGCTGATTTGTGCATGTTGGTGCCGGTGCTAAATGAAGTTGCGAGCATATTTAGGAAATTGCAAGTAGTTGGAAATTAAGTGCAAAAAGTTATACAATAGAATAATGGAGTGTGAGATGTTTTTGGGTGTGGTGGGCTAATTAGTTTAGCTTTGCAGGACACTTGGAGCAGATCGATCCTGCGAATCGACGTCCAAGTGCAAGTGCAGGTGCAGGTGCGAGTGCTGGTGCAGGTGCTTGAGCTTGTGAGTTGTGTCAATTAGTTCAGTGTTGTTGTTTCGTTGCATAAGGAGCATTTTGTAAAGGACATTTGCAGCCGTTGCTCATTAATGTGGGAAATGGACTTAATACGGCTGCAAATCGGCTTAAGGTATTAACAGCCCAAGTCGGTTGACTTTTCACTTCCGCTGGCAATTGACAGCGCAGCGGGCATTATAAATTAATTTTTGACCAAGCGCCAGGGACCCCGTGTCGGACGACTCGAATATCTATTTATGGCCGTTGCAGGCAGCATTTGAATATTGAATAAGATGGCCTGCATTAGGAGAGTCGATTAAGTATTTAAATGGCCTACGAGTGCACTGAGAGCAATTGCTGCCAGCAGGCAGGCTTCTCTATTTATTTGCTTGTTGCCCTTGTTGCTGGACTCATTCATTAGTTGACTGCTGCTGGCCGTTAACCGGAAATTGTGGTATACCCAAGTGAGTCAATTATTTTAAAAGCTTTGCTGCATAAAGTTCTGAGCTGCAGCCCCGTTGATGTGGTTAAAAGAGTTTTTGGTTCAGTTAATGAAAGACTTGATCCGCCAGACGGAGAGCTGAGAGAGGCACGCCGGCGGGCACTGCCCACTCGAGCAATCGTATGTGAAAGTTTGAACAAAGTTGGCGGCTTAAAGATGCCAACTTTAGCTCGGCCAGGCCGAATCACACTCTGCAGCTGCATACTTAGGCGATATGGTTGAGCTGAAGTTGTTGCCAGCAGTGGTTGCAACGGTGGTCGGTGGCTCCGCGCCGTGCGCATAGTACGTGTGCGTGTGTGGATGCGTGTGCACATGCTGATGAGGTCCTGGGCCAGTATCGACCACCACCACAACGTCGTCCACAACACTGTGCTCTAGGTCGTCCACGTGGGGTGGCGGTGGCGGCGACTGCGGTGGCTTCTTGTGGCTGTGGTGCGTGGTGGTGGGCACCTCGACGACCACATCGTCGTCCTCGGAGGTGTGCGGACTGTGGGAGGCCAGCACCAGCGGGTTGTTAATGCCCCACGAGGGCGGATGCAAGTAGTGCGGATAGTTTGAATAGATTTCAGCGCGTATGCGATCATCGTAGTCATCATCGTCCGAGTCCTCGTCGTCTTCCGCCCGCTCCTCCTCCGGCTCCGCCTCCTCCAGCGGATGCTCCCGACCGCTGTTTGGCTCGTCATGATAGTGGTACTCAATGTTGTTCGACAACAGCTCCGTGCCATTAAAGGCGTGGCCGATGCGTTGGGCGTGCTTTTGTTTCTGTTTGCGCGTCGGTTTCGGCTTCGTTTTCGGCTTTGGTTTCAGCTTTGGCAAGCCGTTGGGGAAAAATATTATTCTATCTGCAAAGAGCCAAGAGAGTGGAAACGCGGGAGCATGGGAACACCGGGAGGGGTGGTGGAGTGGTGGAGTGGTGGAGTGGCGGATGCGCAGGCATGCGTGAGGTGCAAATACAGTTTAGTGCCAAAAATGGTGCAAATTCAGTTGAGGTGTGTGCGTGGGTGTATAGTTAAGTGTACAAGTGCGGGTGAGCTTATTTAATTAGTGATATTAGTGCCTAGGGTGCATTTAATCCGAAGGTGCGAATGGTGCTGAGGCTGGTTGTGGTGCTGGTGCAGCTGCTAACGTGTCCAGAGCTTACCCCAAACAGAGTTGAGCTCGGGCTTGAATCTGAATTTGAGCTGGAGAGTTTTGGGTGGAAAATGTGAAGATAATGAAGGTATTTCAGCTAAGCAACTAAGAACTAAGCTGACAGTATTTGTAATAGAATAGTTTGGGTGAAGCCTAAGCAAGGGGCCCCGCTAAGCCTGGCCCAAGTCTTGTAAATGAATAGAACGATTTGTACAGTTATCGGTAGGAAGGCAGAAGCGAGAGCTAGGTAATACAGCAACGAATGCGATTAAATCAAAACTAGTTATTACGGTTACCAGCGTTTAGTAGCATTTAGTAGTTGATAGTATTGTTCCAAATGTGTGTTTGCTTTTGTACTTAGTGCAATCAATCAATCAATCAATCAATGGCAATGTCTATATATAAAGCAGAGTAACAGAACCAGTTAGCGTGAGACATAGCAATCTGAATCGGCTAGCAGTTGGTGAGGGTATTCGGGCAACTCTTACTGCTAATTATTATATATTGGATAGATAGCGAGGTCAATTTTACAGTACTTTAACAGTTGAATGGTGTGTGTGTGTGTGGGCGAGAGAGATAATTGAGTATAGAGAGAATAGGAAGAGAGAGAGAGAGAGAGAGAGAGAGAGAGAGAGAGAGAGCGAGGGAGATAGAGCGGTGACAGTAAACACGGCAGCTTTACATATATATGTATATGTATATATATATTATTTATATATACTGTAGTAGATGTACGTATACGTGATATTTACGATATTACTGAGCATTGCTAATACGTATAGTATAACCATATATTCAAATACTGATATAGGCATATTATTGCTAATAGGTTTGTTTACTGATCGCATGTCACGCAAATGTGGGTATTGGATTTGTTTTTGGTTTTAACTAATTTGTTTATAAATTTTTGGTTGTTTTGGTTTTGATGCAAAAGCGTGCGATTTTAGTTTCAGGTTTTTCATTGGTATTTAGATTACTTAAATTATTAGGCTAGTTTCAGTTTTGAGCGGTTCACAAAGTACCAAAAAGGAAAACAACGAAAGTACAGAATGGAAATCGAAATCGAAATCGAAACCGAAACGAAAAGTAGACAGAACTGAGGAGAAATTCATTTGTGTTGAGAACAGAACGTATAACATATAACGAGATAATAAGATAGGTACTCATTAGGGCTTCGCCTCGTGGCTCAGCCGTAAATAGAGGAAAGAAATCACATTTAATGTTCCAAGAGATGAAATAAAAATGTATTTTCTTTGCGTTTCGACGAATGTTTCAGCACTTTTCGCTTTGTCAGGATTTTGTGTTCTTGTTGTTGGCTGTTGTAGTTGTAGTTGTAGTTGTAGCTGTTGTTGTTGTTCTTGTGGCATCAGCTGCTGCCGGGAAACTTACCCACACACGGATTGTGATTAACAATATTAAATATACGATCACAGCGCTTTTTCATATGATTATTCGGACAGATGCACCCGAACATGGGCGACAAGCGCAGATTAGTCCAGGCATCGTGGCAGGCGTCCCTAAAATGAGAATGTTCGCATTCAGTGGGTCTCTCTACTGTGGAGTATGTGACCATAGCAGCAATAGCAGCACCTAAGCCGACCCACAACCACCACAGCTAATTGAAATTATATTAAGCCCCAGCGCAGAGCCCTTCACTAAAAAAGTGCGGAAGAAGCTCTGCGAACTAAACCCCTTAAGCCCGACCCACGACTCGACTTCCGCTCGACGCAGCAAACTTTAAAATTGGCAATTGCATCAAAAATGCATACATACGGCAGTTCAATTAATATTTTATCGCATAGGGGGCAGCAGTTTGGCGCCCATCGCCCATCACCCATCGCCCCGTTGGCGCATGGGCTGTGCGTGTTCAAAGTTTAGACGGCGGCAGTGAAACTTTAAGCCAGGCCAAAGACCGCGCCGGGGCCGCCGCAAAAAGTCATTTCGAGTTATTAAAACATTCAGAACGTTTGTATTCGAGGGTATTGAGCCAGGCGCCGCAAGCAACTGGCGTCAGCAAGGATATGTGAAGGCTGCAGGAAGCAGCAAGAACTCGACTAGCAGGAAATTTCATTTCGCAACTCTTAGTTGAAGTCGGGCCCCTCCCGCTTTCCTCCTCCCTCGATATCGAATATCGAAATTAAATGTTGCTGCTGCAGTTTGCGCAGTGCCGAAGTTTTTGTGGCAACAAGCTCAGAGACTCAAGGAAAACGCCATCACCAGCAACTAAATCCATTTTCTCATTAAGCCAAACAGTTTAATTGAATGATTTTATTATCCGCCCCACTTTCGCCTAGCTCGCAGTTCACAGTTCGCAGACTCTGCTGGTGCACTTTTTGTGCCGCTGCTCTAATTAGCATTCGTTTCACAGTTTCCCTCAATTTGCAACATTTTGCGGCCGTCGACAGGATGGCAGCGGCAAAGCGCTGAATACTAAGCGGGAGCTTGTTGCTTAATATGCAAACTGAATAATCAATAATTATAATTGATACGCTGGACGTAGCTGTATTCACTTATCGATTACAGCGCTGCTGAGCTGGGCGAATTCAGGGCTGTTTAGTTCGCTCCTCGCGCAGTGGTCAGGTATCCCCGAGCTGCTTATCTGCACTTGGCAGAGATTTCCCTCACTCACCTGTTTTCCATTTTGCACTTATTATCGCGCACCTTGCAGTGCGTCTTGAAGTCCTCAAAGAGCTTTAGGCATTTGCGCTCCTGCTGGCACACGGAGAGCGCGTGGTTGCACGTGGGCAGAGCGTCAATCGGATAGGGATCCTTTTCGGCTGTGGGAAAGGATTAGCAAAGAGAAAGGAAGCCAAGCGATTTAAGTGAGGCTATCAAGAGTCTAAAGTGTCATCATTGCCTGTGGCGTGCCACACGCATTCGAAGCCGCCGGCAGGTGGCAGTTGCACTTACCTTTTTTGAGCACAAATCCGCACGGATGATCGAACAGAAAATCCCGAAAATGATTGCAATCGGGATCCATGCCGGGCTCCTTGCACAGGCAGGTGGGGCGAAAGAACTGGAATGCCTGCAGCGTGCGCAGCGCCGCTTGGCATTTTGTGACCGTCACCGTGCTGCAGGACACTGCAAGGACAATGAAAGAGACAAGCAGGCTATAAAAACGGGAAGCGACAGTTATGCTTAATGATCTCTAAATGGCAGCAGCGCTTAAACTTTGACATTTCGCTGCACGTGTCCGTGTTCGTGTCTGTGTCCATGTCCGTGTAGCTGTCCAATTTGGAATCGCTGCTCACATCGATTACCCAAGTTGTAGCCAGTTGACAGTTGTTATAAATGGCAGGCAGGCGAGCAAGCAGGCGTCGGCCCCAAAACAGACAACTACAAACCAAACACATGTCATAATACCCAACAATAAACAACGACACGAACAAAAACAACAAAAACAAAAACAACAACAACAACAACAACAGCATTAACAGCTATAGCTGCAACAATATGAATAATTGAGTCCCCAACAAAATGGTCGATTTAAGCGGCCAATGAAGCGAGCAGCCAGCGTGCAGCCAGCGCCCGGGCTCGTTGGGAGAGAGATCCGATAATATTTTATAACATAATAAATTATGTTTCATATATGACAGCTTATTCGAGCATATGACAACTACTGCTATATACACACCCACACCCACACCCACACACGCACACACACGCACACTCATTCGCACACTCATTGGCATATGTGGGGCGTGCGGCTGTCGAAACAAACAAAAGGCCAACAAACATCTGTTGGCCATCCATTGTCCCTTTGACCATAAAACATAAGCCCTACTAATAAACTCGACTACGACTACGACAACACTTCACACACACACACACACACACACACACACACACACAGACACACATCGGGACGACTGTGGCTGGCTATAAGCCGTAAAATCGCCAAAAAAGCAAAGCGAACCAACTGCCGCAACGTCCGGACAATGGCCAATGGCCAGCATATGAGCTGGACGGCCCATTGCTCATGTCACTCATACGACCCGCTGGCCGCTCGACCCCGGACATGATTATTTGCTACTCGAACATAAAGTTGACCGCCCCACCCCGGCCCCAATCCCCGTTCCAGTCCACGGGCAATTTGTGTGTGTGTGTGTGTGTGTGTGTGTGTGTGAGTGGAGCGTGATGCTCGAACTGCGCAACAAGTGACATTTTTCGCAGGCATTCATCATATTTATGACATGGCCAACACTTGACATGGCCGCATTTGTTGCTCTTGGCCAGAGCTGTGTGCTGTTTGGGCCACAGCCTCAATTAGAAGCCTTTGGCAGCTTAAATAGCAGGTGTTGGGGCCACATCTTTCGGCTGGGCTTTAACGGACTGCAACTTTTAAGCACTTTTAGTTCTGTGGCCTTTGATTCGGTGTGTATGTCTGTTTGTGTGTGTGTGTTAGTGCTCATAAAAGTGGCGAGTGGGTTTTATGCCCCGTCGCCATCATCAACTGACGCCATTTGCCGTAACTGTTCAGCTCGCATTGCTTCCCCTTTTCCGCTCTTTAGCCGTGAACGTTAAGTCCCCAATTCGTTTTTATACGAAACGCGTTTCCGGTTGTTGAGTTGGTCGCTGAATTGGTTCAATGATTTCTTTGTTGTTTCCAATATGACCAAAGAGCGTGCACGTGCGCGCGCGCTCGCCTGTGTGTGTGTGTGTGTCGACTTTTTGGCTGGATTTGATTTGATTTAGCTTGTTATTTGTTCGCTTTCTCCTATGCAGCAGTATATAATCATATTTCAGCTGTTCGCTCTGCTGCTGCACCAGCTGAACTGTATATGGCATTTATTTAGTTGGCAATCAAACGGAAATTCGAGCATGCTGCTGAGCTGGTTCAGTGATGGGATTTATTTGCACAGCGTCGGCGTGCAATTAATTAAATTAAGCAAACTTTTGTCTTTGCCTCGGCGCCTTTGTGCATGACATTTTTACAATATTGATTGAGCGGCATGGGGGAGCGAGCCCGTGCAACACATGTCCTTTTGTCACACGAAGCAGGCGTGCCTTGAGTTCAAAAAGGGTGTGTGTGCGTGTGTGTGTGTGTGTGTGTGTGTGCGTGGGTAGTGCGTGGTTGTTTGCCTTGTGCGCAGTTGGCTGCTTGCTGATTTCATTGAACCATCGGCAATTGCACAAAGCGAACGCAAAAATGCGAGTGCAACCCATACACATACTTACGCATACTCGCACACACCACAAGCACACATACACACGCACACACACATACACACTGGAGCTGAAGCGCATGAAAGGAACGTCAAAAAGTATGCTGCGACTGCAGCAGCTGAAAGCAGGACCCGCACCACAACGCGCCGTTGCTTGTCAAAATATTTATTGCCGTCAGAGAGATAGAGAAGAGAGAGAGAGAGAGAGAGAGAGAGGGGAGAGGAGCGAATTGAATAGAGAGAGAGATGCTTTTAAAGGCTTCAATGCGGTCATGTCGCCGCATAAAGGCGGCGAGAGAAAAGGCAACAGCCACGCTGCATAAAATGCAATTATCATAAATATTCAGGCCGCCTTGGAGCGTGTTGGCTTAAAGTGTTTTTTTGTGCTCTCGCTCCGCTTTTTCACGTGTGCAATATATGTACATATTTTTTGAGGACATTTTAAGGACAATACGGCAGCCATTAAACTGCGCCAACTGCCCCCTCCCAGCCCAGCAGCAACAGCCAAAAAAGTAATTTCAGTTTTTAAATGAAAAAGTTGAAAGTGCGTTTTACGTTTGTTTTGCTGACGCCAAATGCCATTGTGTTGGCTCTAAGCACATAGGGAGAGAGAGAGAGAGCGAGAGAGAGAGAGAGAGACGCAGAGAGCAAGGTCTTGTGAGACATTTGCCATAAAAACAAATGCCAAATGATATTTGTTGGCTTCTTGTTTCGGCTTCGAATTAGACGTTGTCCAGCAATTGTAATCGTTATTTTTTATTGTCATGTATTCACGACTGAATTGCAATTGGCCATTGGCCACTGGATATTGGCATTTGACATTTGGGATCAGAGCTGGCATCAGTCGATGAGGCCAAGTGTGCGCGCCTTGCTCTGGAAGTCGGTGCGCTGCACGTAGGCGCCGCTCATGGTGCGGCGACCCGTGTAGGCGTGGCGGCCATGCAGCACGCGCCAGTTGTCGAAGATCACGAGGCTGCCCGGCTGCAGCTTGAGCTGCCACTGCTGCTCCTCGTCGCGCACCAGCTGCAGCAGCTGCCGCAAGCTGGCATAGAAGCCGGCCATCTCGCGCTGAGGCAGCGTGTTGAAGACCGCGCGATCGTAGACGTTGAGGCGCAGCTGCAGCAGCTCGCCGGTGACCGGGTCGATGCGTATGATGGGCGCCGTGTGGCGATGGTGCTCGCCCTGCTCGATGTACTCGGCGGGCACTGGCACGCGGCAGAGCAGCTCGTAGGCGGCGGGGAAGCGGCGTCGCAGCTCGTGCACCACGTGCAGCCCATCCACAAAGAAGTTCTCGCCGCCCGTGCCGTCGGCGGAGTGCTGGATGCAGTGCAGCGCCTGCAGGCCGGCTGCGTCGCAGAAGTAGGTGTTGTCCGTGTGTGAGCCTATGTAGAGCTGTGTGTACGCTGTGTCCGCATGGTCCTGTTTGTCGCTGAATGTCCACAGCTCGCCGAAGAAGGTCTTCATCAGCGGGAAGCAGCGGCGCAGCGCCAGCTCAGTCATGGTGGGCGTGGCCGCCACGCCATCTATAAAGACAATGCCGTAGCGCACGAGAGCGGCTATCAGCAGCTTGACCTGCTCATCGCTCCCAACGAGAGCGGGCAGCGCGAAGCGCAAGTGCCGCTCGTTCTGTAGCGCGATGCTGCGGTTCCAGGGCGTCAGCGAGCCGGACTTTGCACGCCGGCTTATCAGCTGCTCCAGCTGCGAGTCATAGATGAATGCCCAGTCGTAGCTCGACCGATGCCCGTCGCTCCCTAGACATAGTGTACACATAACGCATGAGCATTGCAGCTGGCTGCCTTCCAGTGGTACTTACATTCCACCACGAACTGATCCGCCGACTCCCAGCTGTGCCTCAGCGCGCGCACATCGGCTGGCAGATCGAGGAGATCGTAGCGCCGCTGGTTTGTCTCCGTGTTGAGGCACTCGCCGCAACGGCAATGGTCCCTTAGCCAGAACTCATCGAGCTCCACACTTTTGCCACTGCCAGAATGCTTCAGCTGCAACATCGCAACATCGACTGATCCGCAATGAAGTGAGTCGATGAACAGACAGCGCCGCTGGCAGATTAGCGCTTGCCCCCTACCCAATGGAATATTCTTATCGCTGCGAAGTGCTTGGCACTGGCTACACTTGAAAAAATATGTTAAAGGTCTGCTGTGCTTGAGCGAAAATCTATATGAAATAAATTCTAAAATACATATAGAACATTCATTCAGACATTGCACCTCCCCAATCCAACCATATTTGCTTCTAAATCATAATCTTAAATCCGCATCAAAGTAGCTGTGGGAAAGTTTGCTATGCGAGCGTAACGAAAATTGACAAGTTTTATTCTCTGAGCTGAGCTGGGAGAGTTCTCACCTTAGATTTGTTAGAAGGAATTTCAGAAATTTGCTCAAATTTCAAGGTAGAAAGGCAATATCATAGCAGTTATCGTATTTTATTAAATCGAAATGAAAACCACAATGACATCCTGGGCCGATGAGGTGGAGGCGGACTATGTGGATGGGCTGCCGCCATCCAAGGAGACTTTCGACGGGGACTACAAGCACGTCACCGAGTACAAGTTCAACGATGACGGCAAGAAGATCAAGGTGGTGCGCAGCTTCAAGATCGAGAAGAAGATCGTTTCGCGGGCAGTGGCCAAGCGGCGCAATTGGACCAAGTTCGGCGACTCCAAGCTGGACAAGCCGGGCCCGAATTCGTACACCACCAAGGTGGCCGACGAGATCATGATGAACTACATGGGCTCCAAGGACTTTGAGCACGCGCAGGATCCACTCGATGCCAGCAAGCCCATCGCCAAGTGCCGCATATGCAACGGCGAGCACTGGTCCGTCAAATGCCCCTACAAGGGCACGTCCATGGACATCGAGAGCAAGGCGATTGCGGCAGCCACAGCGGCCATTGGGGAATCCAGCAAGTCGGGCAAGTACGTGCCGCCATTCCTGAAGGAGGGCGGCAAGGGACGCGATCGCGACGATTCGTCCGCTGTGCGCATTTCCAACCTGTCCGAGTCGATGACTGAGGATGATCTCGAGGAGCTGGTCAAGAAAATTGGCCCGCACACCAAGATGTACCTGGCGCGCGAGAAGAACTCGGGCCTGTGTAAAGGATTCGCCTATGTGCACTTCAAGTATCGCAAGGACGCCGCCGAGGCGATTGAGGTGCTCAACGGACACGGCTATGATCACCTAATCCTCAGCGTGGAGTGGTCCAAGCCGCAAAACTAAGCACACATCCTGTCCGATGCCCTGCCGCATATGTCCTTCAGCTGCGGAAAGTGCAAAGTTGCGAAGGAATCAAGCCAAAGTTGAAACAAACCAAAAAGTTTGAGCAAATCCGATAATGCCACGTTTTAAATGCGAATTTTTTACACGTGACAGAACAAAGAAATTCCCACACAAATATATATCCTTAAGCAGACACACACATACACACGCACACACACATGTGCTCACATAGAGGAAAGGAAAAGCCACTTAAATGAAAGACAGACGTGAGGAAGCAAAGCTGGCGAAACACCACTAGACTTTGGCTGACTGGAACATTAATAATTAAATTGAAGAAAAGAAAAGAAAAGTCTTATGCACGGGCTCGCAAGCCAGCTGAAAACTCAAGCTCCGCCCCCACCTGGCCCCTACCACGCCCACACCCATTTAGCTCCAATAGTGATGTGGCCTGTGGACAGCCCTGGCCTGCTCATGTTGGCGCTGGAATAGTGCACGGTGAACTGAACTTAAATACACTTTTAAATGGCCTGGCTTGGCCCTGCCTGTGGAGCGGGGGCGGTGGGGACAGATCAAAGCGAAGCCCACATACATAAGAAATGTATACCTGCAGCTCCGAGCTTTGTTCCCGTCTTGTGTGTGTGTGTGTGTGTGTGTGTGTGTGTGTGTGTGTTTGTCAGGGCATGGGGCAGGGGCTGGCGACGAAAGCAAATTCTCAAACAAATTACTGAATAATTTATAAATTAACTTTTTCTTGGGCTCGCTCGTTCGTTCGCCTTTGTGCGCGACGACAATGGAGAAGGCATTGAGCAGGAGGGGGGCAGGAGCTGCTGGCCGTTTGTTTGCTTTTTTCTTGCACCTCCCACTTCAGTCGAACTATGTATGTATGTATTCATAGTGGTGCGGCTGGCACGCACATTCGCCCGCTGGGCAGCAACCACAATGGCAGCTGGCTGCGCGGCCGCCAGCTGGCGGGTGGGTCAGTTCTCAGGGGCATTTGAATATTCAAATGGCATTTCGTGGCGTTTGCTGATGTTACTCCTGCTGCCGCTGCTGCTGTTGATGTAGTTCCTACTGCTGCTGCTGCTGCTGCTGTTGTTGCTATATTGCGCTTTAAGCATATGACCGTTATTTACTGTTTTATTGCACGCGGGCGCACACAAAAATTGCTAAAATAATTACACAGTTGTCGGCACAGCAAACGGTCGGCGGGATTCAGGCAGCCAGCCAGCCAGCAGCGACCACGAAAGCAGCAACTAAATAAAATTAATCCTCAAATGGCCCCAGCCGAAACCCCGTACTTTATGAGCGCGTATTTGGCCAGCAGACTAATACCAACTATTGCTAAAAAGTTGGCCAGCAAAACCACGTTTCAGCCATTAATTCGCTAAGCACTAATGCTCACCTGGTATGGGTCCGCACACGCGTGGTATTATTTCCAAAATGGCCGAGCACGAGGGATCCTCGAAGCATAGCTGACGCGCCAGAATGCAGTTCAAGATCGCAACGGCGCCTTTAATGGTCGAACCTGGAAATAGAGAAAGGGAAAGTTAATATCAATGCTAAATGTATATATATATATATATATATATATATATATTTATAATCCATATAATGTATGTATATATGTGTATGTTATCTCATACATATCCTTGTTTTATAAGTCGAATACTCAGAAACAAAAATTATATTGCTAGCATTCCGCACTTTAATATGGAATTGGATCCCGACTTTGTCACAGAGTTCGCCTGCCTCAAGGTCTCCACACGCGACATAAGTGCCGAGGAGTTGGCCAAGTTCGATTCAAGTGCACCGCTTAAGCCACGCGCCCAGGTGAAGCATTCGTCATACGAACATGTGCCGCGGTTCTTTTATGTGCCGCCGCCACCGGACGACAAGCTGCGAAGTATGCTGAGGCGGGAGGCGCAGGCGCTGTTCCTGCAGCAGAAGTCCGAGGAGCTGCTGGACGGCGACGAGCTGCAGGAGCTGTGGCGCCAGCTGGAGCAGCATGTCACAGAGACAACCGCCAAGAAGCAGCAGCTAATCAGCTACGACGACTACTGCCGGCTGAGGTGCTCCATTAACAAGAAGTGCTGCAAGTATCTCACGACGCGCCTCTTCGCCCAGTTGCTCGGCGACTCGGCCTACCTGGGCAGCGTGGAGATTGACTCCGTGTTCAATTACACCATGCGTAAGGCGTGGCTGACGCAGTGCCGCATCGGCCTCTCCTTTTACGACGATGTCGGCCAGGGCTATCTGCGCGAGTTCGACCTAGAGAACTACATCGTGGACTTGATACCAACGTTGGCGCAGATACGCGACTGCTTGGAGCCCGCGTTCGAGAAGTTCTACGTTTGCACGGTGGTCAAGAGGTTTTACTTCTTCCTCGATCCTCTGCGCACGGGCCGTATACGCATTCGCGAAATGCTCGTCTCGGGCATGATTCACCAGCTGATGGAGCTGCGCGACGAGCCAAAGCTAACTGAACCAGGACCTGTGCAGCTCAATTACTTTTCCTTGCCCGCCGTCGTGGCAGTCTATGAGAGCTTCCTCAAACTGGACCTGGATCGCAACGGGCTGCTGAGCAAGCCGGAACTAAGCAAATATGGCTCAGGCACGCTCACATCTGTATTCATGGATCGCGTCTTCGAGGAGTCCCACACATACGATGGCGAAATGGACTACAAAGTATTTCTGAGCTTTGTTTTGGCCTTGGAGAATCGACAGGTGTGAGTTCAACCCAAACTTAAACTTAAGTTTATCCGGCTCCCGGATATGCTGCTTGTTTATTAAGACGGTTTCCCTATCGCACAGACATCTTCCTCGCTGCACTACTTATTCCGTATGCTGGACGTGCTGCACGCTGGCTACCTGACGATGCAGACGCTTAATTACTTCTTCAGAGGGATGGAGGAGCGGTTGGCGCTGGGTGGCGAGGCGGTCCGGTTTGAGGACTTCAGCAATGAGATATTCGACATGGTTAAGCCCAAGGATCCGTGCAGGATAACACTGAAGGATCTGAGCAATTGGTAGGCCTCGCACACATTATTCCCTCTTCCTTCCTACACTGCATAACAATTGCCGTTTAACCGGTTACGTTTAACCATGTCCTTCGTGTGCAGCGGCCAGGCAGAGACTGTGGTATCCATATTAATTGAATTTCATAAATTCTGGGCTTACGAGAACCGCGACGACAATCCGCAGAATGCTTAATGGCCGCATGCCACAGGGCAACAGCAGCAGCAGCAAGAGCAACCAAAGTAAATGCGGCAACAACATTAAGCGAAATTTAATTAAAATCCCAAACAGACAAATAACATCAGCTCACGCACTCCTACGGACGAGGCGTCAACCCTTTGTGTCTGGCGCTCACTCTCGACTGCAGAAAGGCTCGCTCAGACTGACTAAAATTGATGCGAAGCCTCTTCCCCAGTTCCCGATTCAGCCTTTGAGTAGGCTGCAGTCATGCAGAGCGATCCTCAGCAGACACTCTGCACCAGACACTTTAATTAACCCATCATAGTTTTTACTTTATAATTTTCAACAAAGTCAAAAAAAAGCAGAAGAAGGAGAAGAAAGGTGTCTTCACTTAGAGCCCACTTCACAGCACTAGGCTAGGCACTATTGCCAGCCATCGTCGTGGTCAACACTGAACAGACTGCAATGTGTTTATTTTCGTATTAAGTCAGTTCCACTCTGCTAAACAAAAACTATTTTATGTATCTTTATATATACGCGTATATCGAAGCTCTCATTAAATTCTCAGCAAACGAAGTTATTTGCTCGATTCGACTGGGCTTTAAAGCAAAGTGGTATTTGTTGCATCTGCCGTAAGCTGGCGGTGGACGAGGGCGGCAACATGCGGTTGCTGCTGCCCCAGAGATTATAATAATTTTATGACTCTTGGCAGTTGTAAGAGCGGATATAATGCAGAGTCTCCTACTCTCTAACCGGGCAACGGTTTATAAAACATTCATTTCAATTTCATTTCATTACGTAGAAATAAACCAAGTCATTCAGCCAAGCGGGCAGCTTGGCAGCCTGGCAGCAGAGAGGCCGGACAGGCGGGCAGCCGGACAGTTTGACTGTGGGACAACCATACAGTTGAATGAGAAGAGTCAGCGTGGGGGCTCAGCTGGTGGTGCCTTGCTCGCTCGGCTGCTCACTCGCTTGGCTGCTGTCCATCTCTATAGGATGTGCTGCGCCCAGCGAGCAGCCCATCCGGCGGATGCTCAGTAAAAGTTGTAGCTACTTCTGGCCCGACGCCCTCTTGCTGCCGGGCGCTCATTAACGAAATGACCGCTTGCATATTGCAAGCAGCTGCGGCTGTTTGCAGGCGTGGGGCAGGCACGAGAGATGCCTTCAAAAATTCAGGAATCGCATGCAACGGCAACGGAGGCTACAGGAAGTGGCCTACTGCCAGCGGTAGCTGTAACAACAATGGCCGCTAACTGTAGCAGTCAGTGGCAGTGGCAGTGGCAGTGGTAGTGGAAGTGGAAGTGCCAGTTGCAGTTGCACTTGCAGTTTGCAGTTCGCAATTGCACCACCACCCGCAGTGCCAAATGCCGCACAGTCAAAAGTTTTGTGGCAGTCGCGGCACTCGAATTGTTTGCGGAAATACAAATAAATAAAATGCTGAACGAAAATTGCCGCAACTTGCGGCTGGCGACTTGCAACTTGGGGCAAAAGTTGCCCAGCAGCGAGAGCTCCGCCACGTGTGCGGGCGGTCTCTCCACTGGCTCTGGTATGCAAAGTGTTTTATGGTTATTGGTCGCTTAGCAGAAGTAGTTCTGCATAGCCATGCATCTGGACTGCCCGGGCTGACCCGATGACAGCCGAGGAATTATCAACGCCAGCTAGCTGACTGGCTGGCTGGAAGGTGGGTGGATGTGGGTACCCACACACAAACAAATAGTCGCCGACGGCCCGATTACCGAACCCCATGCGACCCATTCGAAATCACTTAAAAACACAAATCAAGCAAAAGTTGAGAACACACAATAACAATTGTTTCGGGACACACCATAAATTTACATGCCAACTGCGGGGGCAGGCTCCAGACACTCCCTGCTACGGCTCATAGAAAAAAAAACAACAACAGCAAAATAGGTACATAAATATAGCAGCCGCCTACGCCCCCGTCGGCTCCACATCGAAAGACAGGACCAGCGACCAGCAACCAGAACAATTCGTTTCTGTCACAATCAGATTCGGATTGGGCACAAAAATTTCGAGTTCGCGTTCCCATTTCGTATTTCGTATTTCGTATTTCGCGTTTCACATTCGCGTTTCGCGTTCGCATGTTGCCGCCATGTTTCATGAATTATTTTCCTAGCCAAAAACTTTTCCAAACTTTTCACTGCGAGAGGGAGAGCGGACATAGGAAGTAGCAGGCAAGACATTCACTGCCGGCTGTCCCTTGGCCTGACTCTGTGCTGCGTTTCTTTGGCCTGGCGCATATTTCGATTACCATTTCGCCGGCTCCCGGCCGGACCGCCGATCGAACTGCAGAAGGAGCTGAAAGCCGGTGCCGATGTTTCACATTTTGTGCAACTTAGCTCCCGCTGCTGCTTAAATTTCAATTGTGTGGCAGGGGCCGAGGGCTATGGGCCGCTCGACTCGAGAGCACTCTGGTGCAGGCTTTAATAAATTATGGCAACATTCCCGAAGGGGGCTGCCGGGGGTTGGCGGCTGCTACGGCGGCTGTTCGGCGTATGCCTTGCCGTGCACTGGCCGGTGCCATTCACATCACTTCGAAAAGTTAATACAACAAATGCGCTTCGCAACAACAACAATAACACTCAACGGGGCCAATAACAACGACAACAATGCTGTGAAACGACCGCATTACGAGCTCGCGAATTGCCGGCGCTTCACATTGGCCGTAAGCTAAAAGAGTCCGACACGGAGTTGGGTAGTCCGACCAACCGCTGGCACTGGCAACAGCAATAGTAACATCAGCAACAAGGCAACAACAACGACAACAAAAACAGGGCCAAGAAATGGCAGCTTTACAACTTCCGCCAAGCGACTGTGGCGAGTAGACATGGACGAAGTGGAAAAGGAACAGGAACAGCAGCAGGAGCGAAGGCAGGAGCCGTAGCTGGCAACTGTAAAATGTATGTTATAGTATTCCGCTTTACTTTTTGTCTTGTTTTTTGTTTTTTGTTTCGGTGGGGAATGGTGGACTCATCTCGTGTCATTCGGGATTATTTTGTGGGTTAAAAACTAATTTGCGGTCATGAAGTGGATTTGGTTGTTCGTGTGCGTTCTTTTTGCTGTTGCCTGTTCGCTGTGTGGCTGCTGGCTGCTAGCTGCTGGCTGCTGTTGACATTGCGCCCAGTCCATAAATATGCAACAAAACTGGCAACTAACTAGCTTCGCCTCATGTTCGCCCGGCCCGTTGACAATTGGCCGCATTCGCCATGCACTTCATTAGCATACCAAAGCCGGTTAGATTTAAGGTACTTATCTTGTACAAACACACACAGAGAGAGAGAAAGAGAGAGAGAGAGAGAGAGAGAGAGAGAGAGAGATTTTCAATTCGAAAGCAAATGTTTGGGTTCAAGTTCAGCACAAACAATACAGAACAGCCTCGCCAGCTGACCTGTTGAAAGTTCATGAGCAAATTATATTATTTGATTTCGTTTATGGGTCAGCATCTCGTGCCGGTCAGTCGTGCGTTGACATTACAATTTTAATGGTCGCATTTAAATTGACACGAGCTGGCTCGAAAGCCTTCGATTCCGACCAATCAACAACAACAACGATAACAATGCCAAATTGTCGCCATGGGCATTTTTAATGTGCGATCCCTGGAATCGGGTGTTGAGGCACTTGCCGGGAATCTGGCAGGAATCGAATTGAGCAGGAGAAGGAGCAGTAGCCTCTGTAAACTGTTGTTGCCCTGGATTATGGTCAATTAAGTGAAAATGGCATTATTGTTATTATCGCCAGGAATGTTGTTGCTGTCGTTGTTGCTGTTATGCCTCTGCTTGTTATTGTGTTACTTAATTTTATTGGTTTCAATCCATTTTGCTGTGAGTTCTCAGAATTACTGATTTGCTTGTGCCAGCAAATTGATGCTAAACCAAACTATTGTGACTGAATCTTTGGCAATATTGAATTTTATTTATTTTTCAGAAGTCTTTAGTTAAATCTAAACGAAGCAAATTGTGAATAAAGTTCTCTTTTCTTGATCTGAACATTTTCTGGCCAATCGACTGGCAAATGGACTGGCTCAACTTGCCAATAAATAATTTATAAATTATTTCAAAACAAATTTGAACTCTAGAGAGCTTTTGGCTTTGATCTTTACTTTAAATCGCAATGTTTCCTTAAAGTGTATATTTTTATTGAAAAAAAAAGCTCTAAGCAGACATTGACAACTGTTCAATGTTTCAATGTTTGCGGCAATTATCGAGGACAAAACAAAATAAACACGTCAATAAACAGAGTCACAGTGATTTGATTACATTATTATAAAACAATTTGCATTCGATAAAAGCCAGAGACAGCAGCAGACAAAGTCATAAAAGTCGCGCAATGAAAATTGAGCGAGTTTTTCCCATCCCGCTCCGTCTCGGCGTGATGGGCCATTTTTGCTGGCTTTGAAAGCCTCGCAAAGAAAATATGCAAAACGTGCATAAATCTCGCCGTTTGATGGCTCAGAATTTGAAGGGGACGCAATGAGGGGCGGCGAGGGCGCCGAGGCTAGGCAAAGCAGTCGGAAATCACAGAGGCCGCAGTCAGAAAGTCTGTCGAAATCGAAACGCGTTAGCGGGGAAACAATTTCCAGGGCGTGCGGCAGCTGTCAGAGGGACGAGAGGGCGAGGCTGCGCATGCAGAATAAATGATTTTCTATTTGTTAAGTCAAAGTGAAAATTCTTGGCCTATGTCAGAGTGCGTCTATGTACGCGTCTGTGTGCGTGTGTGTGTGTGTGTGTGTGTGTGTCGGAGTATGTGTTTGTAGGCTTTGAGTGTTGACATTTCTTTGAGCCGCCATCACTCACTGCAAATACAGACGAATCCGTTGCGAATGCAAAGAAAACATTTGAGCATTTACATTTTCTCACTCGTCTGCCGAAATTGTGCCTTGGACTCGCTTTGAGTCCTATTTCGTCTCATTTACGAGCCGCACACCTCACAGGCGTGTCAGGCACTCCTGCTCATCCCGAAAGAGGTCAAAAGCCGGCACATATGTCAAGTGTTGGCAGAGAACCGAACTGAGCTGAAAAGAGGCCAGCATTTTGTGACCAGGCGACCCTGTCGCATGCTGCACGCCTTGCCCCTGGTTGCCGTGCTTAGGAAATATAAATTTTTATACCCTGAACCCATTGAAAATGGGAAAATCAGGGTATAATGTTTTTGTTGAAATGTATGTAACAGGGAGAAGGAGGCGTGGCAGACCCCATAAAGTATATATATTCTTGATCAGGGAGACAAGCCGAGTCGATTTAGCCCTGTCCGTCTGTCCGTCCGTCCGTCCGTCCGTCCGTCCGTCCGTCCGTCCGTCCGTCTGTCCGTATGTATGAACGCGTCGTTCTCAGAACCTATAAGAGCTAGAGACTTGAAATTTTTTATGTAGGTTCCTGTATAGCACGAAAAGATCGAGTTTGTTAAAAAAAATCGATAACTGTCTTAATTTTAATGTTATCGATTAAAAACGAAATCGATGCTCTGTTATTTAATTATATATAATTCATCTTTATAGCTAGAGTCTTCAAATTTTGCATTTAGTGTTATGTGAGCAGTGCACAATTTCGGTTTTTGCTAAATTTTGGATGCCACGCCCCCTTCGCCTCAAATTTGTAGGTCCCGTATTTCAAATACTACAGACTTGTGCTTTGGCACATATATACATATGGATGACATGATCACGCTTAATAAGTTTGATCAAAATCGTTACTCTAGAAAAAAAGTTATTAAACATTTAATTTCCCATAGCATTGCCATGCAAACAGCAGCCAAAGAACAGCTGACGCACCGACTGGTGTGTGTGTGCGTTCGGCTGTGTATGTGTGTATATGCTTTGCTTGCAATGGACGTACATATGCATGTGTACATAAAAGAAATAAATAATGCTTGGAATAGCGGTTCTTCGCAGGGTTCAGGGGATCTCTTAGTCGAGCGGTCTCGACTAGAGTTTTCTTACTTGTTATTCTTATCTTTTGCATTCTTGCTCTCACTTTTGTTCCATTTTTATGCGATGCTGCTGCTGCTGTGATGCTGCTGCCTTATCCTTTTTTCTCTCGTATTTTTTACGTGTGTTCCGTTCATTGTTGTAAATTATTTATGCCTGCGTAAAATATTCAAAGCTCGGCGCACTGACGCGAAATGTGAAAGAGAAAACGCACTACAGCAGGCAGCTGACTGCTGGCGGTGGCGCAGCGCGGGGGCAGCAGCAACAAAAAGCAGTCCAAGTTATTATTCATAACACAGCAGCATTAAAGTGTAAGGGAGTATGCGACAATTCCCACAACCATTTGTCCAGCCGTACCGACTGCCGCCTACCGGCTGGCGTCGCTGGGTGTGGAAGTGGGCGTGACAGGCAAGGCTGCTGGGCTGGATGACTGGCTGGCAAGTCACTGGCATAAATCATTTACAAGCTTCACGGCGCCACCAACGGCAACAACAGAAACCAAAACAAAAACAAAATTTGACAATAATTCCGACGCATCTAATTCCCGGACTTTGTTTGCCGTTTCGATTTCCCGGCCCGGGTTTGCGAGAGAGCCGAAAAAGGATTTGTTGCGTTCGCTGTTTATTTTGACAACTTTTCGGGGACTTTCTTTTTAATTAATTAAAGTGCTTTGCTCGGCTTATTTCGGGGCGGTTTGTACACCTTGCAATTAGCATTGCGTCAGCGAATATTGTTTCTGGTCCCCGGTTATCAGGCGGGCAGCAGCTCGTAATGCTGATTTAATCAAATTTTCCTGCCCTGGCAGCGGGCTTAAAGCCCGGCCTAAAGTCTTAAAGAGCGCGGCTCCCCCAATAATATCAAGCGCAATAGGTCATTAGAGCAGGGCGCAAAGTTGTCCGCACAAAAACTTACATTACAAATTGAAAAATTCTACACGTGCGCAGAACCTTTCGCCAGTGCTCTGGCAACTGTTGAAAGTTAAAAGTCGACACCAAAGTCAGGTCTTTGTATTAACTTAACATTTTGACACCCAGCGAGCAGCCCACAACACTCCAGCACAGGAAGATACACTCGCCCACACGAGTGGTGCCTGGTTCAAGAGCGTAGCCATAAGGTTTTAAGTGGCAATCGGTTTCGGCTTGGGCTATCAAGCGTGCCTCCACGAAAACACCCACACACCCACACACCCACACACCCACACACACACACACACACACACACACACACAGACAAACGCACACAAAAACGTCTACAACTGCCGTTCCTTGTAGCATTTCTCCGCTTTTTGTTCAGCAACAATGGGAGCGAGCGCTTTGCTTTCTTTTACCTTTGCCAAAGGTGTTCGCGTTGAATTCAACACCGAGCATCCATCCAGCGGCAGCATTGAGTTGGCAGTCGGCATCATTACGCCGCATGCCGCAACCGGGCATATTAGCTGTACAAAACTTGATTTCAGCTGCGATCAGAGTTTACTATATACTTGCTATAGTTGTGTACTTATACGTATACAACTATAATAAGTATACATACTTCTACGTATACAACTATAGTAAGTATATAGTATAAGTGAGCATTAATTATAATAGCTATCTATAGCTATCAACTTCTACTTAGACTCTTCAGCGAGTTAGCTCTCTAAGTGAATCAGATAAATATTGAATTATAATCCATTTATTCAGATTCCTTTATATTCCGCTTTCAACTTATATTTCTCGCACAAGAAGTTCCAGAGTATCCCAGGGTCAAAGCCTGATGCATCAGGAGCCACTGTTGCCGTTGCCGACTTACAAGTGTTGGCTGCCTCAAGAGCGGCTGGTGGGTGGGGCAAGTGGCTGAAAAATATTGTCGCGCATTTGTTCGCAGCTTACGAAAACATTTTTCTTAACACGCTCAGCCATTTTTTGCACGCTGCTCGTAGTTTTTCGCAACTTTTGTTTGCCGCCCGCTTTAAGCGACGCGTTTTTCTTGCTCAACTTCAATTTGGACCGCAGAGTGCACAATTTAAAGCATTTACGAGCGCAATTTGTCTGCGGCGCCAAAGTCGCAGACCGCAGTCGCCGTAGCCGTCGCTGTCGGAGTCGCATCCAACTCCAGTTCCAGTTGAGTTTACATATATATAATCTGATCTGTTTCTCTTTTTTTCTATTTTGGTTTTGCTCCCTTTACGTGTCCTGTGCAGGATGCAGGTCGGATAGCCCGGCTGACTCTCTGGCTGACATTTTGCTTGGCGTAAATCTGGCAGCAGCAACTTTAGCTGCTTTTTGCAGCTCATTGAATCTCGTGTACTTTTGTCTGCCAGTGCCATAAAGGTGGATGCACTGACCCCCTCTTCCTCTTTGAGCCAACTTCGATGCAACTAAATGCCAAACAGAAACTGTTTTGCAGCATGGCATTGAGGCGTCTGCAACCTGCGGGCTTTATCTGAAGTTCTCGAGTACTCTGCATATGCCTGACTCTATTTGGGAAGCAGTGCCAAACACTTTGCATACCCCTAGCCCCTAGCCTTGCATCGCTCTTCCCGCTGTTGCACGTTGCTGGCGTTTATTGTCAATACGAAAGTTTTGCACATTTTAGCAACTTCTTTTCTTCCCAGCTTGTGCGTAAAATTGTGTAAGCGGATTTTTGCTGCATATCCTGCGGGCTCGATTCGGCATGGGTTCGAGCATCTGCGGTGTCTGGTGTGTGGCTAGGCAGAAGTCGTCTGAAGTCATCTGCAGCTTGTGCCGCCACACGTGTGTGCGCGCTGTACTCCGATTTAAACGAGTTGAACAAAACGCTTTAGCGTTTAGTTTGCGTTAAAGTTTCATGGAATTGGTGTTGGCTGTGGGACTACGATTCCGTGCCGCCATGCCCCAACGCCCCAACGCCCAGACGCCCACACGCTCAATCGCCTGACTCTGTGCAGTGTAATTTATGGCCCGTTGCCACACAGAACTTTGTATGCAGCGCTAATCGCAGGTCAATTTCATAAACAAATAACACAGCTGCTATCTGACCATAAGTGCCACTCGTAGACCCTGGCCCGCAGACCGCTTACCCGTGCTCATAATGTGAGTTGTGGTGCGCACACCGACTGTATCTTATCTTAATTATAGATCGATACACAAAGCTCTCATGTCCAGAGGTGTCTGCCCGTGTCTGCCGGCGGCCGACCGCCCGCCCCTCCCGCTGCGTGTCACAACTAATTCCTGCTGCCAGAGCCTGGTGGGCCGGCGCAGGGCCAGCAGTTTCCCGTCCTGTCATGGCCTGACATAATAATTTATACCGATTGTCTAGCTGCAGAGCTCCACTTATTGAGTGACTCCGTCTCTGGCTGTCTGTCTCGTCTTGTCACTGCACACAAAGTATGACTCAATTTAAGCTCGCCGAGGCATTAGGCAAAATGTCAATGTCACCCGTGCCTGGGTGTGTCTGCTAGCAGATGTGAATCTGAACTAGGGCTCTGCCAGCTGTCAAACCAGTGCTAGAGATTTTTACCTTGAGGCATCCAATCTGCCGACAGTCAGCAGCCAAGGGCCAACAGCTTCATCAGCAGCCACTTTTCTAACCCTCTACATCTCTCTCTCTCTCTCTCTCTCTCTGTCCCTGGCTTCCCCCATCTCTCTCTCTAGTTATCCATCACCGTAATTGAGTGTAATTCCATGGTAATCAGAGCAAACATCCATAAGTGCAAGGTATGAAACTTACAAATAGACCCAAAGCATACTCAATTGATTTTCCAGCCACAAAATTAAATTCTGCTCGAGAGTTGGCCTACCGTTCGTACCGTTCGCTCTGCCTGTTCTCGATTGAATGCAAGCACTTTGCATTTTATTACCGCTCTAATTAGAGTCTGACAGCAGTTGGGGCGGGGACCGAAATGATATTCGTAGCATTGATGCGCTCAAGGTGGAGCAGCACTCATTTGCTGGCCCTTGCTTATGTGTGCGGCAAGTTCACTCTGTTGCCAGTTGTGTCGGAAGGTTTTGGTATTGCGGCAATGGCAACGGCAACGGCAACGGCAACGACACGACACCAAAACAAGGTGAGCCAAAATGTATGCAGCCCTAGCCGGCGACCTAGTGGAACACAAAACACAAATGCAAACGGCGACTGCAACAGCAACAATCGAGGTGGCAAGTCGACGGCAACCAACTGTTCTGTAGGCAGAGGCAATGCCATGCGAAGAGCCAGCAATAAAACACACTGCAAGAAAATAGTGAGCCATAAAAATCTATTTTAAATTAGATAAGAAGAGGAGAAGAGTTGAATGGGACATAAGGAACTAAATACATTAAAAAGTGATGAGAAATATTAGAATAATATATTATTAATAATAGTATAATATTAAAGTCGGCATTCCTATATACTCTTTTCACTTTCTAAGCGTGCATTTTCAGTACTCTAATTGCAGTTGCCTTGCAGGACCAAATTGTTCAAACGAAGCAAACAGCAAGGACCCTTCACTGTATGGGTGTGTGTGTGTGTGTGTGTTTATTGTTTGGTTTGCTGGCATGTGTGCGTATGTGTCAAGAATTCTTTACAAACCGTAAACCGAAAGTCACATAGAAACAATGCTGTTGAGAAAATGTCATTTCTCTCTCTCTACCTCTACCTCTACCTCTCCCTCTCTCTTTCACTCTCTCTCACACTGTATTGTATCAAGTGAAGGCATTGGGCGTTACTCATACGCATCGTGTCCGCTGATGAGTTGACCGATTGAGCAAGGAGCGTCGCTAACGTCATCACTGCGAGTGTGGCGCCACTCGGCGGCAACGTGACACATATCCACTGGCATTAGCCCCACTTTCGCAGTGCGCGAGCACGCATCGGCTGTCGGACAAGCCCAGTGCTGCTGTTGTGCTTGGAGCCGACAAGGTTTCTTTAGGCCAGTAAGCGGCTTTGTAATTGAAGTAGACGGACGTAGTTAGCCAGACGCAGCGCAAGCGAGCTCAAGGCAGACCAAACAGATATATTATTTACCTGGGCTATCTAATCAGCTGATAAATCAATCATAATTGTGGCGTATCTGACAATCAGCGCTGGGCAAACAATGGCCACAAGCTAAACAATTAAATTAAGCCCAAACGAATTGCCAGAGGACCGCGTCCTGGATAATGACAGCCGAATCGCCAATGGGTCCCAGAGCTGCGTCCGTATTCTGCTGGCCCAGCAGATTCGTAGTCAGCGAGCTTTTTTTGTTGTACTCAATAAACGACGACTTCGAAGCCAAAATGGCAATAAAAACGGCAATTGATAAGCGCAGGCCCGCCAAATAAGCAAACAATCAAGTGAACTGCGAACTGCGAACGGCCGGGACAGCCGAAACCGAAGAGCCGAAACCGAGACCCGCACCGACCAAGCGACCATGAAGGAGTGCACGAAGTCCGGATTGGGACGGGGGGAGGGCAGGAGCGGGGGTGTTATGGTGGAGCCAACAAGCCAACAGGCAAACAAACAATCAAACGATAAACGGATGCCAAGTGGCAAGGGGTAGGGGCCGAAGCAGGCCGAAAGCATTTCAACCTCAATTTGGCAAATTCTATTACGATAATAAGAGAATGATGGGGGGCCGTGAGGAGGGCGGACAGCGCCACCAATTGGTAGTGTACGGGCGGCAGCAAATAGCCGGAAAATGTTTTATGTGCTGCCAACAACAACAACAATAGCAACAAAAGGCAGTTAAAAGCAAAACAATGCATTGGCCGCCACTTGAAGTGTATACAAAAATGAGTGAGATCCAATTTCAGTTCGATTGTTATCCAATTTCTGAGCAAATAAGTGAAAATGTTTTCATACTCATGCCTGTGAGGCATATAACAATGAATTTAATGAGCTGCTCGTTGCTGAGTTTCTGCTTGTGTGTGTGTGGGAGTGTGTGTGGGAGTGTGTGTGGGAGTTAAGCATGTCAATAATTTGTCTAGAGCTCTGTCGCCAGACTAACCGAAGCCGAAGTGTAAATAACAGGCGAGTCGAAATAGAAATGGTGCAAATATCAGCAAATGAAATAAATGAAGCCAGCACAAAAGGATTGCGATACAGTCGCTGGGAGGCAGCGAGGAGCAGGCAGCCTTAGTCCTGCGTTAAGCGGCTTACCAGCTAAGCTCTATGTCTATCTCAATCTCATGCTCTATCGCTATCTTTATCGCTCTTTCCGCCTGTCTGTCTGTCTGTCGGTACACAGCATTGACGAAATCTAAGTCGAGACCATTTTCTGGCTCGTGCTTTTTTGTTGTTTTATTTGGCTTGTGAGCGTTAAGCATCTTTTGATTTTAAGCCCGATTAGGGGCATTAAAGCGACGCTTATCCAAGTGGAAAAGGCAACAACAATAAACAGCAACCAGTCGGAGCCATAAAAGTGGCAGCGTCTGATTCACCGCCTCCCCCTCCCT
Organism: Drosophila paranaensis; assembly: GCA_035047545.1. Classification (NCBI taxonomy): domain Eukaryota; kingdom Metazoa; phylum Arthropoda; class Insecta; order Diptera; family Drosophilidae; genus Drosophila; species Drosophila paranaensis. The sequence continues at coordinate 6,605,189 of JAWNPL010000173.1, read as the reverse complement.
CTCCTCCGCCCTCTCTCTCCCTCTCCAGCCAAGTGCAAAGCATAAAATGCAAATCTGCGATTTGGTTTGTTAAACATTTGCTTAACCACAAAAATGAAAGCGAAGGAAAAGGAGACGAAAATAACACAAAAAGTAGCTCAAACACAAGTCGCTCGTTGTTGTCACACAAGGGGAGTGACAAAGTCATGACAACAACAACAACAATAACAACAACAGTGGGAGAAAAACAAAAGCGGAGGGAAATATGCCAGATTATGAGACAAGGGCAACATATGCCACGCAGCAAGAATCTTGAGAGAAATATATATATATATATGTAGAGAGAGAGAGAGAGAGAGAGAGCGAGTGGGGGAGAATAAACTGGCCAGCAGGCGAGTCCATATTTGGCTGAGGAGTGCGAGGGAGCTAACGCAAATGAAGGCAAATTACGTTAAATAGAAAAGAAAACTTTTCCACTTTTTAACTTTGGCGTACGACTCGGAGCTGGCAACTGGCAACTGGCAACCGGCAACCGGCAAGCGGCAACCAGCAAGTGGCAAGTGGCATATGGCAAGCAGCGTGCAGCGTTGCGCGGTTGTTGAACATTTTACAAACAATTTAAGCGTCGCATTAAATTATTGTTACGCTTAGGCTTTAAGGCAGCTGCCAGAGCCAGGTCCAAATGTTTTCCATTTGCGCGATGCCTTGACTTTTATGGCCCAAGTCTGCCTCTCTCTCTCGCTCCAGCTACTCAGCTCGCGCTGTCTCTGTCTAGCGCAGAGATGTGCGATAAGAGTGAAAAATGGTAAATTAAGCTAAGGAAAAGCGGCTTCATCTTGAGCACAAAGCCAAAAGTCTTTGTTGTTGTTGTTTCTTTTGTTGCGGCGTGCGTCAGACTAAATTAGAGCAAAAACTTAATTTGCCTTTTGGCTGCGCCCAAAAGTAGGCAACAGAAATGGCAACAGCAACGGCAACAGCAGAGGCAATGGCAATGGCAACGCGAACGCGAACGCCAAATCAAAAGGGAAAATGGCGCAAAATAACAATTATGTTTTAAGGCAATTGTATTGCTTTGTTTTCTTGTTTTTTACCGCCCAGATTGCTGCTGCTGCTGTTGTTGTTGTTGTTGTTTCCTCTTTGGTTTTTTTACACTTGTAATTGAGAATGAAATAAGGTTAATTAGAGTAATGACCACTTTGCTGCTCCGGCCCGTGCTTGCTCCGTTGCCCCCAGTCTCGGCGTCGCCGACTCAATGAAGACATTTCAATTTTGAAGCAGCGCCTTTGGTCAAGGCAGCTGAGGAACGGCTATACAAAATGGTGGCTGATTGTTGTTGCACAAGGCATTTAAGCCAGTTCACTTATTTATGGCAGAAACTTTCGGCCAACTCGGTTTGTTGACTCATCGCCGACCAGCCGGAGCTATTCATGCGTAGAACTTGGTGCTCTCTGGAGTAAGTAGCCTCACATAGTATTTAGGCAAACACTTTCGAACTATCAAACACTTGAACCCATTTACTCTACTGGAAGCAGGCACCAGGCAACTGCTGAGAGTGGAACACGTGTCTCTTATACATACATGTTAAATGACTTTTAATTGGTGTTAGTGCATTATATCGTCAGAGCCTTCCGTCCCTCTGCTCTGGTTGCTGCTTGTTGTTGCTGTTGTCGTCAACGTGTTAGCTTGTTGTGCAATAGTTTGCATGGCAATTCGGCCCACAAACTTTGCGAACAGCAAGTTTTTTGTTTTTACCTATTACATATGTAACCACACCACATGCCCATCCTTCCTCGTCCTCTCTCTCTCTCTCTCTCTCTCTTCTTTGAAGCGGCCCGTAAACTTTTCATACAATAATAATCACTTTGTGAAAGTTTTGCGTAAGCCGTCATAGCTACCAATTCGGTGACACCCAAACTTTGGCTCTAAGGCTGAAATTACTGCGCAGCCCCCGCCACCCGCAGGAGGCGAAGGGCAAACTTTTTGCAGACTATCTGCCGACCAGCAGCCAGGCAGCAGGCAGTTTGCAGGCCAGTTAGCAGAGCTGACACGCGCGGTCCGTGCCCCGCCCTCCCACCAGCCCAGCCCAGCGAGCAGGACCAATTAATACATGTGTCGCAAACTTGGCTGAGATTTTCGCATATGTCGCCTGCCAAATGTTTGTGTTTATTATGTCAGATGCGACCCTAAGAGCTTCAAGGGAATGTCACGCCGCATAAATGGCTATATGAATGATTAAAGCTTGCAATTTGTATACCCTAGCTGGTACTCATGGGCATTATAGTTTGGATGTAAAATGAGAATAAAAATGTGAAGCTATAACTGGATTACACATAGTATATAATGCAATTAGATTGGGGTATAGTATATATAGAAGTCTTATGAATTTGTTTTAAACTTATTAGAGCTTTCATTTGTCTAGGGTATCCGTTATTTGGGCAACCTCTGTCAGCTTGAAATTACATTTGCTTAGCACGGCTGCGTCAATTGTCATTTGCGCATTTATTTATTTGATTTTTTAGCCATTTATTTCTTTCTGTTATTTATTTTGCCATGTTTAAAAATTTATGTACAAATTTGATGTGCAAATTTAAATTAAATTTTTGTTGTGTGCGAGCCCACACACACACACACACACACACACGCCATGACTTTGCGACAATTGAAAGGCACACACACTCACACACACAGACGCAGATTTCACAAACACACTCAGATTCAAAGCCATGTGGCCGTGTTCATATGGCAAAAATAAAGCTACATATTTCATGGCGGACGGAAGCTCGAAAAGCAAAACAAAAAAACAAGCAACAAAAGTCGACAAAAAAGGGTTGGCAACTACAACGCGAACATTTGGATGATGTGTAGACCTATTCGGAGGCAAAATGAAAAAATATGTTATGTAAACAAACAAAAAAAAAGCACACAAAAAAAAAATAAAAATATAAAAAAAATGAAATAAACAGCAACACGCAATTTGTTGTAGTTGTTTTTGACATTTTCATTTGGAGAGTGTGCATGTGTGTGTTCTGTGCCTACGCACACATGCAACAGCGCTCATTACACACACACACACACACACACACACACACACACACACACGCACACTAGCAAATAAACACACATGTGTAGGATACGCCACTACTACAGAACGCACTCAATCATAAATGAACACACACACACAGAGAGAGAGAGAGAGAGAGAGAGAGAGAGAGAGAGAGAGAGAGCAGCACACGCATGTGATAAGCCGGTCGAGTGGCATGTGACCAACCGTTGAACATTTACACAAAAAGGAAGTTGTTATTTCGGCTTCCGGTTAAGCGGAATTGTTATTATTTATAAGCGCACATGAATCAGGTATATAAGCAAAAACACACATGTGTGTGAGTGCTCGCGTGTATGTGTACAGAGTATCAACTGCTTTTCACTTCAATCTCGTCTAAATCACTTCCTGCGAAACACATACCCCAAACATAGCGCGAGTACTAAAACTAATGTGCACCGAAGCACTCGCTTGTCGATAGATGTGAGAGATATTCTGCTAAGTTTATTAATTATTATATTATAGGCAATGAGATGGCTAGATACTGACTAACTGACTGAAAAACTTACTGTGATTAGGCTGTAATAGCTCACAGAGCATTCTCTGATCACTTCATTTACTCGAGTATGGAGCAGTCGACACTCGTACTCGCACGCTGAGTCTGTTCATAAACTCTTTTTGTATGTTTACTAACAACTCAAGTGTGTTGTCAATCAAATTTCAATCAAGAAAATTTACATTTGACATTTGCAACTATCGACAAATTGCCTTGAAAGTCGGTGACTTGGAAAGTTATTGCCCATTTTAGCCACCTGCCCTCAAGGCCTAAATTGACCGCTTCAGATTAACTTAAGTTCTTCAGTTGCCAGCTTAGTTGTGTATGCTGCAGGTGTAGCAATTGCTGCTGGCACTTATCGGCTTGTAAGCTGAAAGCTCCAGGTGGGCGGAGACCGAAGGAAGGGACAATGCCAGAATATCAAATATAATTGTTGCTCTTCATTGTCCTGTCAAACAATTTGTTTATCAATTCGGCAATTGTTTGGTGGAACGTGTGCAAAATGGGATTTTGTTGTTTGGCAATCGTGCGAAAGAATTTGGAATAAAAATAATTAAATTTTTATGTGTTACTAAATGCGCAGCGCATTCAAGAGAATACGCGAAAGCCAACAATGAAATATGCCAATAATGTCAATTACTGATGTGTGAGGAGGAAAGGGATGGAGGGAGAATGGAAAAACAGATGTAGATGCATATAGAATGCAAATGTGGAAAGTGAAGAACTATGTTAGAGACGGATACAGATAGAGATAATGTAATAATAAATAAATATTAAATAACCTATTCTTAAAGTACACTGTTGGCTTAAGGGATCATGAGGGCATGCTCATGCGAAATGCTATGGGAATCGATGTGAGATGTGTTTTTTTAGCAAATTGGCGGAGGCATCCTGTGTGTTTGAGGAGGGAATGCATGTGTGCATCACAAAGATTGCTTTGATGTGTCAACAAAGCGCTGAATGGAAAATGTAAACGCATCAAGCGGAAAAATGGCATAAAACTCGGATGCGACATGTCTGCAGAAATAAATGTTGCAAAATGCTTTTCCAGCTCCAGAGACACGCGACTCCAGCAGAAATATGCAAAGCAGCTGAGCTGATTGCTCCACACGCAGCGGCAAGTGGCAGCAGCCAGGCGGATGCAGCCCAACAAGATGTCAACAAAAATCATCGACTTGCATGGCGCGGAAATGAAGCTGGAAACGAGTTCCAGCAGCACGAGCAGCGGCAGCCACAGCCACAGGAGGAGCACCAGCAGTAGCGTCATTGGCAAAATGAAGCAATAGGAAACTATCAGCTAACTCAGCAGATTTTCCATTAAAAAAGAGCACAGATTGTGCGAAAATTGAATGTTGCCACCTGGTATAGCCACTTGCGCACTGTGGGCATGAGTGCATCTGTTGTGGGTAAAAAATAAATCGACATAAAATTTCTTTGAATTTAGATCTTTAAATGAGAGAATCTAGCATCAGTGACTGAGCTACTGGGAGTAGTATTTGAGTAGCCTTTTACTTTTATTGCTTTAATGCCATGGGGGCACAAGAATGTGTCTTCTGTCTCAATACTCGATCGTTTTGATATTGGGATTCAGTCATTCATTGGACATGTTCATTCCTGAACAATCCCTATTTGCTGATGACTTTTGAATTGTTCAATATTGCGAGGTCTAACGCCTCGAGCTCGAGCTCCGCCCATCAATTAGTCGTCCAGCACACTCACACACACTTTACTGCAAAGGAAATTGATTTTTTACAGTGAAATTAGGCAATGCTGATGCACTGTGGGTCGCCTGCCGTGCGATCGTTAGTGGCTCAAGCAATAAAAATGCGCTCAAGTGTCGCCTGCTTAAACGAATTGTGTTCATTTCGGCTGCTGTTCTTGTAGCTTGGCTTTTGCTGCTTTGTCATTACAAGAAATCCGTGCAATATTCAGCGCGGAGAATGCAACACACAACACACAACACACAACGTACAACAAACAGCAGCAACAACAACAACTTATATATAAAGTTGCGCGCACGGAACACTTCCGCAGGCGAAGAGCTTTCCGCTTCCGGTTGTGCATGGCGTACGGCGTATGGCGTATGGCGTATGGTGCGGCGTGGTAACGCCGCTGTTGCTTCCTCTTCCTTCTGCCACAGCTGCAACTTTAAATATTAACAGCTAAGTGGCGTGTGTCGCGACTCGTAGGTGTTTGTGTTTGTGTTTGTGTTTGTGCTGGTGCTTGGGTTTGTGAGCGTTCGAGAGCTGCTTCGATTTTTCTTGCGCTTATCGCTGCCCGTCATCGACTGCGTGCAGTGGCGGGAACAACCCGAACTATGAGACCAGCCAGGTAAGGACTTCTACTTGACACCGCCCCCGTCTCCACCTCCACTTCCACCTCCACTTCCACCTTTAACTCCACCACCGTCTCCGTCTATGGCCGTGCCCTATGTCGCTATCGCAACCCACTGCCGTGCCCCTGTCAAAGTGTCATTTAGATCGTAATGGTTTGATAAGAGTGCGCGCAAACACATTAAAACTCTTGCGTTACAACAGCAACAATCTGGAGTATCGATATTCGGCATCGGCTGGCATAAGCTACTCATAAGCTGATTGCCAGCCATTTGTCCTGCGCCACAAATTCACTTACTTATTGTACATCCGCAGTGTGGTGCGAGCGTGCGCTCTGAAAAAAGCTGGCAATTAATTGAAATCAACAAAAGGCTGATTGAAGCCAGGTTACGTATACGCCAAGTGCGCCACTTCATGAACATGATTCAGTAATTACACATAGAAGCAAGAGATCATCGAGGTAGCCTCGACTACTGGCAATTGGAGTACAGCTCTCACAGCTAAGCAAAGCGCAAAAAATCGAGATAATTAATTGGATAAGGTATTCAAATTTGCGTCGCATACACGTGCTCTGCTCGCAACCAGCCAGCCCAGCAACATAAATAAAATAATATTGCGAGAGAAAGGAAAATCAAATGCCAGGCCAAAAGTTGGATGCGCAACAATTTTTTAATTTTATGCCCAACGATTCTGCTTCGGCTTTGAGGCGGGCAACCAAAGTGACTTTCTAATTAGTTTGGTTTGTCAAGCGAGCAACCCCAAGACGAAGATGACACACTTGACTCAATTTACACACACGCATCTCTGTGTATCTGTGTATCAAAACTCATATTTGCCTTAGCTTTTGAATTCAAAGAATGCTTTGGATAAACACACACGAAAACGTATGAGAGCAGAGAAATGAGAGGCCATAAGAATATGTTACAATGCTTCATCGTTGCCATATGAAAGAAATTATAAGGAAAATGTTCTCTGTCTGAGTATATATACATATATAAATGTATGTGTGTGTGTGTATGTGGGAGATGGCAACGCGATGCCGCAATTTCCGCAATTAAATAAAAACGCAAACTTAAGCCGCGGGCGGCGAGTGGTGGCAAAATGAATGTCGAGTGTGTCGCTGTGGCGAAATATTTACATATGTTGTTGCTGGCTGCGGTTGCTGTTGCTCACACAAACACAAAGAGAGAGAGAGAGAGAGAGGGAGAGAGAAGGAGAGAGAGAAGCACACCTACGCAACGACACGCAATGCGTTGACGCTTTTTGATTTGAGCCTCAGCACCTACCATCAAATTCGCTCTGTATGCATGTGTGTGTGCTTTTAGTTCATTTGAATATCACACACACATGCAATGGAGTGGGGAGTGGGGAGGGGAGGGGAGGGGGGAGGGAGGAGGGTGTAGCTACACACACGCATGTTAATAGCTATCAACACCGTTGGCCTCTGTTTATTTCTGGCACGTATATTTAATATTTCTTGCTGGCTTTTTTGCCATTTGAAGTTAACTTTCTGCCGTTTGTCTTGCTGGCAGGGCGGAGGGCGGAGGGTGGAGGGCTGAGGACAAACAGCTAACAGAAACGGATATTTTTGGCAGTCGAGCAACCAGGCCAAAAAATCAAATAACAGCACAAAAGCGAAACTTTGCTCATTTGTTGCTAACTGCGTACGATAGAGTGAGCGAGAGAGAGAGAGAGAGAGATAGAGTGAAAGAGAGCGAGTTATACAGGCAATGTAGTACGTATCTTTGTATCTCCTTGGGATGCTGCCGCTGCTGTTGCTGGCAGTTAAAAGAAGTACAAATTACAAATATCAACAGCAACAGCAACTCCCTAGCCTGCCGCCTCAAAATATGCTTTTAATTTTATATGCATAACAAATTTACGCAAAGTGCGCTCTGCCAGCGATCGCCAGGTGTCTGCCGTGCGAGCGAGAGAGCAAGAGAGGGCTGACAGCCTCATGAAATTATATAAAGATGCTTACTAGGTCGTTGATATGCCTTCTGCCGAGAGGCGCCAAGAGGCAGCACGAGGGTCGGCCTATGCTTAGCTTGCCATTATATTAAAATTGCGACTACGTGCGGGTTAAAATTTATGCCAGACAGCCAGACTGCCTGACTGCCAGACCATCTGACACTGTGCCAGACAGCTGGGTACTGCCTAACTGCCGTCTGCCGTGGAAAGTGAATTTTGATAGATGATGTGCGCGCTGCGCTCTTCATGTATGTGGACTACATAAATGTGCGGCTGCCATTGAGCGCTTTAAGAGTGTCGACTCCTGATTTATTTGGCAAAGCGACATGCAAACTGTGAAATTATTTCACTAGTTACAATTTGTTGACGCCTTTTTAATTTAACGAAATGCGCTGGTTACACGGGTTACAGCTCACACGCCAATGGCTGCCCGAGTGGCGACGTGATTACGTATGTGCCGCAAAACACGACCGCAACGCACTTTGGTGGCCAAATAAAAGCCATAAATCCCTCAAAAATTGATGCTAAGCTGAGGACTTAAAACGACACACACAGGCACACACACACACATAGGCACACACACCCGCACACACACACACACACAGACACGTACGCATAAAGCACTTTTAAGCTCGCTTAATGTGATGCACAGCAGACGAAATCTGTGGTAGTCACCTTTGCGCCGATATACGGGTTACAAAAAAAAAAAGAATAACATATATGTAGATGTATATATATATATTTATATAGATATAAGAATAAAAATATAGCACTTAATTAGCAACCTTGACTTTCGGCGCTGACACGTTGAGCCGCGTGCTGCTAAAGGTTAAATGTTAAATTTAAAGCCGCCTCGCAACTGGCGACTGGCAACTGGCAGCTGGCTTTAAAGTGATTTCCAGGTGGCAACTGGTAACTGGCAACTGTGGCAAGCGAGTTAGTTACCTTGGGCGAGCCACCCGCTGCTTGGTGGCTGGTACTTTGCCTTTTGCTGCGCTGGAATTTTGTGCAAATAAACACACACAATTTTTAATTTACCTTTTGCGCGCTTCGCTTGGCGCATTTTTTCTCATTTGAGGCGAAATCGAGACAGCTAGAGACCCATAAGCAGCGGTTGCCCCACAATTTTCGTGGTGCTACGACTGTAACTGTGCCTCCATCTCTCTCTCTCTCTCTCTCTCTCTCTCTCTCTCTTCCAGTCTGAGTCTATTTCTGTGGCTGTGGCTACTGCTGGCAGTCATTGGCATCGCTGCAGCTTTTTGTCTTGTGCTGAATTTTTAATTTGCCTGGCAACCATCGAAGGAAAACAGCAGCCAGCAGCTAAGAGCAATGAGTTTGGGTTAAGTGTCTGCTTTTACCTTTTCTACATTTGATGAAGGTCAGGCTCACGTGATCCAACACCATCAGCATCATCAGCAGCAGCAGCAGCCGAAGGTTAAGTGCCCAGCTCTTCTGCTTGGCTGCCTTGTATCTCGGCTGGAGTGCGCTACAAATTGAAATATTACGTTGTGCTCGCTGCGAGGGACTACAGCGACAGCGGCAGCTGCTGCAGTTTGGCTCAGCCGAATGTGGCACATTCGTGTGGACACACATGTGGCATAAAATTTACATTTACTTTTTCTTTTGTGAGGCGTCGCATTGAATTTAATTACAATTTTAACGGCTATAAACGCACAATGGCCAACTATTGACACTGCCTGAGAAAATGGCATGCGGTGAGCGCATGGCCAACGGCACGTATACGCAATAACGCGAAAGTGGCATACGCGCTGCACAAATATATGGCAGCATTCAGTGGTGCACCAAGCGTGTGGCAGCGAGCGGAGCCACGAAGTGGGCGCAGAGCTCACCAATGGAGAGAGGGGCAAGGAATGCTGACCCAGTTTGACTTTGACTTCATAACTAATTCACATACACAAACACACACACACACACACACACACACACGCTCACACACACTTGCGCAGATCAGGCAGGCAGTACATAAAGCATCCCTGTAACACGGACCTTCTAGCACCTGTGCGCGTTGTGTACACACATATGGTCAGGTGGGTCGGGTCGGGTCGGGTCAGATCGGGTGTTGCAATATAATTAAGCTGAAATAACATGAGAGCATTGTGCGTGGAGTCTGTTTGCGTGCGAAACGGAAAAGTTTAAAATCGATGCGAACACTTTAAGGCGAGTGCAGAAAATGGCAAATTCCTAGATAAATATCGCAAGACAAACACTCAGAGATAAGCAGGACTGAAAAAAGAGAAGAAAATGAGCAAAAAATTAAGCATAAGTTTATTCTGGGCCAGGGTGGGCGAGTGCAAACGTAGAATGAAAATTTGATTCTGATTAAAATCATGCAGACCTGTACATATGTCATGCATAGTTCGACTGTCACAAGAAGCACAGGCAAACACTTGGGGTCAAAGGCTCCTTTTCTTGGCCACTAAAAGAAATTCCAATTCAAATGCGGAGGCGAATGCGAATGCGAATGCGAATCCAAGCTAGTCATACGTGTACATGTGTGCAAACTCAATCTAAATGCTATAAACTGCAAGACGTACTCGACGCTCCTTGTAGACGTCGTCGTTGAGCTTGTCATGTGGCAGGACCAAGGACTCGACCGGACTACGGTGCTGTAGACTATGCCATATGTCGATAAAAAGGCATACGGAAATTTTTATGTCCCTCAACGTCAACCTCATTGCAAATTGTTATGTATGTCGCCCGTGTGGGTGTGTGTGTGTGTGTGTGTGTGTGTGATGTAATTGCTGTATGTGTGCGTCCTTTTACGGCATTTGCAGTTTTCTTGCCGGCAGACCAATCGATTGGTCGACAACGTCTTCGGGTTCATTCTTCTCCTTTCTTTTCTTTTTTTAATGACTAATTTTGCCAGCCAATTTAATTGGCGAGTGTCCGTTTGGCCTGCTCCCAATCAATCAATCAATACATCAATCAATCAATCAATCACCTCTATTTGTAGCCGCCTAGTTGCAAGCATTTTGCATTTCTGATGACCATTTGTTGTTTTTATAGCGACATCGCGCGGGCAAGGCGAGCTAGAGCTCGAGCCCGAAACGTAACGAATCGAATCGATATTTATGATTATTTAATAAACTCAATTATATGGCCAGCCGCTGCCACTGCGTGTCACTCTCCAGTGTGTGTGTGTGTGTGTGTGTGTGTGAGAGGTTATTGCGCTCGGAGTTTCTTTTGAATGATAGGCAGGTCGTAGACTCATTCAACTTGCAGGCAACTGGCATTTTTAATTTGTTGCTAATTTGAGATTTAAATGTATACGAAAATGCAGTGAAAGCCCCATTAACAGCGGCCACTCGATAAAACATTCACAATTCCATTTGCGTCCGTTTTATTTCTGTTTCTCATTTTTTTTCAGTTTGAGTTCCAGTTCGTCTCAGAATTTTATGCACTTTAGCCAAACTTTTTACAGTTTGCCATTCGGCATGGCTAAATGGATAGCATTTGGCCGAGCAGAGAGGGTAATTTGAGGGATGGCTGGCCGAGAGGAGATGGTAAATTGGAAAAGGGATAGGCAAGGGGCAGGGACAGGGGCAGGAGCAGTTGTCGAACAATTCGCTATGCGACTGTAGTCGGGCAGTTATTATCGATGATTTTCAAGATGAATTTTTAATTTGAATTTCGATGGTTGTTTGGCTTTTCCTTTTTAATTTCAGCATTGAAGTCTCGATGGACATGAAAAGCTCGTTAGCCGCTTAGAATGCATTTGCAATCCCGCAACGCCACACAAGTGCAACAAACTCAATGGAGTGGCATGTTTATTTACTGTGTCCCCGTGGCCAATTCCGACAAAAACAAAAAACAAAAAAAGAAAAGAAAAGCAATGCCGTGGTTCGCTCGCTCTATCTATTCCTGTTTACGGCACGTAGCAACGCTCAGCAAACGTTTAAAACAAGTCAAGCTGCCGTGCCAAGATAACAAACTTATTCACACACACAGACACACAGAGACAACCTCACACACACACACACACACACACACCCACACACACCTCCGTGCTGTCTGCAACAGAATAAAATACAAAACAAAACCTCAATTCAAAGTGAATAAAAATTGTTTTACAGCTGACGTTTGCTTTGCATTTCAAATAGTTCAGAGACTCCGAGGCGAGGCAGACAGCCCGAACAACCCCCTCCCGAAACGCTATTCAGTGCATGTCAAACTGCATGCAGGTAAACTTGTCCCCGCTCCTAACTAATTCCCGTCGCTCGCTGGAAAGGTCATCGTGTTAATTGGAGCGTAAGTGATGGCAACTATCGCTATCTCCGCTCCACCCGATACATAAGTATAGCCCTAACACTTGCTCATGTGGGCGCAGGCTGCTCGTGTGGCCACTGAAGCGTTAAGTGTTGCTTACCAATACTGCATTCACTTAACTGCAGCTAATATATATTTAGATATACCCCTGTAAATAGCAATCGTGTCCAGGACTATGACGTCAATCCAAAGTTCCTAAATTTAAAGTCTTAAACAGAAGAAATATGAAGTTTACATTTGTCATTCATTATTTAATTTATTTCTTGTCAGTTAACTTTTAGATCAACTTTGACAGTCGTTGGCTTTACTCACCCGATCGGCCGATGGTTAGATTCAGATCTGTGTCCACTGCAGTGGTGGCCGATGAGAGGGACTTGTCGGTGGGCAGGGCCGGGGGCGGCAGCGGCAGCGGACCCACTGTAGAGGTGGTTGTCAAGTCGCAGCACTCGCGCTCCGGAAACTCACTGCAGCGCGCCAGATGAAGGGCGCCGCCAAAGAGCGTGACCCAAACACTGAGGCAGCATGACAGAATTTTTAGATTTTTAATGCGAAAGCGGGTCATGTTGGCCGGTTCGTCGGGCTCGTCGGGCTCGTCGGGCTCGTCGGGGTGCGCTTTGTTCCCGTGGACGGTGCTAGAGGCGCAGGCGGAGCGCCCGACAGGTTGATGATTTCAATATCTCTGCTACAGTTGTAGACACTTTGTGTTTTCGCTTTAACTTTGTTGCTCGCGAATCCTTTCGCACTTTACAGACATCCAGTTGCCAGTGTATGAGTGCTTTTAATGTTCCATTTGTGTGAGCAATGGCATTATTATTGCAATTTGTGTTGCTGCTGACAACGTTGACTTAATCCCGAGCTGAGCTCGCTTCATTATGTATATTGTTTTGCTTAACATAAAAACGCTTTGTATCGCACCTGTTTACAATATATTTTACTATGTTGTTTAATCAAGACTCTGCCGTGAAAGGAGAAGCGCAAAAATGAATATTTCAAGGTTCGTTTTTTGCTTTCATTGACTTTAAAGCATGGCCGAAAGCGACCATTTCTAGAAATAGACAGCAACCAGAAAGAGACACAGAGCGAGAGAGAGAGGGAGAGAGAGAGAGAGAGGGGCAGTCAGCCAGCCAGTCAAACAGACAGAGAGACTATGAACAGCATTTACAATTACTTTCGACCAAACTTCTATAGACAACAATAGACATAATGCAGCAATAACGACAACAACACAAATACTCGTATCCATAGGCGGCCTTAAAAACGGAAACACACACACACACACACACAGCACGAGGCTCCAGGGACAGCGGGCGGCAAGGGGGCGCGCCGTGATGGAAGAGTCGCCCACAGCAGACGCTGAATAACATAAAAAACTTTTTCATTTACAATTTGCTCACTGGGTCTATGGCAATGCAGCCAAAGTAGCAGCAACCACAACAAGAACAACAACAGCAACAACAACAGCAACAACGACAGCAACAACGACAACGACAACAACTAACAAGAAATGTTGAAAAGTTTTAGCGAATGCGAAAAGTTGTTGTTACTGTTGCTGTTGCTGTTGCTGCTGTCGCGACTTACTGCGGTTTTTGCGTTGTGGCAACGTTTTACAATTGTTGCTGGTGCTCTTGTTGGCCAGCTGACTGGGCAATCTGGCTTGGATCAGGCACCACCAAGGCGTATGCGCGATGTGCAACTGCGCTCAAGCTCAACTCAGTTAAATTAATTCACTTTGCTGCGCTTTTTATCGAGCAAATCGCTAGCAAATGTTGACAGAATCAATAAAAATATAATTTGCTGTGATTTGGCTCAAAGGAAAACGCCACGCCCCCACCCCCCACTCCCACTCTGGCTGTCGCTGCCAAGCGCTAATGCACTCACAAGTGCCGGAAATCGTCAGCGGGGGAAAGCAAACACTTCTGTGCACAATCATGTAAACAAACAGGCGACAGCGCGGGGCCAGACGGCAGGCAAATGCCGCATGCGTCTGCTAGAGCGTTAAAAAATTATTGCCAAACAACAACAGCAACGACAACAACAACAACAACAACAACGTTGACAAGAAACAACGATGAACATACAGATACAGACATGTTGCAGTCAATCACCAGCGGGCGCGAGTGCACAGGCGACGAAAGTTGCTAGTCAACGAAGCGAACGTAGTCAAACACTGTGACACACACACACGCACACACACACACACATTAGCAGTACATAGTTGAGAGGAAGGAAACTGCAAGGCGCGAAGGCGTTTTCTGCATTTCCCTTGTTGTTTCTGCTTGAAATGATTTTTTCGCTGCTGCTGCCGGTGGTGCTGCTGCCTCGTGGAACATAACGAGCCGCACACCACGCAATAACATTTTTTTTTAGTTTTTTATTCTTGCCATTTTTTTTTTTTACATTTTGCAGCGCGTCGGCCGTTTGAGTTGTGCACGTTGTCAGCGTCGTTTGCTTTTGAGCCAAAAGTGTTGCCATAACGAGCGTAAAATGGCGGCAAAAGGACGATGAGGCAGAGGAGGCTGCCAAAGACAACAAGCGGCGTGTTCTAAAACAAACACAGCGTGTGAGTGTGTGTGTGTGTGTGTGTGTGTGTGTGTGTGTGTGTGTGTGTGTGTGTGTGTGTGTGTGTGTGTGTGTGTGTGTGTGTGTGTGTGTGTGTGTGTGTGTGTGTGTGTGTGTGTGTGTGTGTGTGTGTGTGTGTGCATAAAAAAAATAACGAAGTAAAAATTGAAACTAAAATAAAGCCATGTTTGCTTCACAAATTGTTACGTGTGCCCGCCTCTGCCTCTGCCCTGTCCCAGCCCCTGCCCCTGCTCCTGCCTAGCTACACCTTTGGCTCGGCTTTTGCCTCGAACTGAAAATGTATTTATTTAAAGTTGCTGACTGCAAGTTGTTGCATAAGTTAATGCAACGCTGCTGCACCTGAACCGAAAGTCATTGCCAGAGCCCAGTACCTTGTGGCTGGCAAATTTGTTGCCAAAACCTTATAAGCATATTAAAATATATAGATATATATATATATATAGATATATATGCATTTGATCCAGCCGGAAAATTGGCCAACACAAACTAAACTCCACTCAGCAGCTGTGCAAATAAGTGTGTCAATGGACATGCTTTGAGTTCGGTCAGCTTAACAGCCCAACAATTCGAGCTCCGAATTCAAGCTGTAAATTTAAATAGTTCAGCCATGCTCTCTCTCTCTCTCTCTCTCTCTCTCTCTCTCTCTCTCTCTCTCTGTCCTTCAGTAATTTTAGTCTGTGTGTGTGTGTGTGTAGCTGACCAAACAAGCCAATAAATATACCACAAATTGTATGCAGCCAGTGTCAGGCATGGAATTAGCTCTGCACGAGACATTGCATTGACTTGGGCAAGCTTTTGGTGCAAAGATAAAATGCCCAACCGCATGCCATTCGCATGCTGGCCAAAAGGCGATTTAAATTGAAATTCTTTAGTTGCAATTCTCAATACTAATAAAGACACAAAGCAGACAAATCAACTCTGCCACACACAGACAGAGAGAGAGAGAGAGAGAGAGAGTGTGAGAGAGAGAGAGAGAGAGAGAGACAATCACATTCTCTATGCCACAGGCAGCTACTTAAGTGCATTTTGCATATAATTTACTAAGGTGTTTCATGTCGCTTGCTTGTTTGCAGTTGGCAGATCTAATTAGGCCTCTGTCAGCGTCTCATGAAAGTTGCATTCTCGTTGACTGACTGCCGACAAATTGCAAGAGACTTGGCAGGCTCAGATTGCAGTGACTTTTATATAATTAAGTGTGGTCTACCAGCCAGCCGCCCTCTCACGCCGACTCCCGAGCGAATATGAATTTAGCTGGAGCCTACTCCAGTCACAATTGTCATCTGTGCATTGCAAATGCAATTTAGCGACTCGCACTGACATTTCCACACACAATTAATAACCTTAAATTGCGAAATTTAATAATGTTCAAGGCGATTATTATGTTAAATGTAATTAAAACGAAATGTGAGTCGGAGAGTTTGTGCTTTAATTGTTGCCTAATTGTTGGCCAATTAGAGCTGCAACACTAGACTGGAGCCTTTGAGAGCGTAGTAAACGTTCATCTTTCTGATGAATTTGAAATGAATACAAAATAAAGTGAGCTAAGAAGAAACTGCAACTAAGAACTAATCTACGATCTACTGCAAAATCGTATCTAAATAACAATTGTCCACAGACTCAGTCCTGAGCTGGTATATAGGCTTTAGCTGGGCTAATGACGCATTCCAAACGGATTTAATTACATCTGAAAGCTCTGATGAATACGTAATAATCTCCAAGTATAACAAAAATATTTTCGAACGTCGACGGCGCAGCAGCTGCAACCGGCGGCTGTCAGCTTTTTTGGGTTGCCTCCGAAATTAAAGTGAATTCTGCTTACTTTTGATAACAGAAACGGCAAGAACAGCAACCATAACAGACGCAAGAGGAAGTGTGCTGAACATGAGTGGCTGGCAGGCCGTGTTTCTGGTTGGCTGTCTGTCTGTCTGTCTGTCAGGGGTCGCAGAGTCTGTCTCATATATTATGCAGTGCGAGCTTTATTGTTTCTGAAAGTTGCAATGAGTCGGCTCATCTGATCGTGTTTGTCTGCGACCTTGTCCGATTGCTGTCAAGCGCTGGCATCCACCTGCCAGTCTCAGTCAGTCACTCAGTCCGCTCCCTCCACGCGTATGGCGTTTATTGCATCTGCCTACTTTAATGGAAATACACATCACAATTATACGGGCGGACAGATGGCGGAACGTGGAAAGTGCTTCATTATTTTTGAGTGTGCCTCGGCTGTATTTTAAAAGAGTCAAATTGAAATCCATAAGCCGTTGCTTGAATCTGACTCAGGGCTTTTCATCCGCCTCGCCACATTCATGAATCACCCTGAACATGCCGAATAGCTTTTCCCTCCATACGCAAATATTTAACCTGCTTCGAGTGTGCTGCCATTTTATGGCCCAATTTTACGGCTATCGATTACAGAAGCTATGATTAGACTGTGTGTGTGTGTGCGAGAGAGAGTGTGTGAATTAGAGCAGCTGACATATAAGTCAATCGATAGAATTGTAAACTAAATAAACCATTTTAATTGCACGGCTGTTGATATTCGTGGGCTGAGCTGAGGCGAGCCACTCGAGTTGAAAACAGCAATAACCTTTCGATTTTACAGTTTGAACTTTTCATTATCGATTCGAGCAAATGCCAAGAGGCATGGGCCAATTAATATGATTTCGAGCTGCGATTACGCAAATCGTTTTCAGGTTGCCACTGAAAATGTGCGTCTATTTGTGTAAGCATATACATATATATATATTTGTATATAGTGTGTCTGCGTCTGAGTGTATGTGTGTGCGACGAATTCGGTCGTATCATTAATAAATGTCGCAGGAAGGCGACCAGGTCAGGCCAACTCTAGCTGTAGTCTCTGGCTCGAAGGTTTGTGCAGGTCGTAGTATAATCCAATAGCCGACTTACACACACCCACACCCACTTACACTCACACAGACACAGACACAGCCATGGTCACTCTCTTGGGGCTCGGGCTGTACTGGGCTGGGACCTGCTTGGCATTAGGATAATGGATGATTACTGGCAAACGTGTGGCATGCGGCGTGGTGCCCATTTACATGCAGCAGCAACGTTAGTCAAAGTCATGTTTCGGTTTACGGTTGCACCAACTACACACACACACACACACACACACATACTCACAAAGTCAATTTCATGTACAATTTTATTTGCATACGAGTACACATGAAGAGTAGAGAGGGAGGGAGAGCGAGAGACACAGACAGACGGCACTTAGACACACATTTCGGTTCGTCTTATTGCATGCCTTGCAATTTATTTGTCTGTTGCCTCGGCCAAGAAAAATAGTTGCTAACATCACAGAATAAATTTTATGCATTGACATTCATTCGAGCGCCCCGCCCGCCGCCCGCCGCCCGCCGCCAGCCACCTGCCGCTTCTCGTTCGCTGTTGCCCCATTGCCGAATGTTGCAACGAGGCGGGCGTAAGGAGTTGCTGCGACAACTACATATCAAATTGACCCAGTTATGCACCCTTATCCTGCCGCCCATCAGTTGTCCGCTCTTGCGCTCATTTTTGCGGCGTGTCTGCATGAAAATTTGGTCAATAATTTGTAGTGCTGCACCACGGCCATGGCGGCCCACTCCCCCACTCCACCCCACCCTACCATCGAAATCGTCCATCAATCATGTTTTCTGTTATTGTTCACGTTACTCTGGGCCATTGTTGTTGCTGCTTTTGCTGCTGCTGCTGCTGCCGCAGTTCGTGCTGTTCGACGTCTGCATTTGCATTGATTTTCAATTTTTTGCCATGCATTATTTGTGTTTACATTTGGTTAACAGCGTTTACCGCCATCCGCTCATTGTTTACTTGCGCTGGCAATATTTTAATAATTGCTTATTAAAATACATATGTTTCCACTTGATTCATTTTATTGGATAAGTGATTTCGGGAATTTAAATGCAGCTCGGAAGGGAGGGAAGCCGAACAGACAGCTGATGAGGGAGCCGAGCTAATACATGAGATACGCAGACAGAAGCAAACTACGTTATGTCACAGGGCATCAAGCATTATTTCTCTTCTCTTACAGAATCTTCATTTTGTAATCTAAGCTAAAATGAATTATTTTTGTTTTAGCTCTTTCTTTGCTGAAGATCTTAGCTAGAGTAAAGCTGTTGATGTCCTCCACAGAGCCTTTATACTCATTCATGAATACTCTAAATAAGTGGATGTTGAGTATATATCTATATATCTATTTCTGGATCCAATTTCACACCCACAGGACAACAGCCATCCGCTTTGTGGGCAATGTCGTAAATTATTGATTACATGACACAGCAGCAGCGAGATGGCTAGGTGGATTTGGCGGTTAGCTGAGCTGACGTTAACGCTAATAAATAAGCCTCATACAAATCCAGTTCAGCAGCGGCCACGCATTATTAATGCAAATTGCCCACTGATGTGTGAGTAAATAGGCTGGCTCGCAATGCACTCTGTGAGTGCATTAAGCGGCGGGGACAGGCAGGTGTCAGACGTTTAAGCCATTTACCATTTATCAACTGATTGGGTCAACAAACTGCTGCACTTTGCTACAAAATCAATTCGTTCATAATTAAGGCAGAAACACGTAGACACATATACTCTCCCTCTCTCTCTCTCTCTCTCTCTCTCTCTCTCTCTCTCTCTCTCTTTCTCTCTCTGTCTTCGGACAAGCAATTTGCATTTGAGTTAACAGCCAACTGGAAACAATTTTTAAAATAAAAGAAAATTGTTTGAAATATCAGTAAAAGAACTAAAAGTCCAGTTGAGCACACAGACCGCTGCATTCGGACGACGGTGCGTATGAGGGATATGTGAGCAGCGAGCGAAGCTTCTCCAAATTCCATACAGTTTTTCGTTCATGTTTCGTCTTGACACGCTGCCACTACATGCGTACACACATCAATACATGCACAGGCACATACATATGTGTATAAAGTAATTCAGTGTTGTTCCAATAAAGTGCTTCATAAATATTTATTGGATTATCGAACGTATCGGAAGCACACACACGACCATGCAAAAGCAGTCAAAAGCGTCGCTCCTGCCACGGCTGCTCTTGGTCCTGCTCCTGGTCCTGGTCCTCGTCCTCAGTCTGTCCGAACGCAACGAGTGCCATTGCCGTAATGAATATAAAGCAATGAAC
This sequence comes from Drosophila paranaensis, assembly GCA_035047545.1. Lineage (NCBI taxonomy): Eukaryota > Metazoa > Arthropoda > Insecta > Diptera > Drosophilidae > Drosophila > Drosophila paranaensis. The sequence continues at coordinate 6,585,303 of JAWNPL010000173.1, read as the reverse complement.
ATTGCAATAAGCGCACGTATGAATAAATGAGTGCAGTATTGAATGCCACTGACCAAGTGGATCAGAACGGAGAGAGAAAGAGAGAGAGAGAGAGAGAGAGAGAGAGAGAGAGACATAGCTAGAGTGGGAGAGGGAAGTGGATAAAAGCTATAACCATGTCTAAGCGGCGGTCTGTCCGAAGTCCATCTGCCATGAATGAATGGATTAATATGAGTCTGAATGGATACATGACTGCCACAAATCAACTAATAGCCAGAGTACTTGTGTGGCTCCTTCTGGAGGACCCGACTAGACAGACTGCGACAAGAGCGTTATGGCCAATTAATTAATCGAACAAATGGCGATTCACGGCTAATTGAACTATCAATTAACGCGCCTGAGCCCCAATTATAATATCAATAGCATAAAATGTCAGCGCAATCGACTCTTGCCTAGTTATGAGCGCATTAAATGGATATTCAATTACGGCTATTAAGGCCTTGTTAAACCCCATCAAAATCTTTCGCATGCCCCACAAACTCTATCGCTTTTCTTTTTTTTTTTTAGCTTTAATTTGACAGATGGTAATAAGATATTGCATTTATTATTTAGTTTGACACCTGAAAGCCCCGTCGCTGTTTACATATATGATTCCATTCACACACACATACACCCTTACATTTGTATGTGCGTGTGTTGCTTTTTCTTATTGTGAGTTCATTTACACATTTTACAAAAACATCGAAGCGTGTAATTCGAAATGGGAGCTGCTGCTGCTGTTGCTACAAAAGTCAAATAAAACTGATGGCAGCGGTGCAGCTCAAAAGTGAAAGACACACACACACACATAGTTGTACCCATACACACATGTATAAGGATAATGTATTCATAGAAAATGACAACTGACAAGAGAATCAGACAAATGGAAAATCTGACTTGCTGAGCTTCATTTTGCTTGAATTTTTAGTTCATTTTGTTCCGTCATATTTTGTTTTTGCCGGTCATGAGACTAAAGAGACGACAGCGCGACAGTTGGACAGCTGGCGGAAAAAGAAACAACACAAATCACATAAATATCCGAATAAGTGACATTGGCTGCAACTGTGAAAATAGCATGTGGCAAACCGGCTACAGCACGAAAGGCAGCCAAATGATGTGCGCTGTCTGAATATGCATATTCGAGCTTAGCATTACTAACTAGCTGCAGGCGACAGTCCCCTTTCGGGGGACTTTTATTTAATTTATGTAATTTAAGTACAATCTTTCAAATATTCATCGGCTATGAAAGTGATTTATTTTTTGAATACTTATAAATAAACTCTAATACATATAGCTCACTGAGCATTGCATCGTCGACACCCGAAACAAATCGCTTAGACTTAGAAATTGAACAAAGCAAGTCTCAGTTGTCTGCAGTTCATAGAGCACTCGGGGGCAGGAGCACAAATTACAAGCGCTCTATGTGCAGCATTATGCATAGTCAGCAACTTTTCAGCAACTTTGCTGTTCAAACTGTTGGCTAGGACCTGCCACCCGCGGCCCGTCTCTCTGCCTGGCACTCGTATACCACCTGCGTGCTGGCTCCATTGTAAGTGATGCAAGCGACGATAAAAAGGCAGCAACGAGTATCCAATACAATGCGCTTAGTGGCGTCAATATGGCCGCACAATTCATACATTGTAATATCGATTACGAAGCACTCGAACTCGAAACACGTTACCCACATGACTCACACACACACACACACACACACACACACTGGCACACTCAGACGATATACATACATATAGCACAGTTACGAGGCAACTTCTGCCTCGCTCCTGCAGTTCAACTCGGCCACTTGAGCCCAAATGCCGTGTGGTTTGTAGTTGGGCCACGCTGCATATACGTATTAATAAAGTGCTGGAGGTGGCGGCGCACATAATTGCAGTCATGAAAACCATTATAATACGCAGCCACCCACAGTGTATACCTTTGCGTGGGGAGGACTCTGGGCCGGCAAACCACAGTATGGTGGAGCGCATTGATTGATTATATCATTGCCGATTGATCGCTTGAGTAATTGTCGTTGATTTAATAATTTATTGCGGTCCAAATTATTTAAACTGTTTAACAAAGCGCATTTTTCAGGTGCCAGAGCCAGCTTTAAGCTGGCAGCAGCTCTGCACTGACATCATTCGCTCTCGGGCAGCCCATCGATCGGACGTGAGCAACGAGCAGAGCTGCAAATGGAATTCGTTGTGGGGCGACTTATCTACATATTGCTTTGTTAAATCTGCTTAGCAAGGAGGAAAGGCAAAGGAGGACGGGAGCGGGGCGGGGCGGGCAGTCACAAAGCTGCATTAAACCTAACTAACAATCGCACACGCTGAAGTAGGTGCAGCAGAAATGATTCATGATTCAGTCGTAGCCAGACGAAGGAATGCAAAGTGGAAGGACCTGGGCAACAAAAGCTGTGAAGGATATGAACGGCTTGCTCGAGCAGAAAAGCAAATATTGTTAGACTTGTGTTGCGAATGCAAAAAAAAACACACACAGAAACAAGCAAAAAGCACAGAGTGAAAGCAGAAAAAAAAAGAAACGCGCAGGTAACCAAGCAAAGAGCTGCAAAACAACAGCAACAACAACAACAGCAGCGTGAAGAGTGGGGAAGTAACAGTTAAAGCAGCAGGAAAAAATGTCAAGGTAAAACTAACAAAACTAGCGTCATTCTAGCCGTCGTAACACCGGAAACGGAAATGGCAACGCCGTGCAAACGCTTCATATATATTTATTTTGTACATAAGTAGAACAGCAGCATAGAGCAACAACTGCTGCGAGTGCCTTTAATGCTCGGTGCTCGGCTATAGTTTTCATTGATAAGCAGCAGCGCAAAGGCAAGTGAAAATAAATAAAAATACAAAAAAAAAAAAATATATATATATATATATACATATAATTAAACAGGTCCGCTATAAACGGGCTTGTAATTAGAGTGTAAAAGAGCGACAGGCGCAAAGTTCGAATTGTCGTTCAAAAGTAATTAAAAAGTTCGCAGCGCGGCAAAAAGAAAGAGGCGACATTTTGCGATTGCGCGAAAATAAAGTTTTTCACAGATTTGCTCAAGTTTTGCCAGAGCCAAAAGTTGAATGCATTTAAGCCTTCATTTCATTTGGCAACTGAGCAGCCCAAATGAAAATGTTGATTGTCGGCCCGAATGGCAATTTAGCCCAGCTACTGCATTGCTTAGCGTATTTATGCTCACCACTAGTTAGTTGTGCCACGAATATCACAAATTGTGACAACACAAAGCCAATGCGTCCATGGCGAAGGGCGAAGCGCGGCTTGCCAGGTGCAATGGAACGCAATATTTAGTGTTGCCATTTACCTGTCAGCCTATGTGTATGTAGTTCTCCCTCTCTCTCTCGCTCTTTCTCTGTGTGAGTGTGTTTAGTTTGGGCTTGTGTGGTGCCTGGGTAATCACGTCATTATCACGTGAAATTTCGGCATTAACGTAAATTTACGATTTGCACATGAGCACGAGCGCAGGCAAGAGCCGCTAAAAAAAAGCACACAAAAAAAGCAACGTATAAAATAAAAATAAAAATAAAAATAAAAATATATATGGGCATAAAACTACTAACGTGGCGGCAGCCCGAGTCTCAGTTTCAAACTCAGTTTCCGTCTAGCTGCTGCCTGGCTGCCAGCGACGCACATAAACTCACATTAAATGCGATTGCCAATTTATTTACTAAGTGAGCAGGCAGCGTGGCGCGGCGCGTCAAGGTGCTGCAGGTCGGGCCAGCCGCCAGGTGCCAGCCCAAACATGCCACGCCCCCCCCCCCCCCCAGCCCTCCTCCAAAAAAAGCCAAAAAAAAAGAGAGAGTGAAGAAGAAGCGCACGTGGTGGAACGAGCGCAGCTGGCTCAAAACTTGGCTCAAATTTTAGAGCGGAAATAGTGCTGTTGTTCTTGGGCTCGTTGTTGCTGCTGTTGTTGCGGGCTGCCAGTAATTGAAGCAGCGCCCAAAAAGTTGTTGCAAAAGCTGTGCCACAAAACACAACAACACACGCACACACACACAGAGAGAGAGAGAGAGAGAGAGAGAGAGAGAGAGAGAGTTACAGACATAGACAAGTTTTATGCATACAATTAACGAATGTAGCACGCCTCCTGTGTTATAGAGTCAACTTTATATAGACTATGGACGAGCAGACGAAAACAATGTTTGGCTTAGCACTCAGCTGGCAGAGAGCGAGTGGGGAACCACATTAACCCATTAGGCTTAAGCTGTAAGTAGCAGCAATCTTTGCTGATGGCGGGGTAAATGCTGAGGAGCTGCTGGCTGCCTTTTCTTTTGCTCCACTGACTGCCAGTCCCAGTCCCAGTCCCAGTCCCAGCCCCACTCTCAGTGTCTCATTTCTCGGCGTTGCGCTTTTTCGCTTTGCTCTACAATTTTCCAACACATTTGCCAAATTAAATTATATAGCATATGCAGCAACAGCAGCCAGAGCACAAATCTCTCTGTGTTTTTTGGGTTTTTTTTTTTTGGGTTGTTTTTCTGGCTTAAATCATATGAAAATCACACTCGACTGACTCTGCTGACACTCAGTGATTTACACGCTGTGCTCTGGCTGAATGGCTGGCTGGCTGGCTGCCTGCCTGCCTGCCGGTGAGTGGTTGTTGTTTGTAGTTTCACTTGGCACTTGGCAGCACGATCATTGCACGTTCCCTGTTCACGTTCACGTTCACGTTCACGTTTTGTTTTGGGTTTGCGTTCGCTTCTTGGACTTTGACACGCACAAGGCTCTTTGACTTGGTGGAGCTGGGCATTGCCTGTGACACGCACGGAGCACCAATCAGTGTTAGTGGGGTCCGAGCCGGGTCACAATTCATTTGCATCAATTGTCGTCTAAGCACACTCACACACATATGCTGGACGAGCTGTCGAGTTGTCGAGTATTCGAGTATTCGTAATTCTATTCGCACGCGTACGCAGCACGCTTGCCATTGGCCGCGCGTCCGTTCCACACGAGTCTTAGTCGCAAACTGTTTTGTCCTTACGCCTGTGGCCTTCGTGCATCCTGACGGCCGACCATTCGGCTCGCTTCGGCAGTGTGTCGCTCGTGTCGGCTGCTCGGCCCGAGTCGTCCGTCGGCCGCTCGTGCTTGGAGCGGAGAGCCCGTCGCATTTGGCGCCAAAATCTGTTGTGTGTAGAGTTGCCCGCAGTGGCTCCCAAACTGTGCATGCCGCAGGAGACCATGGCAAAAGCCGACACCGACACACAGCTTGACATCTATATTTATAAAGTAAGTGGCGCAATTATGTTGAGCATGCTTAGCATTCAGCACTGACAATTCTTTCGACAAGTCCACAATGCGTGGCGCTGCACTCGAACGGAATGCGAGCTCAACTGCAATTCGATACAATTCGCTCCATGTCAAATCCCATCAATTACGGGCCGCTTTGGAAGTGGCCAGGGCCAAGTGGAAGTGAGCAGAGAGTGCGCTAATTTGCACTGCTCATGAATCAATTACAATTACGACTCGCTGCTCTCGAATGTGTGTCAAGTGGTGCAATCAACAAATCCCCAACCTGCCCCACTCACACGCACCCAGCCACCCTCACAGGTGGCAGAGTGGAGACTATGCAACCGGAGTGAGTGGCGAGAGCGAGAGCGAGAGAGAGCGCCACTGCAATTATCCGTTTTGTTTTGATATCGCATTCGTAGCGTAGGCCGCAAAGTTAGAACGAAAGCTTTTCATGTTGGCCTAGGACATTGCCAGCGTACAGAGTAAACTGAGTAACGTGAGTAAAGCTCGCGACGCGACGGCCGCAGCGATGCGTGGCAGTGTCCAATAAAAATAGCGTATACGCCGCGACCGCCCGCAGCGTTCGACTTGTGCGGCGCAAGCCTTGCGGTAATTGGACGAAAATGTACAAGCCGCAATGTCGTAGGTGCTGGCCGCCTTCGGCACTTGCCACCTTCCGCGTGCAACCTGCAGCCGTTTTATGCCCATCATCGAGCTGCTCAGGTCTGAGCAGCAGCGACCCATAAAACAATGAGCTCGAGCCTGCCTCTGGGCGCACGGGGACGCAATCAGGGGCCGGCTTTTAGAATCGGACTCAAGACTTGGGGACGCTGGCACGCGGCATGTCAACGTGTCGCCAACGCAATAAATCCATAAAGCCCGGCCGTTGAACGCACGACTGAGCAGCCAGCGCTGACCCACCCGGCCCACCCGGCCCACCCGGCCACCACCCACTCGTGTTTCATAATGACGCATAGTTGCACGTAGCAGTCGGATTTGCTTTTCGGGTGGCGCATGAGGGCACGCAATTATTATCGCACGAAATCAAAGTATTGCCGGCTCCCCAGTCGCCCCCTTTTAAAGCTGGCCCAACCCTACCCCAAGGGGCCAAAGCACGCCGGCGACGACTGAGGCATTAACGACTTCCTCTCGACTACGATTTGGCCATTCGTGAAGCTGAACTCGCCCACAATATCAGTCATAATTATTTTAATACAATAATAATAAAGATATAATTAGCCAGCTGCCAATGCTTAAGTACTCACGATTGCTGTGCTTTGAATAAAGCTGCCCGACTTACCTGTAAGCAAACAATAGAATATTAATTAAATTGCGAAAGTTCTTAAATCTATATAAATATACTAAATTAAGCAAATCTCTCTTAATAAAATATTCATTTAATTATTAAAGTTCGAAAATACTATATAAATGCGCTATAGAGTCTCTGACAACAAGCAGCAAATAAATTCACATATATAAAAAAAAAAAAAAAAAAACTACAAATATATTTATATATTTATAAGAGAAATAAATTAATTTTTCTTTCTATTTGAAAGAAATTTACCTTCAAAGTGATAAGAAAAAGGGTGGCCTTTGGCAAAGTAAAGTGAGTTCATTTTTAACAATATTAATATATATATAAATATATATTTTTATATATACATAAATAAATTCACACAGCTTAAATATTTAATTTAGTTAAACAAGATTTGGTTTTGTGAATCAATTTGCATTTAGTCTGATTTCAGTTCGAAATGATTTTATTATGATTTCATTCCATCAGCGAAGCGAATATGCCCGCAATAAGCAGGCGAGAGAGATATGAAAACACGCTTCTGTTTTAGGGGCGAACATCAAAGAGGCGCCAGCTAAATAAGAATCACACAGAAGCCCAGTAGGTGTAACAGCGGGAGCAGATAAAACAAAAGCGAGAACAAGAAGAAAACTTCAATCGATTGTGTAGGAAAATAAAACAAATTTTTGTAATAAACAAAAGCGAACAAAGCGAATGCAGAGACACATTGCAAAGCAAGAACAGAGCTCGGCACACCGCACACACACATACACACACACACGCCCAACTATAGGCAGCTGACTGCAAAATTTGGATGCTTTGAAGTACAAAGCGTTGTGTGGTGTTTCTTGTGGTGCAGGTGGCACCACAGCAGCAGCCCTATGGCAACGCGAGCCGAACAGCTGGCGAAATTGAATTTGGAACTTGGAGCCAGGCTGGAAGACACAACAGGACGTCAAGCCACAGATGAATACGTGAGAATTGCTTATTTTGCGCGAAATTAAAAAACATCAGAGGCAGGCAACACTCTCACACGGACAGCGCCACAGACACGTAGCACACACACACACACACACACACACACACATACATGTGCAAATAGGCAGCTGCATTTCTTGTCGCTTGAAGCAGAAATCTCAGCGCAACTGTGACAGTTGCAGGCACTTGAGAGCCCACTTGCCCCGCGCTCCAATGGGCAGCGGTTTGTTGCCCTGCAGAAGGCGCATAATTAGAAGCAGTTGTAAGAGGCAGAGGAGAGGCAGCCAGCCAGTCAGGCAGTTAGGCAAGCAGCCTAGCCGGGCACTTGGAGTGTGGCGCGCGCGCGCGAACAACCAGGAAGCCGTGACAACAATGCGTATCCATGTCAGCGCCAGTCAAGACAATTGCACTCAGTCACTCAGTCACTTAGTCAAGTGAAGCAAAACTTTAACATTTGCCAAGCCATCCGGTGCTCAGCTAATTGACGCGTGGCCAGCCCAGCGCCCAACCCCAACACACCATCAAAATCCGAACACATTTAAGACCTTTTCTTTGGGTGATGCATCAAATTATGTGTGTTTGTGTGTGTGTGTGTGTGGGCTATGGTGAAAATGTTAATTTCCAGCAATAAACACTCGCAGACACGCACACACAGCCACTCAGTCGAGGGGCCCGATGAAAAGGACATACAAGGCAAATTGTGTGCACTTGGGCCAGGTACAAGTCGAGCGGCTCAAATGAACACCTTTCAATAAGGGCAACTCATCAGGAGCCAGTCGGAGTCGACCGGCTGAAAGGTAACATTGGGCAATTTCTTTCGGAACTATGCAGCGAATGGCTACGGTCAGAGGACACGTATAATGGAGCGCCTGTTAGTTGCCTCAAAAAGGCATCCACGTGCTGGAGTCAACAGCAACAGCAACAAGGCCCAAATACAACCCTTTGCGTATGTGCTATATAAGCACATACAAAAGCGAGCACACACACACACACACACACACATACACACATGTGTGTGTGCTAGGGACATGCGACCGGAAGAAGCCTAAGCACAAAATTCATTTAAATAAAATTTTAATCGCATTGTTCGAGGAGCCAAGGCAAGTGAAATTGTTGCTAAAAAGGTTCAATTCACTGGGGGCAAATGGTCTATTGAATAATTTTGATAGACTAATGAGTTGCCGGTCTATTCAAGTGTAAGCACACGTTCGCAATTATGCGAGCAAACTTTTCAAGGGGATGCCAATGAGACTGGCTGAAAGCGTAACTTAATTACTGAATGGAAAGCACTGAATGAATACGGTTGAGGGGAAAACTTTGAATATGAAACTGTCTGAATTTACTCTCTGAAAGTTGAACATGAATATTAACTGTATTTATTTGAAAGCTCATTAAAGCTTAACCGGGCATAGTGGCTGAGCGCAAAAGCTCTCTCTCTCCCTCTACTGAGGATGTGACTGAGCAGTTTTTTCTATTGGTAAAGCTCATGAAAGCTTCTATCTAAAATCTTGTTCTGAATTTGCGAAAAAGCTTACATTAATATGAACTGTGCATAGTAAACCTCTTGAATATTTTCCTGATTTTGAGAAAAAGTTTACACAAATATTAATTTTATATATGTAAATTAAATTTCAAAGGCCTTGAAAGCTTTGCTTACGCTTAAAACTTCACCTGACTTTCGTTCTAACTATTTAAGCTCAGCAGATAGGTGGGCTTAACACTTTTCAGTGGGATTAATGCGCTGCATAAGCCAATGCCTTTAGTGAGCCAGCGATTGCACTGGCCAATAGAGCTGTATTGTGCGCTGCTCAAATTGCAGCAGGCAGGTTGATGGCAAATGGTAGAAAAACAGTTATTTGTACCTTTGCAGCACTTCACACAGTCATCCGGGCAGACACACACAGAGAAGCAGCCATTCAGCCAGCCAGCCAGCCAGCCACTTGGGTCGGGTCTGTGGATCGCGCTTGGGGTAAATTACTTGACAGAACGCATGAATTCAAAACATTTGCCAACACCAAAAGCCGTCAGTTTCAGGCCGGGCCGTACCCAGGCCATGACAGAGCAACTCTAGCGAACACACACATGAAAGAGTTGGGCGTCAGGACTGTCTAGTCGCATTGTCTGTAACTGTGACTGTGACGAAGTGTTGTCTGTGTGTCTATTTGTGTGTGTGTGTGTGTGTGTGTGTGTGTACGTTGTCTGCTTCCGTTCATAACTTGACTCGACTCGACTCGACTCGCCTCGCCTCGACTCTTGTCGCCTCAAGTTGACTTGACGGACGTGGCTTATTGTTTCATTTCGGGCTGCCGTCTGCGTTTATGACTGAAAACGCATACAATAGCAATTTATCATGACTTAATTGTGTGTGTGTGTGTGTTATCGCAGTCTGCATGCGTGTGAGTGCCTGTGTGTGTTCAGTGTACTTGTCAGTGGCGTGTCAAGAAAACTTAGATGTACTTAGTTTGTTGCACGTTCAAGTTGGGGCCAATTCAGCTTTCGCTTTTCATCTGCCACCAGCTGCTGCTCTCTCTCTCTCTCTCTCTCTCTCTCTCTCTCTCTCTGTGTCTCTTTCGCTCTGCTTGAGCCTATTGCAATTTGCGGCTGACAATTGACAAAAACTTGGATTGACACTTTCCATATTCTCTCGACTCTATTCCACATTTTAGCGGCATATTTCAGGCACGCGGATAAAAAGCTATTAGGAGCGAGCGGAAAAAAGAGAGCGCCAGCAAACGACAGCTGTCTTCAGCTGCAGACCCAGTGCATAAATCTTGTGCCTGAAATGTCAGCCAAGGCACAAGGACACTGAAAAGGACGAGCGGGTCACACAAAAAAAAACCAGAAATAAAAAAAAATCGAGCTGTGATAAAATGTCGCCGCATGCAGCTTTTATGTGGAGCTGCAACTGTAACGCTCTCCGCTGGCAACTGTCTGGCATTTCTTAAGCCTGCAGATTAACTCGGGCTCGTCGCGGGGTCTCTTCAATTGTTGGTGGCGCCACGGCCCGCCTCGGCCCGCCTCGGCCCGCCTCGGCTCGCCTCTGCTCACTCGACTCGCGGTTTTTGGCCTCGTCAAGTCAAATTGCAAATTGCATATTCAAATGCGCGCGGCTTTTTCTAGTCAGCGGCTGTCTCTTGTACAAATAGCAAAGATTTGCGCATGCAGCGCAAAAATAAATGCAAATGGAAAATGGGAGAAGACGGGAGAGAGGAGAAGGGAAACGGGAGTCGGGAGACGGGAGACGGGAGACGGAAGACGGGCAAATGGAAAATGACAAATGGAAAATGCTTGACAGGCGCAGCGCAAATGTTTTGGTCCTAAATTGAAATTAAATTCGCTTCGCTGTGCCCCCGAAGGCGGCGCTGCACAATCATATGCAACTGCTTACATGTCTCATATCTGAGATCTGACCCCAAAAACACAAATGCAAATGTCTTGCTGGCGCCCTTTGTTGCCAGCTAACGTCTTGGCTGCGCAGAAAGAAATGCGCCCAAAAAGCAGGAAAGCCGACAGCCCAACCCAGCCCAGCCCAGCCCAGCCCAGCCCATCTACAGCCAGAGCCAGAGCCGAAGGCGACCAACAGACAGCAGACAGCAGACACTAATGCTGATATGACTTCATCTTCAAAAGGCGACATGGCAGCCGCAGCAGCAGCAGCAGCAGGATTAAGAGCTGAAGCTGCAGACCTAGAAGTACGAGCAGGTGGAGCGGGCAGAGGTGCAGCGGCGCAATATGTGGGCGCTGTTTGTGCGGCTGCAGCATGGAGTGTACGCTAATGATTCTACTCATTTTCTTGCTCCCAGTCAATTTAATATTCTCATCGCAACAACAACAACAGCAACTACGACAAGGATAACAAGTTCGGCTGGCTAAGGAGGCTGGCAATGCCTGCACCTATTTAAGTTCCAGTTTTCGGTTGCGGATGCAGTTCGCCGAGTCGACTCGTGTCGAGTCGGGTAGCGTCGAGTGGAGTGGAGTCGAGTCGAGTCGAGTCGAGTCGACTCCTGGGCTGCCAACCACTAAACCACTGATGACAACTTAAGAATGTCATTAAATTCTCATACAGCGCACAAAAGCTGCATGTGCTTCATGGCGAAAGAATTGCCACGAGGATTTTAGGGACACTTTAAGTAGCACGGATTTAGAGACAGCATCAGCGCCCGCAACTACAACAACAAATTACAGCGGCAGCAACAACAACATCAGCATCAGCTGCAACGAGAACGTTGACAACATGAAGAAACATGAAGACGCGGCCCACTAACAGCACGACCAACAACAAAGGGAACAACTACGAATGCAGCCGAAAGAGGACGAGCCACAGCCACAGCCACAGCAGAAGGATGCGGCACGCTGCATGTGGAATAGCAAGCAGTTGTCTGAGACCGACTCCAAATAAGCATAGCCTCGGCGAAAGTGCTCGACTAAGAGATACCCTTTAGTCGGCATCAGACTGCCCTATCAGTATCTCGATGCATTTCCAATTTACAGCACTGGAAACTAGAGTGGCAAATGTGCAAAGTAAGAGAATAGACTCTCAGTTAGGCTTATTATTTTATGATCTGTACTGAAAGGCCTGGCCTAACTGGGCATATGGACAGGACTATTCAAAGGCTTTAAGGCGTACAGGGTATACAAGAGAAAAGGAACTGCAAGGCAGAGCAAAAGCACAAAAAGAAAACACGGAATTGCTCGCACGAAGCTGGGCAGAAGAAAGAAGCGAAATAAAAAGTTGAAGAAGAAAAGAAACTTATTGCTGCGGGATTCTTTCTTGCGAAGCGACTTTTTCTAAGCGTTCTTCCTTGCGATTCGCATTCAAAAAGTCTATTTTCCGTGCAATTGCAACAATGCTGTGCGGCCGTAATTGCATGTGTGTGTGTGTGGGTGTGTGGGTGTGACTGAGCATGTCCTAGCTTTAGCTTCTACTCGTTCTGCTTCTGCTGCTCGCCTTTGGGCGCAAAGGAAAACAAATGAGTGGCGGCTGCCGCCCCACCACTGCGGTTAGCACGAGGCTGCACCCAGCCAGCTTATTTAGTATGCAAGTTTGTGGACGACATCAACTAACCGAAATTACACACATGCACACATGCACACATGAACACACATACGTACATACATATGAGGCATACATTCTTTTTGCTTTCATTCGAGTCTTAAACGCTCTTAGCAATTTAATAATTCGCTCCATCTGGAAAGTTAAGCTAATTGAAATGAGCCTAAGCACTCTGTATCGAAAACAATGTAATTTTTGGCTTAGCTTCACTTGCCTTAGGTGTGAATGCAAAAACAATTCAAATTCATATAAATGAGTAAATTTGAGCTGATAAATCAGACTTCAACTATTCCTAACAATTCACTTTAGTCGTGGAAGCTTATTAGCGTTGAGAATAGGATCAGAAAGGCATACATAATAACGTAATAGCTTAAGAGCTTATTCAAAGTCTCAAAGTAAACAATTTAAATAGAAAACAAACGCACGCTGGTGGCAGAGACAGGCACAAAGGGCATGTGGTAAGGACAGCTTACCGGATGTGGTTACAGTGGAGAGACATTACTTGGTAATTTCTATTTGCTGATGCGGTAAGCATAAGTCGGCAAACGCAATTGCAATCACAGCGCAGGCAACGCATGTCAAATGCAATGCGAGGCAGAGGAAAGCTCCTGCCAGAGGACTCGCACACATCGAACGCTTATTGACGGCAGCCCACAAAGTCAATGCGTGACAGCGGGCATTTATATTAGACATTAAAAGGAAGCTCTGCAACACATTTCAAATGCTCAGCATGTCGCCCAGCAGCAGCTGGAGTCGGAGCAGGATCAGCAGCAGCAACAGCAGCAGCGGAAGAGGAAGACGAAGACGAAGACGAAGCTGGATATCTAACCGACGGCTGCCATTGTTGATTGCGCATAAAAATATTTATAAAATGCAGATTGCAAATGTGAAATGTGATGCATCCCGGAGAGCTTCAGATAAGGCCATGTGGCTAGTTGCTCCTGCTCCTGCTCCTGCTGCTCCTGTTCGTTATTTGTAAACGTTTATTTATTTATGCATATTGATTAGATGTGCCTGGCATGGAATGGACGCAACGAGTTGTTGGCCACGCCCTGGGTCTAACGATACATTCCGGAGCTGTTACCGCAGCGATTGCCAATGTAATTGAAGACACCCACACACACACACACACACACACACACACACACACACTCACACACTCACTCGCAGACACTTGAAGATAAATGCTTGTATAGGCCCTGCGGCAGCGACAGCGTCAATGGCCATGCTTTTGTTTTTGTTTTTCTTTTGCCTGTTCGCAACGCGATTTTCATTTTATTTCGTTACAGAATTTTCCTCATTTTTTTTTTGTTTTTTACTTTTTCTTCATTTCACACATGATTTCTGATTGCCAGCCTAATGCGCCCGACAACGACAATTGGGAGAGAGGCAGCAGTGGGAGCAGGAGGCGACTGAGACTCAGTAAAAGCGAAAAGCTCAAGAAATACGTGAAACCAGATAAACGAAAGTGAAAGCAGCGAAAAAAATTGCATGTAATGAATAAATTTGGAGTCAAACAGGTGAATGGGGGGCGTGGGGGCGTGGCGAAACGCGGTGAAAATGAGCCAGGAAAAACGTGTAATGGAATTGCTGTTGCGTTGAATTTTTCAATTTCATTCAATTTAGAGCCAACGACGCCGATGCCACCTCAGCAGCAGCAGCACACGCAGGAAATTTTTAAAGTGGTTGACTGCTGCGGTCTGGCGGTGCAACCCGGTGGGTGAGGGCGACTCAAAGTTTCCAACGGAAATGTAGCAATTTGTATGCTGCGCCTAAACGAATTTTAACGATATGTGAAATGATATTCGACTTGGGCACTGATCAAAATTGTATGGCAGCGAGAGAGAGAGAGAGAGAGAGAGAGAGAGAGAGAGAGAGAGTGGAGTCCAAGGCACACATGTGTCTATGTGCGTTTGCGGTTCTTTACGTAATTTCACCTTTCGGCAAATTGCCCGACCGAAAGCTCATTAAAAAGTCAACGTATGGCGTTGAGGCTCTTAAACTTGTAATGCCATAGAGCAGCGGGACGATGGGTGTGGCGAGGCGAGGCGAGGCGATAGTATGGCCGGCCAATTCACAGAACACACACTCTGGCAACGCTGCTGCGTGACAGCCACAAACAAGCTGGCAGCTCAAATGGGCTTAAGACGAGCACAAGGACGAGCCCAGCAGCAGCAGCAGCAGCAGCGGCGACAGCGGGCAGCGGCACAAATGCGACAGCGTGTTGCCCATGGACACGGCACCCAGCACTCAACACCCAGCGCCCAGCTGTGGGTGGCAGTTGGGGCGGCAGCAGCGCGGGCAACTTTGTTTTTGCTTTGAGTTGTCGCCACAAACTGCAAAGTGTCAACAACTTGTAATCACCAGAGCAGGCTGGCGGGCTGGCAGCTAGCCGAAGGCAGACGGCTGGGCCGGGGCCGGGGCAGGAGCAGGGTGTCGCCCTGCAGCCTACGCTTGGTCACATTTTAACACCTGCTCGTTATCAACTTTTGCTCGCTGTGCAAAAACAACAACCAGAGCTGCATAGTAAAAAAACCAGTTGCAATGCCAAAAACTTTGCTTTCCAGCTATGCCACACACATTATATATATGTATGTATATAAATATATATATAACATATATTTATATGTCGTTCTTTTTTTGGTTACTTTCTGGCTTTGGCCCAAAACCTGTCAGGCCCGTCCAGAATTATGTCAAAGTTTGTGGCACACGAAAAATGAGCAGAAACCGAAGGCCATGCAAAAACTGCATAAAACAAATGCCATAAAGTTATAGTGTAAGTGGGCGGTGGCTTGTGGGCGGCTCATTAGTGTTGTCAGCTGGGCGGGCTCAAAAGGCAAACGTGGCAGCCCTGTCATTGGCATGCGGTCTAGCCCCAGCTCACACACAACACTCACACTCTTTTGGAACAAGGATTTAAACACTCTGCTGACAGCAAATGCAGGCTTATTCCAATATTCGAATTATATTCATTCACATTCCATTGCAGTATTTCAGTCTGCATTCATTTCAGCTCAAATCAACAGTCACATTCGGAATGTACTTAGAGAGGATTATCGCAGAGAAACGGCACAAAGAGAAGCTCTCAATATTATACGCATGTCAGCATATACGCATGCATGTGTATGTTTCAAAGTGTCATCGCACATGCCAAATGCCGTTTGCAATAAATATAAAATATATTGGCGTATAAAGATATTTGATTTATGAAAGCTGCGTTGGTTAGCTCAGTAACTATAGTCCACATCTTATCATACCCTAATATTTTCTCTATCTCTCCCTCTTTTTGTTTTGTTTCTCTCACTGATTCTCTAGCTCTGTTTTACTGTGTGTCCAAATTTCTCGTATTCTCATCATGGCCACTTGGGCCTCTTTCCCTCTTTGTCTCGCAGTCGCTTTCTCTATTTCTTCTTCAACTTGATCGCTTTCTCTATTTATCTTTCTCTCTCTCTCTCTCTCTTCTCTCTCTCTCCGTCACTCACTCGTTCTACCTCTCTCTGCCTATATTCCTCTACTTGGCCCTCTTTCTCCCTCTCGCCTTCTACCTTTGTATCGCTTTGAGCATACTTATGTCTCTTTACCTCTCCAACTCGCTCTTTTTCGTTCGCCTTCATCATTTCTATATTTATCTTTCTCTCTCTTTCTATTCCTTTCTCTGCATATGTTTCTCTTTCTGCCTCTAAATGTCTTGACGTCTCCTTCCCTCCTACCCTCTCTCTTTTGTATCTATTCATTGGATCTGCATGTCTCGTAAACAGCTTTTGCCCCAAAATTTTTCTTTTGCGCCGTTTGCATACAAAGGCAGCTGTAAACCTCTTATAATTAAGCAATCAAACATACATATATAAGTGGAATACATTGATAGCATTCCCATGTATGGACATGTGTGTCGCCTTTGCTTGGATACGAAAGCAGCCAGCGGCCATCTTCCTCTGCTATAGGGACTCAAAACAGCGTCTGATCAGCTTGAGTCTCAGTTTGAAAGTCACTTTATTTAGCTAGTACTTATTACTATATAATATTTGGACGACTTAGCATCTCTCTTTAATACATTAACTGGCTCACTTTAATTTGAATGCCTTCTCTGAGCTGTTCAACATATATTACCCATCGATCGACCGATGTCAGGGCAGCTGGCCATAGTTGGCCATGTTCACAAATTGACGCGCAAAGAAATTGTGTAATCTAGCGAAATTATTGGCAAGCAAAGAATGTGTGAACTGGAACGGGACACAGATAAATTAAGTTGGCCAGGCCTGCAGCCACAGTGGCAGTGGCAGCCGCAGTCGCAGGCCTTCCCCTCACTTCTGGCTCGCTGCAGAGTTTAGAGTGTAAAGTGAATGCTGAAAAACGAAAACGAAAACGAAATCGAATCGAATCGAATCGAATTTTATCTGCTTAGCATTTTTGGCGGTGGCAACAACAAAGGCGCAAACGACTGCCGAGGGATGCGGCTGCGAAAGGCATAAAACAATTTAGATTCAATGCGAAGGATATGCGTGCGGCTATAGCCAAGGATATATCGAAGGATACACAATATACGAAATTCGATATGCAAGCGCCGCGGAGGCCGAAGCGGCGATAAATGTGCAAATTTCCTCAAGGCTCGACTGATTAAATGCCACTGAAAACATAAATTGCCACTGAAAACAACATTAGCCAAGGGAGCCACACGCACAGAGAGAGAGTTAGGGAGAGAGCCTAGCACGCACACACACACACACACACACACACACGCACACACACACATACATATACACACGCCTTTGACCTTAATTTGAATAAATACTCAAACATATTCGTACACGCAGAGATTAGGCGTCTGGCAAACTACATCGTGAATAGTAAATCGGCTTTAGGTGGGCTTTTGGGCTCGTAGTTCGGCAGGAAGCGACTTCGAAGCAATTATTATTACCATATTTGACGTTGGCCTGTCCCCGTTTCTGGGCCTTTAGACGTTGCCTTTACCGTTCCGTTTGCCCTTGCCGTTGCCACTAATTACTTGGCACACAAAACGCAAATGCCGACTAAACAATGCGTTACGCATACGCCGCGTGCGTTAGCCACGGCTGCAGCCATCGACTCGAAATATCTTCATAATACCATTAATGGGAAAATGAAAAATGCAAACGAAATCGAGGGGGGGGGAAAGGAAAGGCCACGCCACGCCCATTGGTCAGCCAGCGACCTCAGCCACCTCGGTTGTCTGCTTTGATTAATGGACGTCCATTTCAGGCATCGAGAGCTGGCGTCAGGACAGACGTCAAATGTCGAACGTTTTATTCGCTGTAAGTCGAGACGAAAGTGTCGAAAAGTGAGCAATCACGGCGAGTGTGACGATGTGACGTGCCGGCCAGCGACAAGCACGCAATTTACTTATTACCCATTAATGGGCAAACAACAACAACAACAACAACAAGAATCAGGAGGACCCCGCCAGCTGGTTGAGAGCGTCAGAAAACGTGTTGAGCCATCGATCAAAGCCGCAATGAACTGAGCCGAAGGCCGCATCGGCCAAATCGGGCGCTTCATTAAACGCGACGCAGGATGACAAATCATGCCGTTGACAATGAGCGCACAGGACAGCAGTCAACAATGACGCAAGGACATTGAAATAAAGTGTCGCCTGGCTGCTCGACAGCCAGCAGCCACCTGCCTAGTCGCCGGATGACGGAGCTGCTCAGAAGCGCAGTAAATAATATTTTAAGTGCGTAGCTCCAGACGAATTTCCACTCGCAATCTCATGCATAGCCGAGCCGAGCCGAGTCGAGCCAGCCAGAAACGGTGCGGCCACACGCAAATATAATTAAGCACAACACAAGTAATAAAAAAAAAAAAAAAATATATATATATATATATGTATATATATGTGCGTGTATGCCGCAGGCCCAGCCAGCACGCCAGCCCAATCCAAGCGCTTCCGGCGCCCGCAGACGACAGCTGGGAGGAGTCGACGTTTATTGCTCGCCTCGAGTGACACGCGGCTAGAGTTGAGCCAACTGATTAGATTAATCAAGGCCACTAAATGCACTCAGCGCAGCTCTGAAGCTGGAAGACTTGAATAGACTGAATGGGGCTTGGACTCTAATTCGAATAAGTAGTAAAAACTGAGAGAGATACGAGTTAATAGTAGAGCAAATCGTTATGCTTTATATATGTTTATATATGCTTGATGCCAGTCGACTCATAGCAGGGTGTTGACTGTAGGCAGTCATTCACTGTGGCTTCAGGCTATCATTGAGTCACCAGTCCAGTTCTACTCAGGATCAGTCGAATAACTCTTAAGCCAATGTCATTAGTTTCCTCCAGATTTGCATTGGCTTCGCATCGCGTGGGCTCCGCGTATTATTCAAGTGCGGCTGCAATTGTCGCACAACCTGCCTGCTGCGCCTAAGTGCATTTTCAGATATGAGCGGCCCCCACTCGAAAGAAATGCGCAATTAAAAAAGCGAAATCGTGTCATAAACATAAATGGGGCCAGAAGCAAGCTCAAGACGCCACAAGGGGCTGGCTCCTAGGAGGCAGTGCATTGAACTGCAGCCGGAGCTGCTTGCCCTGGGGCAGCTTTAAGAGTTTCAGAAGAACTCTGACCAGGAGACCAGCGCGGAGCTAACAAATGTTGCGTATCATTATATTTTATGAACTTTGGCGGCGCAGTGTGCGCGAAATGGCCTTCGCGGAGGCCGCCAAAGTGTGCCGCGTTTTTCAGTGCGTAGGCTTTAAAGATGCCCCCACCCACACCCACACACACACACACACACTCAGCAAAAGGAAAAAAGTATGAGAGAGCAAAAGAGACAAGCTCCGACTTTGCCAAGGGCTGCTACCCCTTTGGCGTAGGGTAAGGGCAGGAGCTCACAAGCTTAAGCAAATTGCCATAATGAACCCTTTTTTCAGTCTCTTGGCTGGCTGGCTTGACGCCTTGCCAATTTGATGTAGGCATGCCAGCTATGCCCGCTATGCCAGCGTGCCAAAGAAAACGGAGACCCTGCGCCCGCCCACACACAGCCAGAAAGAGAGAGAGAGAGAGAGAGAGAGAGACGTGGCAGGCGGACGGACTGATGCGTTTGCCTTTTCGGCGTTAAAATGAAATCTATAAAAATAAGTGTGGCATGTTCTACGCCATTTCTCTTTTTTTTTTGTTGTCTGTTCCTCAAGCTGTTGTGGGCCGTTGTCAGTGTGTGCGTTGGGGCTGTTGGCTTTGGTTGTGTTTGGTTGTTTTTGGGGGAGGGGGGAGGGGAGGCCAACAGCCGGGGCTGGCTCGGATTTAACCAGCTCACTTTTGGGTTATTAAATGATGAAGCAGTTTGCCGTTAATGACTGCCAACGCTCGCATCGAGCCCTTTCTGCCGCCCGTTGGGGTCGGCCAGCTCGTTGGGGTTTATTGAGCCTCTAAAACGTTACCAGTTGCCAGTTAAGACTCCGAGCGGGAGAGAGTCTTGGCCTCAACTTGTCTGCCATGTCAGTTTGTTTAATGAGGGTAAAATTAGCGCTGTCTCAAGCTTATTAGCCCCACTTGAGACTCTGGTTAATGCCGCTCAGTTTATGGCTCGCCTTGCCTTCGATACGCTCTCGATTTAAAGCGACTTCATTACTCTGATTTACCCCAGCACGTGCCTGCCTGCCTGCCTGCCAGCCGCAACTATTGCCAACTGCATAAGGCCAGGCAATTGATTTGGCTTTCGCTTAGCATAAATGAAATGGATCAGCCGATCAGCGAGCTCAAGGGACTGCCAGCCAGCTGGACGTTCGATAAGCTTTGACAATCAATTTCTGCCACTCGAATTGGCGAGGTCTCCGACTCCGACTCCGACTCTAACTCCAGGCTCAAGGCTCAAGGTAATGACGTGCACTTTGATTTGCGTGCGCTGCAAGGGTCAGAATGTTGCGCATACGCCCGGCCATCCGAGCAGTCGAGCACGCGAATGTGCTGCGAGTGTGCTTAATTTCTTGGCATACCTTTTGGGAACAGCGAGGCGCAAGAAATCACAAAAACAAACTGAGCAGCCCCGCATCTGTCCCCGCATCCAGCTCTTGCTTGGCGCCAACACACGCTTTATATGCAAATAAAGCTAAGGACGAAGGCGCCACTTGACCACTTGCTGGCGACTTGCCGGAGCGTGCTGCGATTCCCACACGCGACTCCGACTCCGACTCCGACTCTCGGAGGTGTGTTTGCAAAGACTGAATGCGGCTAGGTGGTTTAGTGGTTCAGTGCTTGAGTGGGTGCCCAGGCTCTTTGTATATTGTAATAATTCCGCAAGGGCTTTCACGAATACCTACGACTCTATGCATGCGTGTGTGTGTGTGTGTGTGTGTGGCTCGCTTGATTGTTGTGGCAGGTGACTTTGTGACTCGGCGATTTTGTTGCTTTTGCTGCTTAATAAGAAACCAACGTCACGCAATATAATTAAGATAAACATAATTATAGTTTGCTGTTTGCTGTTGCTTTTTTCTGTTTTTCCACCCCTCGTGTGTGTGTGTGTGTGTGACTTTCCTTTCTAATTTTTAATGGCGGCGCTGTAAAAGTTATGTTGCTGACAATAATAACGTATTGTGCGGCACTAACTCCTATTCAAATGCGCCAATTAATTGGATTTAAGGCTTAACTTACGGGTGGAAACTGTACGACTGCTTAAGTCCTAAGTCTAGAGCTAAATACATATTAAATGACAAACACTGCTTTTCTCTATAGAGCATAGACAATTCTTACTTTACTATTTACTAATATATCACAAACATTTCAAATATGCGTTAGTTAACTGACAAAGCTCTGACGATAAGTTTCGATACATTTCATCATTAGTAAGCTTCAGCTCCCAATGTTTCGTTAGAGTCTACACCAAATTTCCTTTAGCTGTGCCACAAACCAAAAGGAAATTACTGAAACGAGTAGGCTCGTCAAATAATAAATACTCTTCGTTCAGCACGGCAGTCGTCAACTATTGTAACTTCGTTAAGTACAACTTGCGTTAGCTTCGTTCAGCAAAGTTAACAACCACACGCTAACAGAAAGCTGAAAGCTGTGCAACTTTTGAATTCTCTGCAAGCTTTGTCTGCAATATTTGCTAAAGCTCTGCTAGGTTGCTGTCTTTGCTAAGTGAACAGTTTGACAGCCACTCGCCGCACAATGCACCCGCAACCTGTGCAGCTAATTAAATTTCGAATTTTAATTTGCAAATGGAATATTTTCGAGTTGAATAAAAAACCTCAAAACGAATTTCACATTCGCAAACGCAATTAAATAACCGCTTGTCACAGATTTCATTCAGCTTAATTAGCGAAAAATGCTCGCGCTCAAAACGTTTTCGTTTCTCTGGCAAATTTGATTAATTAATTGGTCGCGCGATTTCGCATGCCGAATTTCAATTAAAGACCCGCCGCCATTAATAATGCAAATGGACGGGACATGAATGGATACGCAACTCACCTAAATAAAAAACGCCAATGATGAACGCAATCGGCTTGAACATCTTGTCGTCGGCTGTTGCCCGATCGGCGTCCGGTAGGCAGCTAGACAGGTGGACAGGTGGACAGACACAGGTACTTGCTCGCCTCACCTGCAAATAGATAGAGCGTAATGTTAATCAACCAAATTAACATGCATGCAACGCCAGCGGCAGCTGCTGCCGCATAATTTACAACTGCAAATAAATATTTACGATTTGCATTTGGCCAGCCAAGCGGAAAGCGATGAAAATAAAAGAGAAGACACAAAATCTATTTGACTCGCTTCTTTTTATTGCTGTTGTTGTTGTTGTTGCTGTTGTCAAAAAGTCAAACTGACAAATGCATCGCAAATTATGCGCATTTAAAGCAGGCAAATGCCACACAGTCGAGTGGCACGAGCACGAGCCACTTCCGAGTGCCACGGAGCAAACGGACACGCAGCATCCCATCAGCATCAGCATCTTATTTTTGAGATACATATTTATTTTTAGAAAATATTGAGTAGTACAAATATTCATTTATCAAATATAGATATCACTTCTGCGCATAAACAAATCAAACTCAAATATTTTAAAAGTTCCAGAAACCACTCGATGAGCATTTGGGGAAAGATTCCCGCCCGAGGTAGCTTGGGTACAGTGGGCAAAGCGTGCAAAGAGCCATGAGATACATTGAAGTGATATCTATATATGCATATATATGGGAGGATATACATGCATATGTATTTGGAGTATATATCATAAAGATATATATAAATCTAGACTGAAGCTCTGCCAGTGTCACAACAACACCTATCAACATACAGTGAAGCCTCGACATGATGAATCTGAGAACAACCAGAAAAGTTTTCGATTGATGCGTTATACGTACTTATTAGTAAAACCTAGGTAAAGTCAAAGTTGAGTTTTTCGTTATGATAAAGTTCGTTAAATCGCGGTTTCACTGTACATAACGTTGTTTACTGTTGAGCTACCCTATGATCAATTCAGCACTTCAATATCCGCCAGAAAAGTGTACAGCTCTCACACATGCATGGCTTGATTTTCCCAATTTTACAGTTGATCGATAACAGCTGTTTCTCTAACAGGGAAATCAAGAGTATCAATGATCGATAATCGATAACTCGCTGAAGCTGAAGATCTTATATCATAGATGAATCTGAGGGGAACCAGAAAAGTTTTCAATTGATGCGCTATATTGATTAGCACAGCTCAGCGTGGCAGTCAGGGTATCTGTTAGTCGCGCAATCTGACTTGAGTAAGGCTAGACTTGAGCTGGCTTCAAAGTCGTCTTGATTCATGCACAAGCCAGCGCATGCTGAGCCTTAAGCTCTCGCATTCCCCTGGGATGCGCCATGAAATTCTTTAGTAACTGAAAACTTTGCATAATTAGTGCTCAGCTCGACTCGCTTGCTGTATATGCATATACATATATACATATATATATAACTTTTGTGGTTGCCTTATTGATTATTGAGTCCTTGAAATCGCTTTGTTAATTAATGCTAATGAATACATTAAACCTCCCCCTGCCCGCACACTCGGTCAAAAGTGAAGCATGCAGAAACCATCGGAATTCGACCTCAAAATATACAATTTGGCCATAATTAGTGCACATTCGCCGCTGCTGTAGTGCAGAATATTCAGCTACATCAAAGGGGGGCAGCTGTTGGGTATAGACTGAAAACTTGAGTACATTAAAGCTGTGTTCCAATCAACGCATGCCCGGGGCTGTGCGTCTGTGAGTCTGTTAGAGGATTTCACGCAGCCGAGCACATTAGTTGTGGGCGTGGCAAAGCGCTTCTCGGACTCGGCCGTAATAACACCCAATTAATCTTGCCTCTTCGCACATTTACAACCGGCTCAGCGCGGCTCAACTCTTTCCGTGTTCCCGCTTATGGTTGATGGACAGCACCAAAGCTGCACAGTGAGGGGAAGAATCACATTTTAATGCCCAGCCGAGAGAGGGACGCGTTGGCGTCTCATAAATTAGCATTTAATACGCGCCGTGGCCAGAAGCCAACTCCCATGCCTCATGCGGGCGCAATAACGGCCCTGCGGCCCAGACAACCAGCTTGCCACAGACAATAATAAATAAGTTTTGCATAAATCTGTTTTTAGGGCGGCACGAGAGGCTGAAGCGGTAGAGCGAGAGCAAGAGCAAGAGTAAGGCCAAGCGCAAGAGCAGCAATAACAACTGTCTCCGCCACATGCCACAAGTGGAGCCCAACTCGAGTAGTAAACAAAAATTATCTCACATTCGCCAGAGATGAGCAGGACAACAGAAGGATATACATATGCGCCGTGCGCAGGCAGCTGAAGCACCTGCAAGGTGTACAAATTTGAAAGCAGTTCATAAATCAGAGATCTTCGCATACAGTGGAACCAAATCTCAAGAAGATTGTACGAAAACAGCAGAAGTGTGAGCTGCTTATATGCAGCTAGATCACAAATGGATATGAAAGTCCAAGTGGATATATCTAAAGTGAGCTCTAAAAGGAGATATAATCAGATAGATGATATGTAATAAGTTCCATGATGGACTATCAAGTGCATGCAATGTTCTCTTCTTCTTGATATACTTCTCTCTCACTCTCTCTCTCATTCACTTTTTCTCTTTCCCCTTCTCTCTCACTCTTACTCGCTCTCTCTATCTCCTTCTGTTCCTTCTCTCTTCTTACCTCCCCTTATCTCTCTTTCTCTCTTTTTATCTATCTGTCTATCTATCCATCTATCTATCTATCTATCTATCTATCTATCTATCTATCTATCTATCTATCTATCTTTCTATCTATCTATCTATGTATCTATCTATCTATCCATCTATCTATCTATCTATCTATCTATCTATCTATCTATCTTTCTATGTATCTATCTATGTATCTATCTATGTATCTATCTATCTATCTATCTATCTATCTATCTATCTATCTATCTATCTATCTATCTATCTATCTATCTATCTATCTATCTATCTATCTATCTATCTATCTATCTATCTATCTATCTATCTATCTATCTATCTATCTATCTATTTATATATCTATCTATTGCACAGCTAAAAACAATAACAAAATTTATTTCTGCACAAGATCAAATACCATATGTTATATATAATTCCTACACAACTTGGCCACTTCTGTTGTGTATGCTAATCGCCAAAAGGTGTCAAGGTGCCCCAGTGGCCCCAGAGGAATACCAAAGTAGCTTTGCACACACACACATTCTATCCCCCACACACACACACACACACATACACACACTCACACAAACAAATGCGCCGTGCTGTGCGCTCGACCTTATTGAATTATCACGCTCGGTTTGCACTTTGGTTTTCGCCAAATTCAAATGAGCGCAAATTGATTTGAAATTGTCCTTGCATGAATGCATGTCCTGTGTGCGCGTGTATGAGTATGAATGCATGCATCTATGGGTATGTGTCCGAGTGTCTATCTGTGTGTGTGTGTGTGTGTGTGTGTGTGTTTATTCAATCAAATCGAAATGCATTTATGGCACTGCGTAAATCAATTTGGCTGTAAGCGCTGCCTAATGCATAAACCATGTTAGCAAACGTTTAAAATTTAGAGCAGCGGCAACGGCAACAAAAACTAAATATTCAGAGCGTCAGTGAAACGACGTGAGTGCTCAGCCAGACAGATTTCTATATCGAAAACCTAACAGCCAGTTTGCGAATCGTCGCTGACGATAGTCAGGCAGTTAACTATTTCGGTTCAATTTGCGGTTCTATTACCAAAAGCCATTGGCACATGCTCGGGTCCAGCCGGAGCCAAGTCAGAGCCATCAAAGACTCTCGCTCTGTGTGTATGTGTGTGTGTGTGTGTGTGTGTGTGTGTGTGTGTGTACCGCACGCATCAGTGGCGCACTCACGTAGCCAATGCCACTTTTGGTTGGCCAAAATACGCCCCCATATGCCAATTTGGGCTGTGCTGTTTGGGCGGGGAGCGGGAGAGGGAGCGGGAGTGGGAGTGGGAGTGGGCTGTTGTCGCATGGCGGCTACGTGCAGAGTCCACGCCCACCGGATTGCATACAGGCCGTCAAGCAGAAAAACTATCTATGCCGCAGAAAGAGTCCTTTTGCCACGACCTATGGGATGTGGCTGCGGCTGTGGCTGCGGCTTGTATTAGGCATACAGCAGAGTCTCTACGTGCCACTAGCCGAGCAGCTGCGTCGGCAACTGATTCACTGGTGGCACACTGGTGGTGTGCTTACGGCCTGGCAACAGCAGCAGCAGCAGCGAGACCATCACGTATACGCGGAGTTGGCACTCACATGGCTGCCAAATGAACTCAAGCATTTAAATTCAACATTAATTGGATTAAGTCTGCAGTCGGCTTTGCCAGCGTGCACGACACTTGACTTGGCTGCCAGCAAATAGACTCACACACACACACACACACACAGACAGACACACACATTCGTATGAAATCTATTTATTTGGTTAACATAATTGCATATGTGCTTATTCAATTAGCAACTAAATATGTGCGCCGAGCTCTGTTTGATTTCTGCCTTTCCATATCTGCATCAAACTGTAATTAAACGCCAACTGCTCGCAATTAGCCAAAAATCTAATTAATAGTCGACCACAACAATTATTTCGCATCGAATATGCGTGCTCAACATTCCCCAGCAGCCCTTCAACTCCACTTCGGGAGGGAGCGGCAGCTGGGGATGCAAAACTCTTGGCGCTCCAATCTAGGCAAATGGCAGGCGCACAATGCGCCCGCCTTTACCCCAAAATCAAATAATCTGAAATTTTCAATAGCTACGTAGGCGGAGAAGTGTGGGTTACCTGGAATGATATATATGTAGAGTTGACCGACTAAGAGATACTCTGTGCTGGAAAGGGGATTTCACTGCATATTGAAAGTCAGAATGAAAATATGGTGAATAAATATTGCAATAATTATTAATTTAATAATTTTAAAATTTTATTTCTATTTTGATTTACAGTTTCACTTAAACCTGAATTAAATGTGCAGTTGGTTGTATTGCGCATGCATTTCTCAGCTCAAAGAAAAGCTGTTATCGCTGCGAGGCAAACCTTTTGCTGACTTGAGTTTCGGCTTTGCTGTGTTTATGGAGTCTTGCTTAATAGCTCATGTATGATTGAAAGTACTATAAATATTAGCTGAATCTATCTTAAAAAGTTCTTCAATTCTAGCAAATCCAGCACCAAGACTTAAGTTAGATATAGGAAATCTCTCTAAATATAAGCATCAGCTGGGTACAACTGGGTTCAATTAATCAAATGCAATTCGAGGTACAAGCTGATCTCGCTCACTGTCTTTCTCTTTCTCTCTCTCTATCTCTCTCTGTCTCTCTGACTCTCTCTCACTCTCTCTATCTCACTCTGTCTCTCTCTCTCCTCTTCGATTTTTTTAAGCTCTCTCTTTCTATCTCCCTCTCCATCTCTCTCGTTCCATCTCTCTTTCTCTCTATCAATACCTTACCCTGTCTCTATCTCTCTCTAAATATATATATTTCTTTCTCCTCTCTCGCCATCTTCCGCGCTCTCTCTCTCTCTCTCTCACTCTCTCTCTCTTTCTCTCTCTATCTCACTCTTTTTTCTGTCTCTCTCTCTCTCTCTTTCACTCTCTCTCTCTCTCTCTCTCTCTCTCTCTCTCTCTATCTCTCTCTCTCTCTCTCTCTCTGTCTGTATACTCCGCTCCTTCTTTCAACTTGGCTTCTGCACTCGTCTCCCTCCATCATCGCCTTCAATCACACAATTTTTGCACATTTTTAATGGCAATATATACATATATATATACATATATATGCAATATATACAGGGTATATAAAACTAGGCCAACAACTTTTATGAGAATTGTGGCAAAAATTAGCTTGCCAAAATACCAGCAGGCACAACACGTATGTGTGTGTGTGTGTGTGTGTGCGCTGCCCAAATAGCAGCACGTAAACAACAGGGCGTATGACGAACCGCCCCCTGATCCCGCGCTGTACAACTGACAGAAACTTTACAACTTGTTGTTGTTTTTTTTTTTTTCGATTTTCTTTTCTTTATTTTTTTGTTTTTGTTTTTTTTTGTTTTCGTTGTTGGTTGTTCTTTGGCACGCTCCTTTGCCGTGTTGATTCGATTAAAACGTCAACAGCAGCAGTAGTGGCAACAGCGGCAGCGACAGCAGTGGCATCAGCAGCAGAGCCAGCAAATGACAGCAAAAACAATTCACAGACGCCCCAATTCGACTTTATTATCACAGCGTATAAGGACGTGCGTGTATCTATGTGAGTGTGCGTGTGTGTCTGTCTGTGTGTGTGTGTATCTGCTTCTGGCCTTGTCATATCCATCTCGATGCCTCGCAAAGTTGTCACACCACATTTTATTTGACTTGTATTTTGACATCATTTGCTCGATGTTGTTGTTGTTGTTGTTGTTGTTGCTGTTGCTGTTGTCTTTTCAACGCACTGTTAGGCCCAAAACGAAGCACCACTCGCACCACTCCGTTTACCATGTGGCTGGGTTATGCATGTGTATGACAGCCTTTTTGACATTTTGTTGTAGCCGCAGGGCAGGGCAGGGCATAGGTCGGCGCAGGGCAGGACACTCTGCTCGTCCTGTCATGTCGTTTGATCTTTTATTGCGTTTGTTTTACGAGCCCCCGTAAATCCCCTTTAAATTGCAAATTCTTTATGCTCGAGTTTTCAGCTACCCTCGCAGCACCTAATCCATTCGCACTTTGTGTCTGTTTCTCTCTTAGTGTGTGTGAGCATGTGTGTGTGCTGTTTTTGTATTTGTATTTGTTTTGCGCTTTCAACGAAAGTGAAAGCTTAATTTTGCCCATTACTGCTGCCACGCCCATATGATGCCCCCAGCCATGTCAGCTTTATGGGCATGCGTTCGCATTGAAGAATTTGTCACTCTGACGGATGCGTGATAAAAATTTATTGAATCGAAAACAATAAATATTTGATTTGATTCATTTCACAGTGCGACACTCCATTGTGTATCTGTGTGTATGTGTGTGTGTGTGTGCTACTTATCATTGATTTCAATTGATTTCGTGCCGTGTCCAGTGAGGTAATTGAAAAATAAGAATTTTATGGGCTCCCACTGAGCCATAAGCCTCCAACATAAATCATATAATAAAAGCAAATTAATTAAAATGGGACGAGATAAATGTCATCGTCAAGACGATAAGCAAACATCCTTGAAGATGTGGCAAGAGCTAAGGATTTTTCTTTGAGAATTCAATATTATTCAAGAGTCAAAGTTCCTGTGAACTGTATTAGGGATAATTTCAGAGTTAGTCAGTGAATGATGTCTGAAGGTAATGAGTATAGCCTCATAGTCTCATATTTGGGTCTATTCGATTTCTGCCACTCGAACAACATTGCGATAAGGAGCACATTCCTGTAACGCTCGCAGTTGCATTGCGACTAATGGCATAGCTCTCTCGCTCACACCATCCACAATGCACGCTCTGTCAGTGGCCTGGGTGGATTGCATAGCGAGATCAGAAGTAGCCAATGGCATACCACACGAATGAGTTCCACATTTCCAGCTCTCTCTCTCTCTCTCTTCCGCTCACAGCATTTCAGCTGCTCGCTCTTGAACGACATCCACATTATCGCTCTTTGCTGTGAGCTGCAGCCTGCAGTCGACACGCATAACGGGATTCAAAGCTGCTCTGACTCACTTGCCAAACCAAAATAGAGTCCACATTTTAAATAATCTCTCTCGCTCACAGCGCTCACTACGCTCACTCGCTCTTTGCTGTAGCTGTGGCCAGTAGTCTGCACACGTAATGTGATCGAAAGCAACAAATCATGTACAACCACTAGGCGAGTTATTTATTTACCACACTCATAAAATCCACATTTTCAATCACTTCTCCCTCTCTCTTCTCTCCTTCTCACTCTCCACTTTGCCCGCTCGCTATTTGTTGTAGCTGTCGCCTGCAGTGGGCACACTCGGATCGAAAGCAACAAATCATGTGAAACCAGTGAACGAATTAATCATTTATCAGAATCAACAATGTCCACTCACCGGACAAAAGTTTGGATGCTCGCGTGACGAAACACAAAAAGAAAAAAAAAGAAGATATGAAACAAAAAGTGTCCGAGTTTTGGTATTTAATATTAAAGAGGTTCAGGTTCGCTTGGGGTTGCCAACGGTATTTTGGGGAGCCTTCTTAAATTACGACTTGTCGTTAGCTTAATTTGCAGCTCATAAATGAGGCTCGTGCCCAGCTCCGGCCCGTCTCCGGTAAACCGAAGTAAAGGATGTGAAAATATCGCAATGAAGAGGCTAAATCCCTGGCATTCTGACGCCCATTACAACTGCAAATGAACCCGTAAACCCATTTAGGCAATGCCCGCAACACGAAAACTTCCGCGACAACTTTGTGGGCGAGCAAGCGTCCAGCCTTCCTGATTATTGCTCAACACTTGAAAACTTTGTCTTTTTTTTTTTTTTTTGGTTTTTGCTGGCCTTTTGCGGGAGGTGGTCCGGCGGGGCAGGATAAGGATTGGAATAGGAACAGGGGGTTTAATTTGGCACGGCTTGCCTGCCTCTGACTTTTGTAAGCACACGGCATAAGGGGCAAGGACATTGGGCATAGCAACAAAAACGCTCGGGCGCAACTTTGAATAACAGATAAAAATGTTACGTGCCCGGGCGCACGCTTCCGACGGAGCATTCCGCTCATTCAGCTCGTGCTGTTGTCAAGTTGAATGAAGAAATATTTCTGTTATCGCAGTAAAAAGATGTTTCGTGCTCTGCGTGTTTACCTTGCCATTGTTATTGTTGTTGGTCGCTTTTGACGGGCGACGTCAAAGAAGCAATAGCTGGAATTTTGGGTTGAAAGCAGCAACCTTGGCGAATTCTATGGCATCCGCCTGCAAAGGCATTGTGCGCTTTAAAGCCAAATGAAATTTTCACTTTGTGCAGGATGTGCCAGCAGCGTGGCAGCTGCTGAGAAGCGAACTGCCGGATAAAGCCCCATACAGATAGTGCCACTGTGAGTCTGTGTGTCCGTGTGTCCTCTGTCCAGCTCGGACAGCAACGCCCACTCGAGCTCTAAACAAAAGCAGACTGAGTGCTCGGATTCGTCTGATTTCCATGCGCATTCCCTTTGTGGCGCTTCGGCTGGCCCTTTGCCTGCCGCACGAGACTCCTCCACAAGCCTTTGTGGCAACCTCATCAACAAATCGTCAATAACACTTGACACTCGTTTCGGTATCGTGTCCCCTGCCTCCCGCTCAACCACTGTGAACTTCCTCAGAAATTACTTTTCGGTTGCAGATAAACGTTGCGCTATCCCTTGCTATCCCTTCGTCCGTTGTCCGTTTGTCCGTTTGCTTGTTTCTCTCTCTGGCTGTTATTCTGTCTGTGGTGCTGCTGGGTCCCGTTGGCTGTCAACTTGGCACACGCACTGAGCCCCAGTCCATCCAAGCATTGAGGCAACTGTCAGTGGCCGAGCCAAAGACCGTGGTTAACCGAAACCTGACCTGAGCTGAGCAGCTGAAGCCGTAACCGTGACGAACCCAAAGTAGTGTCAACATCTTTGGCCTTGAGCTAACTCTGTGTGCCGCCCTTTCAAATGGATGGGGCCTGCCCCACAGCAACGTGCAATGAATCCAGAAACCAGCACAAAATATCAAATGCAATCAAAATCGGTAAACGTCAAGTTTTTATATACTCTTCTTCTTCTTTTTTTTTACTTTAATTATTTGCTGCGATGCTCTAGATTTTGCTTAAAGTTTTCGCTCTCTCTTCTCGCTTTTGCCTTCTTTATAATTTTATCTTCTGCCCTCGCGCCCCATTCGTTTGTTTGCTTTGTTGATTTCACTGTTGGTTATTTCTCCTGTCGTTGGCAGCGTTTTCCATTTAACATTTTTCATTTGCCAAGAAGCAACAGTCTAACAATGTTTGAAATTCTGCCAGCGTTTTTCACGTATTTTTCACTTTTATTAGTGTGCGAGGTTGCATGTGTGTGTGTGTGTGTGTGTTTGTGTGTGAAATGAACGAGTTCCTTGACTGGCTGTGCTTTCCTCTGTCGCATTCGTATTGGCGCCGTGGCTTGAGCACACATTATAGCCCGGCAGTGTCGCCTGTATGTTAATGTCTATTGCCCCCGTTTCGAATCGTGCTCCGACTGCCGCTGATCCTATCCACGCTTCGATAGTGACACTCATATCCGTGAAATGCAAATGTATGCGTGCCTCTTGAACATTATGAATAATTCCGGCCAAGATTCCATTTCAGCCATTTGCCGTTTATTTCCATTCTCATTTCCATTGTCTGCTCCATTGTCCTTCCACCTGCGCATAAGTAGTTGTTGCTTCTTGTTTTGTCGTTGTCGTTGCCCTTCTCCCTCCTCTTCTTCGACTTCGTCTTAATTTCTGTTGCTGTTCCGTCCTTGTTGTGCACACTTTCATTGCCATTGTAGTTCATTCTCGTTATCCGACGTGAGCGCCCTGCATTTATTATGCAAAACGTGGAAGAGGAACACAAACAGAGCTAACTCTGCCGACAGCCACGCCCACGCGCAGTCTGCTTGTGATTGAGCCAGCCAGGTGGAGCGGAATAAATGCATTTTTTATTATTTCCGCAATATTTTGAATGCTAATGAGCGGATGCTGATAAGAGCCATTTGTGCACTTGACTGATGACCGAGCGGGCCAATCTGACCCACTTGCTCCACTCAAGTGGATCACTTCAAAGCGTAAAATTAATGACCAGCCATTAACTGACACTCGCACACACACACACACAGACGCACAACAAATGACAGAAAACTAAATCCAATAGCGTGACCAATGGTCTATCAACCACTTGGCAAGCCTGTCACACCACAGCAAACATCGGTGGCATACGTATGTGGTGTGCGTGTATCAAGATGATGATATATGTATGTGTGCCACAGGTAACACTGGCCAACAGCAGTTGATGGATACTCCTGCTCATAAAGGTGTGAGCTAATGGGCCTGAATATTGAATTACGAGCTCTTATGTATCTAACAATATTTGTAATTGGTTAAGAAGACCAAAAGCCCACGACTGACTTGCCTGAAAGCTCAATTATTTATCAATTGATGGAAGGCTGTAAGCAAAAACCATGCGACAATTACTCGCAACAAATAAACTATAAATAACACCTGTGCATTCGAAACCTCAGCTTTCTAAGAAGTGAACCGCCTCTCTCTGCGATTTTCAAGCACTTTAGTCAACTTAATATGCTTATCCTAGCTCTCTCTCTCTCTCTCGCTCTCTCTCTCTCTCTGTCTCTCTTGAGAATCGCTGAGAAAGGCACCATGTACAAAGGACTCTTTATTTTGTTGGGCAGTGTAGGGGTTGCCATTGGGCGTGTCTGGGACATGCACTAACCAGACATGAAAAATAATGGCAGCCGATGAATATTTGGACGATTCATTTATCAGCATCATTAGAATCGTCAGCAGTCTCGGGCAAACGTATTGTGAATTAAGTTCTATCAAAGGGCGCTTAATTATGCTAAGTGACGCCAGAACGACAATGACGACGCTGATGTCCACCTAGACTACAATTAATAATAATGCCATACGCCCCATCGCAGCCCGATTGAGGGCCAGCGTGTGTGTGTGTGTGTGTGTGTGGCTCGAATGTCACATGGATAATTGAAAATTAATTATGTTGACATATTTGCGAAGTGATTGTTGAGATGGTGCCACGTTGATGATGCCGCACAGTATAATTTTGGAATCAGTCCAAGCTGTTCCCCATCCCATCCCATCCCATCCCATCCCATCCAGCCTGAAGAACTGGCCTAGCCCAACAGCAAATTGCCTGGCGCTGTGGCGCCTGTCATGTGGCCATTTGTTTGGCCAGCGTCGTCACCGAAGGGAATCAGGCTAACTGGCTGCCAGGCTGACTGGCTGGCTGGCTGCTCCACCTTTTGGCCGTTTTAATGAAGCCAGCGCACGACAGAAAACATTTTGCTTTAATTAGCTGACGGCGGCGAGCTCAAAGGCTTGTTTTGATCAAATTCGATAGGCTCCGAGCGACGCTGAATTTATATTAACTTGAGCCTCACAGCTAAGCTACTTAATACAAAGGGCTGAACGATGCAAATGCTAAATTGCACAACGGCACAACTCGGAAGGATGCTGGACAAATGCTACAGCCGCTGCGGCATTTGAATGCGAGTGAGCAAACATAAAAGCGGAAATGTGGACGCAACGGCAAGAGTTGCCAGCAGCAGTTGCAGTTGCAGCAACAACAACATCTAAAAACATTAAGACAAATAGCAGCAGCAGCAGTTGCATTATAAAAAAGTTGAAGCATCCTGTCGAGTGTGACCGACTGTGCAATACACTGTTAACCACGAAAAACGAACTATGCACAAGTTAATGATTGATTGTTGAGCTGGCAACAGCAACTTTAAGAGTCTCAGCAGAGCAAAGTTGCGGATTAATGTAAATGTCTTACAACTAGCTCTGCTCGACCGAAGAGCCAAGCCCATATACTCCACAAATGTCATGCAGACAGAGTAGCGAAAGTGCCTCTGGAATATGGAATAGGCAAATGCAGAAGGCAAAATAATACAAAATTTCTAAAGAGCAGAAGTTACGTTTGCATGAATAATGCCAGTTTTGTGCCCATTCTGTGCGCATACCAGATGCATTTTAGCCTTTTAAGAAAAGTCGCATTAAAGCGCCGCTCAGCAGCGAAAAACAAAAATGGCAGCAAAAGCAAAAAAACTGCTGCCTACTTCCAGGCTGACGTGACTTTAATTGCCGCAGATTTACGCTTTGAACGGCCGCTCACTCGACAATGCTACAAAATGCTTAAATTCAACAAACAGCAAGACAAACAAGTAATCAAGCGCTGCAAACAAATGATAGCGGAATACAAATGAACATGATACAAAAATGCGAATGAAAAACAAGTCTTAATAACCCGTTTCATTTCGGCCGTCTCTTAAAGCACCGCATTTTGGCTCTAACGTGCAAATGTCACGCGAACGTTGTTTTTCGCTCGGTGCAATGTGCTGGCGCTTAAACCACACACAGAGACAGTCCACAAACGTCCACACCCACAGCCACACGCATGTCCACACACACACACACACACACGCATACGTATACACACACCTATGTGTGTGCGCAGCGATACCCACTCGATCCGGATACGGATCCATGGCGGTGACGCTATCAGGCGGAAGTGGCACATGTCACGCTCCACGCTGCCTGCTCATTCAATTGCGATGTGCCGGCGAAGGCGAAAGACTAAAAAGAATTCACATCCTTTGGGCAATAGCGCGGCAATTATGGTTGAATAGTTTTCCGAGCTGAATGTACGCTTGTAATGTAAGTGCAATTAACATTTATGATTGCACATCAACAGCAGCAACAAATGCTAAGAGCCCAGCGCTTTCTATAAATATTTAACAATTATTTACAGCTTCGACTTGCAGCTCCACGCATTATTTTCTGGGCGTGTTCGCATAGTAATAATTATGTGGGTTAAACGGTTCCCCAATGGCAGAGCCTTCATGTGTGCTCCACCAGAAGCAGTCAGCCAGCCCATAAACACACGCACACACATACATCTACACACACACACACGTACTTAGTATAGAGGAGCATGAGCCATGCTTGTGTTTTTCTTTTAAAGTGTAATTCCATTTCAGGCTGTCGACCTGACTACTATATAGGCGCTGGCTGTCATTCACCGCGTCGCTGGTTATCTGACGTCATCAGCAGATAGCATGTAAAAGGGTTAAGTGCCTGCCTGCCTGACTGCGTCTACTCTTCTTTATGTTCACTTTTCATTAGTAAATAAAAATCAATAAGCAACTAAGGCTAAAGAAAGACGACAAACAAAGCAGCTCGCAGGCCAAGCTGCATGCCAAGCATTTATTAGTATTTCATCCTACACAAAATGATGAAATTTTCCACATTTATCAATGCAATGCCCTGACAAAGGACATAAAGCTTTAATTCTAATTCCAAATCAGCCCAGAGTGCTTAGAGTTCATTAAAGCCAAAGTTAAATGAATGAGTTTTAAAACTAACAATATAAACCTGAGAAATTGGCCTTTGTATGCCAAGCCAGAGCTTCGTGGCCTTTGGCTCGGAAATTGTTTGGGCATGTGCTCAGACTATTATCCTCGGCTAATGTCCTGGCTGTTGATGTTATTCTTATGCCTCATATTGGCAGCCGAAAGCCTTGCGCCGCAGGCCAACAACAAATGTATAAAGGAATCTCCGTTCGACTGTTGATTTTTCAAATTTAATTTGCTGCATGACTACGCTGCGTATGCGCAATACCAAATGGCAAAAAGCCGTGCAAACATTTACATTTTGTCGCAGCGCATGGCAAATAATTGCATTTTGCATTGTGTCCCGCACAACAACATTAATTAATTATGTTTCTGCAATTGCGCTGTCTGGCCAACTGTGTGCCACGCCGCGTATACGTGACGCGCACAAGTTACGCGAGTTAATAAAACTGCACAAGGGCAATGCTAATAGAAGGCACCAGGCG
Source organism: Drosophila paranaensis (assembly GCA_035047545.1). Lineage (NCBI taxonomy): Eukaryota > Metazoa > Arthropoda > Insecta > Diptera > Drosophilidae > Drosophila > Drosophila paranaensis. Next base: position 6,548,749 of record JAWNPL010000173.1, on the reverse strand, counting down.
ACTGATACTGACCGGCCACGCCCACCGACGAAGCACGCCCTCTATGTGGAGTGCAAACATTGCGCATTTCTTTTGCAGCTGCGTTTTTTTTCTTCTGCTGTTCTCCTCCTATTTTCAGTTTTTTTTTTTTGCCTTTTGCCCAACTGCCTTTGGGGTATTGCTTCAAGCCCGGAATTTCGACGCGCATAATGTGCCGCAATGCGGTTTTTCCCGAACGCCAGCAAAAGTCGCGCTGAAGACAACGCCAAGCCGCAGGACACACACACACACACACACACACTCACACTCACACTCGGAGACGAAGTCTCAGATACATTTGGCTCAAGTGAAATTTCAACTTTGCGGGCTAGTGTATGTGTGTGTGTGTGTGTGTGGCCCATGTTGAGCTGAATTTTGAGCATAAACGGCATAAAATATGTGTGCAATAAAACACACGATTGAAATGCTCAAGTCAGAAACTTTGCAAAATGCCTTTAAGCGCCATTGGCTTGTGCCTGCCTGTGGTCGTGTGTTTGTTGTGTTGTGTGTGTTGTGTGTGTTGTGTGTGGCCTCCATGGGCTTGATTTATGCCACATATTCGCATATGCTGCCTTACTTAGTGTGTGTATTTAAGCCGCTCAATGGCTGCCATCGCCATTGAATCAAGCCGCGCTCCTATGAAATTGCCTGCTTTTCAAGCTTAACCCGGCTCTCAGCGCCCAGCGCTCGTCTCTCGGGCGTGTTTGCACATTTTACTTCACCGGGCCTTTGAAAAGCGCGTGGGCGGACTGACGGATTTTGGTTGAACGCAAAGCGTGTGAATTGAGCTAAAATTAGATGAGTTTGCCCAGGATTTTTCCCTTTCAACTTATTTGTTTTGGCTGTCCAATTTTTTGGTAAACAACATGACAGGCCCCAGCTGCCAGCATCGAGCATGTCATAAATGCGGACCTTGGCTCCTCCACTCGTCTATGCACGCCTCAGCTCACATCCAGCAATTGACAGGCGGCAGCATCGAACACACTTCGAGACGCAATGCAGCCCCCAGGCAAATGGATCCAATCCAATTTCAAACCCAATTACATACGCATCATGAATGTATGAACGTTCATAATTTTGCATAAAATTTGCGTTTTTTAATTTTTTACGAAGCTCGCAAAATTCCTCAGTAAAATTTAAGGCTTTAAGAATTGTTTGACCTATTTTCAGGAAAACTTTGAAGTGGAAAAATGGCAAACAGCAAGCAATGGCTGCCAGCCAAGCTATATACATATCAACTCCAGCTGTATATTATTAGCATTAGTTGACGTCATGCTAGTGATATATAGAGCAAAAATCGTGTCCATAAACCAATATGCTCCTCTTAATTTGTGAAGTGGACTAAAACTTGAATAAATAAAATATTTTATTTAATTAGCTAATGCACTTAAGCTGTGCCAACAAGGCTTATTCAAATTATTTATATTTACAAGTAGATCAAATAGAACCTGAGCCGCAGGCAATTAAATGGTGATGTATTAAGCGGCATTTGGCATTTAATTGATTTGTGTAAATCATATTACGTTATTAAGCTGTTCGCCTCAATCTGCTTGATTGCCCTTGCAGCTCACATGCATGCATCGAGCTCAATTAGGACGAGCTGTATTCACCTCGCTCGCAGCCAAATCTCAAACTGTCGACTATTATTGACAGTCTGGTATAAATAATTGAACAGCTTTCCGCTTCACCTTGCCCAGCTCAATGCCAGAGGACAGAAAGCGAGATAGTTGCGAGAAGCTAAAGGGAAGAGTGCATAAAAAAACATACGTAAAAAGGCTCATCAACTTACTCGAAATTAATCAGCAACATTTACCACAGCTGACGCTTATAGATCGCTCTATGCTGGATGCGTGTCTGTGTGAGCAGCTCTTAAGTGCACGTACATCGTTAACAGCTTAATTGCTTGGCCATTTCCAGTGCGTTGACGTCATGACAGGTGGCAGAGCGTGCACGAGGCTAAGTCGCAGCCAGGAGGCTGCCCTCTGTCTTCTTCTTGTTTCCTTTTCAATATGTGCGCTGGTGTATTCAGCTTTTTACTTTCTTTTCTTTTTTCGTTTTTGTCTGGTTTTTGTCTTGCTTTTTTCTTTTATATGTTGCAGCTAATCCGTTTGCGTGTACGCGGCTAAACTTCTGCGGCTTCTGCGACGGCGGCGCGGGGCTGGAGCATGCGTGTGCTCGCCTTTATGCATATAAATCCACGGGAGGCTTTTACTTAGCGCTTAAGCACTTGATCCGTTGCGCGACATAAAGATATTACATGACAAAGCGATTTTGCCGCTTACTGCACACCGAAACACATGTACGAACACAAGCACACACACACATATATACACACACACGAATACACTCGCGAAATTTCACGTTTAATGGTTTTTACGACTAATTTCGATTCGCTTTGGAATTTAATTAACGTTTTTGGCCTTTATTTGCTTAAATTGTATTTGGCTTAATTTACCGGAAATATAGTTACAAAACGTTTTAGTCGATTGAAAAAATTGCAATAATTATATTTGATATTTGATAACGGTTATTTGTTAGCTTATATTAGTTAGTTATTGATCTATTGATAAATCAAAACTCAGACTAAAATTGATATGTATCGTTAAGAGTTAAGTTGTGACTAAATTATGATTTCATTTGCAATTTGCTTCTTTCCTTGCTCTTTATTCCTGTTCTAGTTCATTCCGCATCAGAGTTTTGATATGGTTAAGCTGCAAATAGAGAGAAGAAGAGAGCAGAAGAGATATATCAATTATCTGGCAATGGCATAAAATGTGAGCAGAAATTTCAAATACTTAAAACTTATTTAATTGTCATTTGTCAGGCGCTCCGCTTGGAGCAACTTTTATCTGCGCGCGCGTCTGCAAAGTTTTTATCTGCCGCTCAGGTGAGCAACTAAAATTAAAGCCTTTGGCTGCCCCGCCAACCAGCCGGGCCTTTCTACGGCGCGTGGTAATTACATCAGCTCTGAGATTTTTATTGCCACACACACACAGAGAGAGAGAGAGAGAGAGAGAGAGAGAGAGAGAGAGAGAGCACACTCAGAGGCACTCGCACACATATATACACTCCACACGGAGTGGGCATATAATTAGAGCATAATTACGGCTCGACTAATACTCGAGTAGCAAGTAAGAGTAGCAGAAAAAGAATTAGCTGCCAGAAGGGAAGCTTCAGTCGGTCATCTATTAACTATAATCAACGCCAAGGCAAGCGGAAATAGACAGATTTCCGGCTATTAAACACTCAGCAGCGCGAAAAAGCCGCCAGGACGGGAATCTCAGACGACTACACTTGAAGAAAAGCAATCTCAGTTGCATTTGAGAGCGCCTCTTGGCAACTGAGCAGAAGTTCTGCTATATCGATGTTATTAATAGTGCACAGAATAGACTCCAGAGATTCCGCTGTTATTGTCTACAGCAGTTATATACATGTAATAGCATGTATTTCTCACAGTGTACTTTTGCCTGGCGTACGGCAAATTGTGTGGTATAAATTGAAAAAAATGTTAATTAGCCGTAATTTGCCTGCAGCGCGTAGGCGCCGGGTAGCTCTTTTGTGTGTGCCTCCTTTGACATTGAGACACCTCCACATACATACACAGGCAGGCAGTCAGGCAGGCAGGCAGGCACATACATATTCATACACGCAGCAGGTGTTGCCAGCATGCTTAATTTAGTAATGAGCCCATTCCCCTCAATTGGCACACTGCCTACCTGCCTCAGCCCCCATCCAATTGGCTATCTTGCGAGTGAGCTCATATATTAGCATAAACAGTTCATTTATATCAAACTGAAGTTCGACTGTTGGCTGCCAAATGGGGCGTGGCCTATCAAATGCGTAACAGACAGAGAGAGAGAGAGAGAGAGGGAGATAGAAGGGGAGCTAATGCGGATGCATGACAACAAGGTTCGATTAGCCCAAAGTACACATTACACATGGCAAAAGGCAAATGGCGAATGGCGAATGGCGAATGGCTGAGCGACGCCCCACGCCGGCAGCTATCAAATGCTGCAGTAGCGAAAACGGAAAACAAACAATTCCATAAACCGAACTAAACTCCGGCTGAGTGGCGCATAAAACGCTATCAAATTTCTTGTTAGCAACAATTTACACATTTTGTGCGCTTATTGTTCCAGCGGCCCCCAGTCACAAAATATGAAACAAGAATACATTTTTCCATTCACCAGACTCACCAGACTGTTCCTGCACTCTAGTTTCTTTTTTATATTTGCTCGTATATTTACTTTGCCTTGTTCTTCGGCTCATTCGCTTTTTGTAATATTTGGCGCGGCTGAGCACGCGATATAGCAATTGATAAAACGTCGGGTATTCGATACTTCCTATTGCTCGGCTTGCTCCTTGGCGCAGCCCAGGCGACTCTCGCAGGAAATAATAACCAATCTTCGCCACCCAATGAGGGAGACATTACCAAAACAAAAACAAAAAGAAAACGAAAATAAATCTATAATATTTCTTTGTTTTTACCATATTCCATGTTTCATTTGAGTACTTTGGTATTTCTTTATTCTGGTAAATGATTAGCGACGACATGTTATTTGCCTTTTGCTAATGATGAGCTACAGCAGGCATTGATTTATTATGAGCCTCGTGAAACGAAAAGCAATGCCATCCATTTACCTTCTGCTTAGGCCTAGAAGTAGGCAACGAAAAGTTAACTTTAACTGTGGCTATTCAAGCAAAAGTCACTGATTAGGTTAGTTTTTCTATGAGCATTACTGTTATGGCTGCTTTGTACTGTTAACTGTGAAATTAGATACTGGTAATGATGATCTGTAATTTGAACAGTACGATGACATGAAATGTTAACTAAAAACTGTAAAGTGTTAATGATGATCTATAATGTTAACTGTATTACTGTTAATGATGGCATGAAATGTTAGCTGTAAACTGTTAACTTTGAGCTGTTAACTACTAATGATAATGTGTAATGTTAACTGTTAGCTGTATTACTCTTAATGATGATATGAAATGTTGGCTGTTAACAATCGTCTGTTAACTGTTACATTGCCTATAAATGCTACTGTTACTATTACTTCTAACCACAGTCACTTCTGCTACTCATGTTTTCGTTGTTGTAATGACAGTAACTCTCTGTGCATCACGTTTAGCCCTAGTATAACTCCTCAACACTATCAATACAATACAATAACTATCCATAGCTTTCTCTACTTGCTCTTTCTGCCTGCTTAGTACCTAATTTCAATTTTGAGCCATAATATTTCAGTATATTGGAAACCAACGAGCCGTAGAAAAAAAGAGAAAAAAGAAAACAATAATATCAGATGTGCGTCCGGTGATGGGGAATATGATGCATGGGCTCCACATACATAAATCATGTCTGCCTTTTGTACGTTCTAATGGAGTTTGACTTAGTTTTTGCCAATTTTTCAACGAGCAAACCGAGAAAACGGCCCGCGGCTCCAATCGACATGGCCGACCATCGCACGAGTTTGTTATTATTGAACAAAAAGATTGAACAGAAACATTATGGGGCCGGATCGAATGATGTAAGTCCCAGCGAAACCAGGCAGAGCTCGCAGCATCAGCAGCAGCAGCAGCCGTCGCTTCAGCCAGAAACCGTGTCGTAAATTTTGGTAAAACATCACAAATTTAATTAAGGTTGGGCAGCCCAGCGTCCACTGCAGTTGCAGCTGCCGGACCCTGTCACTGTCGTTAGTCTGCGCACAGCCAGGTAATTTATATTGTGGCACGGTGCGTTGCCCGTGGCACAGATTGCAGCTGGCAGCAGCAGCAGCAGCAGCAGCAGCAGGCAGCCGAAACTAAATATCTATATAGTTAAATGCGCACTGGCATATCACTTACAGAGCCAACGCGACTGGCGACTCGTGGGAGCTGCGGTGGAGCCTGCTGGCAAGTGCATACGCATATCTCGTGCACACACACTCACACACATACACACGAACGCACACAAGTGCCGAGATAATAGCATAACTAAACCGAGTTTTTTGCGGATCGGGCGACGCGACGCGAAAGGCGAGTGGAGTGGAGTAGGCTGAGAGCCACGTATGCTTATGTAGGTGTCAGGGCTCTATTTGCGGCTGCTGCGGCGCGTTGCAAGTGGCACGTTGTGAATATTGCAGCTGGACGTTGAATTTGCGGTTTTAACACCAGATCCTAGTTGACCGGAATGTGAACGTTGTTGTCGCGGCGCAGTATGATACCGAATTTGACGCCTGTCCGCGACTAAAGTTGCGTGGCTCATAGTTGGTCAACGAGTGAGCAGGAGACACTAAGTGCGAGAGAGAGATAGAGAGAGCACGAGTCACACACGCACATTAACAGTAGCCCACATGCAGGCTAATGCATGTCCTTGTACATTATATGCCACGAGAAACTTGTGCTGGACGCCTTTGGCGGCAACTCAACAAAATTACGTCAAGTCGTGTCGGCGATTCGAAAATCTGTTAACGGCTCACTGAACACGGCTCACTGAAGTCTTATCCTGAATATCCGCGTGCTGCGCGTTCATTGCTGGACTGCGGCAAACTGACAAACGCGCCCAAAACGTCGCTGGCGTTAACCCAACTTGTGTTGTGGCACGAACTCGAGCGAAGCGAAGCACATGCAGTCCGGATAAAAGTGCGAAGCCAAAGAGAGCAGCACACGCCGAAGAGAGCGCCTTCTGCTCTTTGCTTGGCGAGGCAGGCTACCCACAGGGCTTGAGCTGCCTGTGTGCTGAGGCTGACTCTGAGGCTGACTCTGAGGCTGAGGCTGGGGCTGAGGCATGGACTGTGGCGTGGACTGTGGCATGGACATGGCCTTGTTTTTCGGTTTGTCGTGCGCTTAAGATTCAATTTGGCAGCAGGGCAGGCACACACACACACACACACACACACACACATACATACATACATACAGCTTGCACCCACGCACGCCTCCATCAGGGCCCTCTCGAACACCTTAGCGCATGCAAACCAAATGGCGGAAACAATTGGGTCAATTGGTCATGGCTGTCAAGGTCTTAAACTTTGGTATTTATGGCATGGCATGCATTGTAATTTTTACAATTTTCCCCTCCATTTTTTGTTCCCTTATAATTTGTTAAAAACTCATTCCAGGACACTCCGCTGTCTGCGGGCTACAGGGCTGCAGTTCAGCAGGGCTGCGTGTGTTGCATGTGCCGGCAATTTCCGCCAGAGTCGCGTGCTTCCGCTTACAAGCCGCACACACGCAGAGGCCGCTCTGTGGCACTTAAGTATCTGTTGGCGCTGCCAAAGCCAGTGACACCCCTCTGATAATATCCGCAATTTGCCTGCCATCCAAATGGGATGCATAACAAATGCCTGCAACGTTGTCTCGACAACGCCCGCCGTTGTCACAGCAGCAATTCATATCAACTATTCAGTCTCTAAAACAATACTAAGCAAAGACCTCACCATATTTGACATGCCATTCAAGGGGGAGCCCACCGCAGCACAGTGCGGCTATAAGCACTTTAACAATTCAAGAATCCTTTGACGTCGTTAAAGCAGTTGCAACTCTCTTAGAGGCCAGAAGCAGAGCCAATGCAGAGACAGAGTTGAGCCAGAGCTGAGCCAAGAGCCACAGGAGCCTTGGATCATATGTGTACATGCTGTAATACCGTAATAGCGTCTATACTCACAATAAGAATAAGTTTGCCTCACTTCAGTTTTCTACTTATCCTTAAATTTCTGATCAACATAATTTACAGTGCCTGGGAAAAGAAAGATCAATACGAGGTTTGTCGGGTCAGCTAGTATATATATAAATTTCGTTGCCTTCATAAATCTGGCTTAAAGTAAGTTTAACATTGTGGATGAACGATTAGGATATGTCTGCTGTGGTGTGGTGCGGTGTGGTGCTAAATGTTATTTATTATTTAACTTTTAGCTGCCGCAACTTTTGCTCTTCTTTATGTTGGCTACATATTTCGCCTGTCAATAAAGCGTGCAACTCTCTTTTCTCACTTTCGGGGCTTGTTGTTCGGGGGTCATAAATGGCGGACAGTAAATTAATTTACGTGCGTCACAAGTGCGCTTAATGGCTGCATTGTGGGCATGGTAGAGGCGGCGTGGGACCATGCCATGCCCCATATACACTTAACAGCCGCCTGCCAAACTGTTTACAAATCTCTAACTCTTGTCATATGTTGACGGGCCGGCCATTTGCCCATCCTTTCGGCATGTGAAATGAATGTTTGCTCGCATCCTGGGGAACCGAATCGACTGCACTTCATATGCCTTGAACATTTTTGTGCCACATCCCTTGGTTGAGTTTCGCTGACATTTTAATTGCATTCGGAGAACGCTGCAGCTTCGCTGAAGAGCGATGATTAGTGACAGCCAACAGCTAACCAGCCAACAGTCAGCCAGTCAAAAGGGCTGGCAATTTAGCTGGAAAGCTGGCTGCTCGGGCCAGACAGATAGCATAATCCGGCTCGTTTGAGAGCGCAGCTGAAGAGCAGCTACTAAATATTTCATTGGCGTATCGTGCAATTGACACAGACACACACACACATACAAACAGACACAAATACACACATACAGACACAAATACACACATACACTCATCTATACATATATGAAATTCGTAGTCCAATGACCATTAGGCGTACAATTTCTTTTCTGAAGTTGCGCTTTTGGCTGATTTTTTTGAGACTGCTGCCCCTGGTGCATAAGCTATTTCTCTAACTGGCCCCCAAGCCCCATTGACCTCTATGAACCCAGCGCCAGACCCGGCCTGGCCGGGCCAGACAATGCAGTTAATCTTTAATAAGCGCAAGTGCAGCTGCGCCGACAAAGTCTGCCCCACAGCCAAGATGTAGCACCGAATCGAAAGCCAGCATTTGGCCAGATAAATAAATAATGTCTTACAGAGGATAAGAAATGCAATTGAAACACGAAAGAGTCATCCAGCCGGAAGCAACGACTGCCAAACACTCTAGTCCAACGTGCTTACAGAACTAAAGCTAACGACCGACTGAAAGTCTTTTCTCTCTATTATTATTGATTTTTGAAATTAAATTATTATTAATTAAATTATAAATAATTGTTGGAGATTGCCAAAAACCAATATGCTCATTTCATATAAGAAACAGCGTATAAAAACAAAGAGGCTTATCATTTTTCACTCTCATATGAGCATTTACATTCACAGAAAACATTCTCGAGCCCACTTCAGTTGGCAGACAATCTGCCAAAAATTGCGAAGATAAATCTTTTGCTAAGTGCTTCAGTCATTTCGGAAATTGAACAACGAATATCCGCCTTCGAGTGATAGGCTAGTCTGCGAGTCTATGTTTGCCTTAGAATCTAGCTAGTACGAAACTAGATTGATATCCCGAAATCTAAGCTCAAATAATGAATAGAAGCGGATGCCAGTTCAATGGCCAGTGCGGAGGTCAAACACCCTTGGGCCGAACATCTGTTCTGGGCACCGGCTGGTGTTGCTATAAAATGCTGTCACGTTTTTCGTCGTGTCCATCACAATGTGAGCAAAGTTTCCGAGTGGCGCCACTGCAGGCTCAGGTTTCTAATTGAATTGAAAGTCCAGCTGAAAACAGTCAGCAAAGCCAAGTGGCGCAGCTTGTGGGTGTCCAATTTGGGACACTTAAAAGGTACAACATGTTACTTTAGTCAATTTCAGGCTGGCCCACGTTTGATTTGACCTTTTCCTTTTGCTGGCACGCTGGCAATTGTGCTCGCCCAGGCGTGCCCACATCGATTGGTTCAACTAATTTTAGCTCATGACCAACTTGAACCAAATTAAGTTACACTCACTGAACCACAAAGGCACACAGCTGAGTCCTACCTTCACAAGGTCTACAGCAACAAAATATGCATCCTTATATACATTACTAAATTAAGTTTCAATTTGGCTTAATTAACTACGAAAATAGTTAGTTCTTCGTGCAAATGAAAATTCGTTTGCAAATGCTTTGAATTTTTGAAAGGAAACACACACAAAGCAATTTACACTTGGCCGCGCTTTGTACTTGTTTTAGGCATTACTTCCACAGGCTTGATGCAATTTCTTCGAATACCCTCTAGTAGGCTTGATTGACAAGGCTATTATAGACTATCGCCTAGTATTGGATATATATATAAATTTATATATAAATATAAATCAATTTTCCATATAGGCCTTTACTCTGATAGTCAATTGTAGGCATTTCATATATGTATGTAATAATATATCTTTCTCTCTTCTCAGCTTGCAGGGTATATTATAGACTTCGCACGATGCCAATGGTCAGCACACATCTGTCCATTGTTTTACAGAATTTAAAGGGCTATATTAGAGTGCACAACAGCAGCAGTCAGAGGAGAAGCAGTTCTGCTCTGTACATAAGAGCAGGTGCCATACCGAGCACACCTGCTCTCCTGCCCACCTGCCCACCTGCCTAGCTGCGCGCCTTTTGTTTCTTCAATTTGTGTGCTTTCCACTGTCCCGGCTAACAACAAAATTGGTACACAATGAGCCAAGTCGCAAAACGGTCTGGAACTGCCGCCAAGCGCCGGCAACGGGTCCCCGAAGTGAGCTCATTGAGTTGAAGCATTCAGTATTCAGTTCCTTTTTTTCGGCGACAGTCTTGGCCGGACAGTTATGGGTGTTTGTCATATCCGTTTGCTGTTCCGGATGTCTCAATTGACAATTTAATTACGAATTTCTCCTGCCCGAGGCGAGCTCGCTTCATGCTAACGGCAAATTATTCAGCTGAAACAATTCCTGGTGTTGGTGTAATCGATTGGACACAGATAGGTTAAACACTAGCTGCCCTCGCCTTGAACTCGGCCACTTAATATTATTTACTTTGGCAATTTGCTTAATTAGTTCGTGAGCGTTTGCGGGGAGCAAGGTCCTGTTTATGCATAGCGCAGCATTAATGAGGCAGGTGCATTGTATGCACGGCTGTGTACGCACACTCGAGACTGGCACGCAGCCTTGACACTTGTCTCTGAGCATTGTGGCGCTATCAGCAGCATTTCTTATGCTGCCTAAGCTTTAATCGTCGGATAAGACGCCACACTGTGTGGGCGTGCGACAGTCTTAAAGTAAACACATCAATAACAGATTAAACACCTGCGCCCGAGCCTGAATATAATCGTTTAATTGCCAGCTGAAAGTTTAATGCCCAAGGTCTGCGTTTGGCAGCGCGCCAGGGGAACTGCGGAAGAAAAAACTTGGCTCAACAAATTGGCTCGCGCTTCGGCTGCATTTTGAGTGGCACTTTAAGCGGCAAGGAAATCAGCGCACTTTCTATCCCTCTCTGTCAGTCTCTATCTATCTGTCTGTCTATCTCTCTTTAGCTATCTGTTGTATGGCTACATACATTTTTGCGTTTTGCTTCTGCAATTTAAATAGTTACAGCCCCCTTCGGGCTGGCAGCCCAGCCCAGCCCAGCCCAACGCAGCCAAGCAGCTCTTCAGCGGAATATGAAATTTGAATGCCGCAGCCCCGGCTTCAGTTACTTGCTGCGGCGGTGTTTGTGTTGCGATTCCGCCTCGCATTTGAGCCAAGTGAATGGGCGTAAAAACTTTAATTAAAATGGAAACCTTACAATTGCATTGTGGCCATGACGCTGCCCGTCGCGACTTTTTAATTTAATTAAAAATGGCGCAGCTTAAAAGCAAGCAGGCCCAGAGCACCGCAGCCAGAGCGCTGTCTTTAAGCCGTCTCTAACAATTCAATTGAGTCGTCGTAATTCATATTTTGCAGTTGCGTGGCTTTCCTTTAAAAGGTAAATAGAAACACGGACAAGTTAAGCAAACAGGCTGAAACTGATTGGCAAACTGTCCATGTAATCGGAGATACAAATGAAAATCAATAATTCAGCCACACAATGGACCACCGGCGCGGCACGGCTGGGGCTGGGGCTCTTAAAGTGACTTTCACAACAGCAACAACAGCTACAGCAACTACAACAACAACAACAAGAGCAACTACAGTCAAGTCTGTGCAAAGCATAAATAAAGCAAAGCGTGGGCCAATGAGCCGAGGCACCTTCTGTGCCTTAAGCTGGCAGGCAGCCGACCTGCTTATTATGTTCTACCGGCTGCTGTTCCTTTGTGGCACAACAATGGCCCGGCGCAGGGGCTGAGTGCGAGTGGTAGGCCAATAAATGGCATAGAGCATTAAGCACGCCGAGCGGGTGCAGTCGAAGGCGTGTCTATGACAGACAATAAGCGGTTCAAAGGCTATGCCAATGCCGGCGTTTTAATTGGTGCGTTTGCTTTTATCTGGCCCCGACTTAAAGCCATTGAAGAGCTGTCGGACACCGGAGCCGAAAGCCGAGAGCCGGGAGCAGGCAGCCAGGAGCCAAGGCTACCAGCTACCAGCTACCAGCTGAAAGTTGGCTAGCACGCCTCGTGTATTAAATAATTGAGCATATGAAATTGTAGCCGAGTAGAGTATTCCCAACACATCCACCCACGCACACACACACACATACACAGTCAGGAAAAGAGCAGCGCTGACAGAATTTGTAGCATACTTTCATGCGCGCTGCTTGAACTTTTCAGCAAGTTATAAATAACATTAAATGTTTGATAAACAAAATAAATCAAGCCCGAAATGAAAACAGCACACACAATGACAACACAGCCACAGCAGTGCATTAAATTTGCCCAACAGCAACAACAGCGACAACAACGACGTTCACTTTGCAACTAGACGTTGCAACATTCTGTAGCGCATATAATTTTACTTTCCGCATGGAGCGCCCCTCGCTGCCCGCCGCCAAACATTGTTTCACACCTTGTGGCAGCCGAAAGAGAGCGAAAAGGTGGCAGCTCGAATGACATGCAAACTTTTGGCCCAGCACACACAATTTAGCCGCAAGCCAGCCCCAGGCAGCAGCGCATGAGTAACTGGGTGTTGGAGTGTGTGTGTTAGAGTGTGTGTGTGTGTGTGTGTGTGTGTGTGTTGGGGGTGCAAGTGCTAGCCATTAGCATTTGTCAAGTTGCCAATAAAAAGCCTTTGAATGGAGTAAATTGACTTGGGCATGACAAACAATTCCATGAGCGCTCTGCTCTGCCTGCTTCAGTCTCGACTGTTGTATTAAAATATTTCCCTCGCATGACTTGCACCATCATAGATACGCCATCAATGTGTGTGTGTGTGTGTGAGTTACCGAGTTACTTAGGGGTAATTTATGAACAAACAATAATTCCTAAAAATACAAGGTGCGGCTGGCTGCATTACCCTAGCTCTGGCAGGGTATCTCAGTTCCAACAGCAGTCAGAGAGAAACTAGATAAATCTATGCTAAATTATTCAACTCGAAAGAAGACCTATGCATAATGAATTTCAGATGTGCAGCATTAAATGATATTTAGTTGTTTTGCTCTACTTAAATTAGGCACAGGATGCCCTAGCTGCGGTCAGCTATGAATAAGTAATCCTTCCTCTCAACTTGCCAAATTAGTTTCAACTCGTTCTGAAAGTCATGCCATTTGGGGCACTTCTTGCTGAGCTCTCACTTAACAGGCAATGAGTCGCAGACTAATGAGACGCAATTGATATGCGAGGACTTTTCAATGACAGCAGCTGCGAATGTGAATTTGTCAAGAGGTCGGACAGCGCTTCTCCGGAATTGTACAAATGCTTACGGGCGTTATCGTTATTGTGTACACGAACATCAACAATAAATCCATACAGAAAACCAATTAAATGCGCCACCCACATCACGCCCAGCCCTCGAGCGTGTCCGAGTGTCTGTGATAAATGGCCGGCCATATTTTTACACTGCCAACAATTAGTGCAAACGAAATCAAATTTAAGCAGCGATACTCCAGCTCCGAATTTAGCAAATCATTGTGTAATATACTCGAAACACAAACGACAAAGCTCTGGCCCACCGAGTCCTTGGGCAGCGAGTAGTGCCTGGCCAACGGGCGGTCCCTGATATTAAACTTGGTGGAAGGAATACATAATAATGATGTTTAGGGCCGTCAGGCATGTTGCGGGCCGCACATAGTTGCCATTTTATTTATGACACTTGCACGTAACGCCCAGCAGCAAAGATAATAACACACACCAACATCAACACACTCACACACACACACACACACACACACACACACACACACTACACACACATGCGCGAACACTCACACACAAATTACACTCGCACAACTAGTCTCCAGGGCACAACTTGCCAACAGGCGCAAGGAGCATAAAGCGCTGAGACATGAAAGTAAAAGTAGATGCGGATGTGGATATGTAAATGGAAATGGTAGGCAACGGCCACTTCAGAGAGCACACCAGGCCGGGCCGGGCCGGGCCAGGCCACGACAGGCCATACCCGGCCAGAGCCAAATAATTATCTTGGCCCATAATCTCGATCTCATGTTTTTGGCTAACCAGCAGCAGCAGCAGCAGACAAGCAACCAGCCCCGGCCAGATCTCGCCTTGGACATGCTGGCTTTTGTCTAAATGTCTCGACCTCGACACGAAAATCTCAGCCGCACATTCTGTATCTCTCACGCGTGTGTGTGTGTCTGGGCGGGAGGCGTGAGTAAATGGCAGCCGCATATTTGCTTTGCCTTTACTTGAAAGAACATGAAAATTATGCTGATTATGAGATTGGCCTTTGACGGGCCTCCCGCCAGTTTCGGCCGACACGCCCACTGGGCGTTCACACAAAAATCGCATAATCAGCGTGCAGTGTGTCGCGTACGCTCAAAGTGTCAAGGTCCGAGGAGCCCAATAAACCTAATGTCCTTAATAGATTAATTAAAAGCCGCACACAGCGCACAGAAAGTCGACCCACAAATGGCTCACAAATGAATAATTCGAATGGCGACTGCACTCCCACCACTGGGCGACTAAGTGCCCATCAAGTCGACAGGCCTCTCGGAGCGGTGTCTGCGTGTGTGCACGCTGCACTCACGTGAAGACCACTTTTGAGGTGCTAAATTAGTGCACGCATTAAAAGCGCATTACTCATACGCAGCGTTGCTCTCTTGAATCCATAAGCAGCGCACACGCGTCGCCACTCAAACTGAAAGGCTTAATTGAGCCATCGATATACAGACACACAAAATACACAGTTTTTATAAGCATGTAAGCAGGCGGGGCCAAAATCATATACAAATGCCCATAAATCCAAAACGTAAACTACATAAATTAGAAATTTGTATTTATGCGAACGCTTTCGCATACGAGATGCGGATCACGTACGCGGCTTTATAACCGCAACTAGGCGAACCTTTTGCTGATTACGACGTGACCAGCAACCGAGCCATTGAAACATTTATATATAAGCACACACACACACAACTGTGTTTGGGTCTGTGTTTTGTTGTGAAATTATTTTAAATTATTTTTGATAATTGAATGAAACGGACGAGCATGAAAATGATTTACTGCCATATTTCATAGTTTGAAAACGGCACAGGCATAACGGATTGTTAACACGCTCTTTAAACGTTATCCGCGCATGCGTCAATGCGGCAGGACTAAAGGCTGCACTGAAGGGAACGAAGCAGCCAGCAGCAGTTGCTGTGACAATGGGCACGTGTCTTTGTTTACACAAAGTAATGAAATTTGAACAGCAAACAGCATCCGAAATTGTACGCATTCTAGAGACTTGATCAGTGTGTGTGTGTGTGTGTGTGAGTGTGTGTGTGTGGAGTGACAGTGTATGGGCCGGAAATTGCGCATAAATGCGACTAATTTCATTAAGCAACAATGCGGCCAATAAGCATTTCCGAAGCATCAAAGTGCCAGCCGAACTTCAGATTTCAAATTTCAATGCATATTAATGAGTTCCCTGATAATTGTATTGAAACTCGCATAAATTGTTGCCAATTTTGTCAGAGTTGGCTCAGATAGAGGGGGAGAGCTTGTGGCTATTAGCTAGCATCCTCATGCCATATCCTTTATAATATCCTTCAGCTTATAGCCAGCAACCTTGGCTGTATTTATGTTCGCTTTTTCAGGCATACCTTAACTCGAAATCTATTTGGTGGGCTTTCATAAATTTCGCCTTCTCTTTGTGCGGGGCAACATAAATTACTGCCGCTTCCAACAGCGGCATCCATTTATTTCGGCCAGCCTTGAGTGCGGCAAAATGCAAAATATCGCATCGCAACAGGACAGCTGCAGCTGAGATAGCAGAGCGAACCTTGTTGGTTAAAATATGCAGCTAAATTCACGCTTCACGGCAGCTGCGACTCGGCCGGGCACAAGGTCAGCTGGCAGAGGCCACTCGCCACAGCAGGCTTAAAGCAATTGCCATTTAAGATTTCAGGCAATTAAATGGCCATTTAAAATGTACGCAACTCCTTAAACGGAAGTACGGGCAGTCACTAACGGTTCATTGCCAAAGTTTTCACTGTAAAATACATACAAAATACTTTTAATCCCAATTTACATAAATATTTATGCTGATGGTGCTGAAATCTGCCACAGTCCGACCCTCTCCCTCCCCCTTACTCTCTCTCTCTCTCTCTCTCTCACACCATTGGCGCTAATGTGCCTTAATCTTTAATGAGCCAAGTTTCGGTTGTCAGACAATCCGCTAGTCAGGCAGCCAGGCAGTCAGGCGGTCGCGGCTGGGCTTTTGGTTTTAGATTTCGGTTTCGGGATTGGTTCTAGTTCTGCTTTGGTTTTTGCTTATGCAGTACGTGCTGCCATTTGGCGAGCTGACGCGCCGCCAGCGATGACTGAAACTTGGCATTGTAAACTACTTTCGAGGCACTTTGTAGCGCTTTCCCATCAACGGCATGTCGGCTGAAAGATACAGTTGCCAAGATCTAATTATAAAGATAAACTGTTATGCTCGCTCGAGCATGTGGGTGTGTCTGCGGGTATCCGTGTGCTCCGCATTTAAATGTGAGAGCAATTGCCGTGAATGTCTTACCAGCAGATGCTGCGAAAGGCATTGAAAAGTATTTGCACTAAATAAAAGCCCAGCTGAATACCAATAGAAAAAGCTATTCAATCTTGGAAATGAGCCGAAACTACTTAGAGCGATTGAGGTGGGGTTGCCAAAGTACGATTTATATAGGCAGATAGAAACTTTAGTATATAGTAGTGAGAGGCATCAGATTAGAATACTCATTTCCTATATCCTATATACTATATTCTACCTCTTATCTCTTATCTCTCATCTTCTCATATTTCATATCTTCTATCTCCTATCTCCTATCTCCTATCTCCTATCTCCTATCTCCTATCTTCTACCTCATATCTCCTATCTCCTATCTCCTATCTCCTATCTCCTATCTCCTATCTCCTATCTCCTATCTTCTACCTCATATCTCCTATCTCCTATCTCCTATCTCCTATCTCCTATCTCCTATCTCCTATCTCCTATCTCCTATCTCCTATCTCCTATCTCCTATCTCCTATCTCCTATCTCCTATCTCCCATCTCCTATCTCTTAGTCGTCCTTCCTGGAGAACTGTTTCTCGACTCCATTTACAATCTTTTTCGTCTTCATTTTCATTAGATAAGCGCTCGCTGCACTTTGCTGACAGCAAAGTCCACACGAAGGCAGGACTTCTGCTCCTTTCCATTTGCTGTGGTGGCCCCGAGTGATGTGCTTGCTACTTATTTTAATTGCTCAACATTTTTCACAACTCTTATTCGACTGTGTGGGTGTGCGTGCGCGCGCGTGTGTGTGTGTGTGTGTATGTGTGTACACGAAGCATGCTTTTAGGGGTATTCGCATTGTTCGCAACTCTCAACTCGCAGCTTAATCGACTGATTTAGAAGTTTATTGCATTGCCCATGCTCAGACCGGCAAGGGAAATGACGCCGGACACGAAGGTATTTAAACGTTGTGCGAACTGTGAACTGTGAATTGTGAACTGGGAACTGCGAAATGGTCGCTGGGAACTGGGAACCGGGAGCTGGGATCAGCAGCCGGGGTCGTCTGTCGGCCACTTTATTGTCTCGCATCCCGGCCAATATAAATGGGCTTCCGTGCATAAAGCGTATAATGTTGGCTGGCGAAACGAGCGCCTCGACATAAAAGCGCCAGTTAAAAATGTGCTTCAATTTATTGGACTGCATTTAAATCGCCAGCAATTGCACCCACTTCGAGTTACTTCAACCATGTTTGTCGAGCTGAAAGCTCAATTTTGTCATAAATATTTAACTCATTTTCACAGGCTTGCGCGCGTGTCCTTGACCGTTGCGTAAATAGTCATGCGGACAAGCCATTGTCCTGTGTCCCTTGTCTTGTGTCCTTTATCATTGTCAACGCCCCTGCAGCGCCAATGCGTACAATTAAGTCAAGCCCAACGAAATCCTTCGATTTATGCCGCAAACATCGCATATTAATGGCTGCTTATAGCATCGACGGCCCATAATGCCGACAATAATCCATAAATATATATCGGCTGCAGTGGCACATGACAAATTTACATACATTTTTTTTTTTTTTTGCGCATCCTAATGGCTGTTATTTGTAATAATTTAATACGCGACGCGGCGCGAGCGCATTTTAATTAATTTCAATTCAATTTGCAAAGGCTGCCAACATTTATTATTTATCAGTTTTTATTAACATCATTTTTTAATTGTTTTCACTAGGCTCATTAAAATTTTGTGAACGCTGTCAGTGTTTATTTTTTGCGTAATGAAACAAATATCTCGTGGTCATAGAGCAAAGAACAGCTCAGCGCTTGTCGCTGCATGCAGTGGCCAACAATTACAATGGAAAATCAGATACACTCGAGTGAGCTGCAGTGAGGAGAGTGGCACACGGGGCGGATGATTATTTTTAGCTGTGTTGTCTGCCTATTAATAACAAAAGCTTGAAATGTGACAATGAAACTAAACTCGCGTCAAATAAAAACATATTAACTGCAGATGCAGTAAAAAGAATGACAAAGGTTATACATCCGCTTATATAACAGCAGGACATACTGAGCCCTTCCTGTTTCTCTTTCCATGGACTGCTGATTCATCTGTTGATTAGATGCCATAAAAAAAGAAAATAAATCATATTATTTATACTACTAAAGTATATTATGATTGATCTAGAGCTCTAGTTAAATGTATGTGTACACGTAATGTCATCCTCGTATGAATAAATTCAAGCTGATTTCTTGTTTTCTGGTAAATAGCCAAAATAGGTTCGTAAAAACTCGAGACATACGAAAAGCAATACGGTGTGTGGAACTAGGCGTGTGAGGGCTGGAATCGAACCCTTGTAGAATGCCATGGGACCTTCTAGGGCTGTTTTGTAAAAGACATCAGCGATGCCGCTGTACTTGCCGCGGGCCGCATTCATGGAGCGCGTCTTGGCCACGTCAATGGGCTGTGTAAGAAGTGTTGCTGCAATCGCCGACACGATCGACGCGCAGACGTACGTATCGGCACGGGGTGGAAAGCCTGCGGATAGCAGAATGTTCTTAGTTTGTTCATAGAAAGCGATTTGGCCAACGGTCATGAATGCGCCTCGCACCGCGGCGAAGGTTGCACCGTTAAACAGAGAGAGACAGCCCTCTTCGCGACACACTCGCACAAAGCCTTTGAAAACGTTTCCGTAGCTGAAATTCATAAAGAAAATCGCCC
The DNA here is from genome assembly GCA_035047545.1 of Drosophila paranaensis. Classification (NCBI taxonomy): domain Eukaryota; kingdom Metazoa; phylum Arthropoda; class Insecta; order Diptera; family Drosophilidae; genus Drosophila; species Drosophila paranaensis. The sequence continues at coordinate 6,529,193 of JAWNPL010000173.1, read as the reverse complement.
ATGTTACGGCTGTTACCAGTCAGCTCGATGCACTCGCTTACTTCCTTCTTGATTCCCGCGGCAACTTGACGTCGTTCTGCAAGCGCACGTTCATCAAGTCTGCCGGCGCACCAATTAATCCACCTGCACCACCACTGACAGCGGCCAGCAGCACTTTGCTCGTCATCGTGGTGGTGTCTATCATGGTAGCGCCAGCAGCGTATATGCCAAAGCGCGCCATCGTATAAGTATATTGGCGCATCATTGAGGCAGACATGCCGCTGAACAGCGCTAATATGCCGTGGTGCTCTACTACCCTCTGTACGATTCCCATTGCTGACAGTTTCTTGTTCTTCTGCGTCTGCATTTGCACCTTGATCAGGTCTAGCGGATGAGTGACCAACGTTCCAACTGTACTGGCCAGACCACCAAAATACCAGCGGGAAACCCGATTCTCGTTATATGACATTATCAATTTTGCACCGTCTTAACGGTTGTTGGCCAAATTAAAAAAATTATAATAATAATGTTAATATTCTTACATTTTAAGTAATTGTTACTGTAAATATAAAAACATGAATATTTGTAGCTACAGTACTTGAACGAGAGGGGAAATAATTTATATTGCAATACACAAATGACGCAAATCGAAAGGCAAGCTGACGTCATCGATGCTATGAAAAATTGCCACATTGTTTCGTCAATGCGTTCGCGTGACTCCGGCCAGTTGACCAAGTCACGTCTAACAGGTAGACTAGAGTCATTGAGGCGACTGTATTCGAATAGAAGATATCCTGCATATGAAATTGGCAAATATTATAGATTCATAGAAACTATAAACTAGAGATATAAGAAATGTTATCGACTTTTAATACATAACAAAAATGTTAGCCAAAGATTCAAGAGGAGTTGTCGAACTGACTTATAACTCATGCTAACTTTGATTAGCTTAGATTCAATTCACAGGTTGTAGACGAGTTCTCCTGGTATTTCTTACACAATACTTCATAGTGATATCACAAATTTATAACCTAAATGTAATAGAAGTGGGGATTGCCCTTAGACAGGTCCTGTCGAAAAAAAGTTGCTCAATAAATTGTTAAATTCATTATGTTGACTATTTACCCCCAGTTGATGCAGCATGACAAACAGCACAGCACCAACCAGGCTACACATCCAATTGCCCAGCTTGGTCCTCTGCTTGGCCTCTAAAGTGTTTGCATACTCAAAGATGAGGTAGCCCAAACACAGCAAGCACACATTGAACAGGCATATAATTACTGCGCCGGCTACAATGGAAGGCGTGGAGAGGCGATCCTCTAGATAGAAAATTCATCAGAGGAGACGAGTCAGGGGGACAGACAGGCAGACTTACTTATACGCGAAGATTCTGATTTCTCATAGTTGATATCTCCTTGTTCACATATATTTGCCGAAAGCATTTCGTTTTCTTGTTTATTAGCAATCATCTGCTGCTCAACTTGAGTTAAATTTAATATTAGAACTGCGTTGTTTTTGAATGAGAACTCAAGGCACGCAATAATTCGATTAGCCTGTGCTCAGCTCAAGCACCTGAATGCCAAATCATTTACACCTGATTTGCCAAATAGCACCAGATCCAATATCAGGCCCTCTCCCCCCAGGAGAGCAGCAGAGAAACAAAATGTCGAGCAAAATGCTTGCGACACGCAACCTACCCAAGTGCCAAGTGCCAAGCACAAGGCACGCACATTTTGATTATGCTAATGATGGTTATTGTTGTTCCTGTTGCGGATGTTGTTCTTGCTGCTGGTCAGTTCATAAATATTTTGACAGCGCACAGAGCGAGTGGAAGCGGATGCGAATGCCTGACATGTCTGACATGTCCTTCAGGTGGCACAGTCTCCACAAGTGCACCCTCTTAATTCCTCATTTAACTCTGACAAATGATTATTAAACGCAGTTGAGAGAAAATAAAACATCGAATTTGAAGAGTCATCATAAAACGTAATATATTTATATTTAAATATATATAGACAGCTCTGAAATTGCTTTTCGAGATATGCTTTATTGGCTTCACTGAATTACCCCAAAAATGTCAAGCTTAGCACAAAATATGTCACTTTATTAGTTAGCTATGCAAGCAAAGCCTCGTTTATGCCGAGACTGGCAATTTGCACTCAATTTAAATGGAAAGAAAACTTTTTGATTGTCAACTGCAAGATTCTCGTTTGGTTTCAAGGCGGCCGACAGGAGGACTTGCACTCAAAAATGAAAAACAAATTATAAAATTTAAAAGCAGCTTTTGCTGAGCTGCACTTTCTTGACCTAATTAAGTCTTAAAGCTGAGCATATTTAAGCAGCAAAATGCAAACTTCATGTTCTTATCATTTTTATTGAATCATATACAAATGGTGAAGCCAAATGGCATTTGAAAACTTTATGCACAATTCAGTTGAATCTTGATTATTTGCTGCTGCAGCACTGCTCCTGGGGTCCAGACTTGCACGGACAGCAGCAATCCTTGTGGCAGGCACAGTTGCTGCCGCATTTTGGTGCCGAGCACTGGCAAGCTGCAGGAATTTCGTTAGTCAATTTCAAAATTCTTTTCTCTCTCAATTGATAGTTTGATACTTACCGGATATACAATTCTTGCAGCCCATTTTGTTGGTTTGATGTAGTCGATTTCTGTCGGTTATGAAAATGTTCAATTTGTTCAAAGCTTTTCACTTGCTGTAGTCAACTGTTGTTGGCTGCACTAAACACCCGTTGTATATATATTGTAATTCCGAGCTCAATGACGGGTGCAAAATCGAACAGCAAACTGGGGAGGATTGACAAGGGCCAGTGTTATCAGCAGTTCGTGCGCAAAATGCGTAACGTTTCGCGCCTATCAGTTGTTGGCATTACACAAACAAATTTTGCGGCCAACGCTTTGGCCCGTGCTGCACACGACGCCTTTATCAGTTTATCGGTGTGTGCTGCATATACACACGGAACAGCGAGCGAGTGCGCCAAATACGACTGCAGGGATAGACCGAGATTAAATATTTAAGTGTGCATGTGCATAGTCCGTTAACTTTATCCTGCAGGCCTGGCGCGAAGGAGGCGAGTGAGATATCTAGCAAGTCCGCTTCAATTCGCCAAACAAATAAAACTTCAATCAATTTAATGGCATCCTTTCGATTTCCTTGCAGTTTCTCGAGCTGCCAAAAATACGGAATGGGTAGCCAAAGTGGGAAATGCTTTAAGTGATTCACAAATTGAGTTCCAGCTGAACTAATTTCGCCAAGAGTATTTCAGAGCTGAATAAAACTGTAGCATACTTTGCGGGCTGCACTTAAACATTTTCTCGTACTGGTAAGCAAAATACATTGCATACTTTGCGGCATAAGAGAAAAATATTGAATTTTTTAGTTTACTATTGAAGTGAACCCCATTAAACGATACTCTTGACAATAAGTAAAATTCAACATATGTATACAATAATTCTTGAGCAAAGGTTAGCAAATATGTGTAATTTGTTGTTCAAATAAAACAATAACAGTTTAACAATTGCAATTCTAAATCTATAACATGTCCTGTGCCAGACAAATTATTCGCCTTGCTTGAGTAGTATATATATATGTACTTTGTTTATTCGCGAATGCACTCGCTGCGAGTGCACAAACAGATCTAAAAATAGTCAATGGGCCAGCATGGACAGAATCCAATCGCTGGCATCACATAACAAAGAGGAAATTCTAGGGCATACAATATGGTACTGTGAATGGATACGAGTATAAACTAGGCTAAAATGTGTCTCTGCTATTGGTTGCAGCTGCGCTACGAGTTGAACACATCGATTGTGCTGGCTGGCCTGAGCCGTGCCGAGCCGAGCTGCCAAGCTGGGCGCTCTACTCCTTTAGGTCGGCCGCCGTGTTAATGAATCCAGTTGTTTGTGTCAGCTGCAGTTGTTTCGCCTCGGCTTCGGCAGCCTTTTGCTCCGGCGTCTTGGCCCACTCCTGTAGCTCGCCGGATGCGTAGAACCAGTAGATGACGCAGCCGACAAGATAAATGCCAGCCGAGATAAAGAACACCAGTCGCCATTCATAACGGTCTCCGCTATCGCCCACAATGTACCCGGTCAGCAGCGGACTGACGATGCCGGGGATGGTGGCGAACGTGTTGCCAATGCCCATCAGCACACTGGCGTGCTGCGGCGCAATATCCAAGTGATTGACACTGCAAGTGTTGCAAGAATTAAGTCGCTGCACACCCGAAAGCCCCACTGACGTTGCAACTTACGCGAACCCGGACCAGGCAAAGGCGCCCAGGCCGACAGCAATTGTAATGAATACCACGGACCAAGTGGGATCCATAATGTAAGCTGTGAGCATCATGAAGACCGTCTGAGCCAGGAAAGCACCGCAGTTGAAGTTACGGCGCACCTGCGTTGTTGTCCAGATGCCCTTCACCTGCAGCCAATCGGCCAGGTAACCAGAGACGGCCAACAGTATGCCCATGGCCAGGTACGGCACCGCGGAAATGAAGCCCGTCTTGCCCAGATCAAAGTTAAGCGTATCTGCAGGGAATAGTTCATTGAGTACCCCTCTCAAGGCCACCTCATATCGAGACGCTTACCCTTAAGGAAGCTGGGCAGCTGGGTGAGCAGTGTGTAGAAGCCCCAGTTCTCGGAGAAGTGCGAGGCAATAATGGCGTAGAAGGCCATGGATGTGAAGAACGCCTTCCACGGGTGCTTGATCTTCTTGGAGCCCGAGTAGCCAATCGACTTCTGTATGTAGTCGCACTCCTCCTTCGAGCAGAAGCGATCCATTTCCGGGCCCGCGCGCACGAACAGCAGCCACAGAATCAACCAGATCACGCCAATAGTGCCGAACACATAGAAAACGCTCGGCCAGCCGTAACGGGCGGCCAGCATGCCAGACGATGGCATCGCAATTACGGTTCCAGCATAATTGCCCGCAAATGCAATTGATGCCATGCGGGAGCGCTCCAGCGGCGGCGACCACCTGGCCCACACGGCATGGATGCCCGGAAATGTGACGCCCTCGAACACGCCCTCGATAATGCGCACGGCCAAAAACATTTCGAGACTGTGTCGGGCCGCCAGCGGCGTGAGCAGAGTGAGGATGGCAGTCGTGCCAATGCCCAAGCCGAAAACCTTCAAAATGAAACGCGAAATGGCAAATGGTTAGTCGAGGCGCCAGAGAAGGCAATTTACAGAAGCTAATTAAAAGGGCTCATGAATATGCAAACTCACAAGATTGCCGCCAACTTTGGTGCCAATGTAGCCGCCCAGGAACTGGGTCAGGATGTAGCCATAGAAGAAGGAGCTCAAGATCAAGCCCTTCTGCTTGGAGTCCCAGGGAAAGTCCTGCTCGTAGGATATATTGCCATCGGCATCGGTGACGGTGCGATTCTCAGTCATGGCCACAATGGCCACGGACAGATTCACGCGCAGCGAGTAGACATTGAAGAAGCCAAAGAAGGCCATCAGCACCACGATGTAGCGCTGCTTGCGCCAGAATCTCCAGGTGAGCGGTTCGCTCTCCACCAGATCATTGCTGCGGACATTGGGAATAGAACAGAGAAGTCGCTTAGTTCGATTGGCATGCAAATGGCTGTGTCTGCTGTCTGCTCTCCGCCCAGCCAAGCTACAGTCACTTTCGCTGGCCATCAATAAATGTTTTTTTTTCTTGTCTACAACATTTCTCAACGTCTGCAGTTGCCACTGGGCTGGAACCAGTTTCTTCGCTATGCGCGGCACACTGGCAACTGGTTTGGCTTGGGTCATTTGACAGTCTTTCAGCATTTTGCACACAAGCTATTTACATACGCCACTCGGCGGTACATTGTTTTGCTGTTGAGCAGCCAGAACTGTTGCCATTATACGGAAGCAATTCGTTACAATATCTAGTTATGGCTTAGCTAAAGCCTAAAGTTGAGGTAGTCAGCAGACACTTACTTGTTGTGATGCGGCTGGTGGCCGTTGTGCTTGTCGCCTTTGGTTGACTCCAGGTCGGTCATGTTGCGTGCTTGGGTGTGTGTGTGTGTGTGTGTGTGTGTACGGGGCGTATGATCAATCTATTCAGGCATTAAGGGCCTGCAAATAAATTGGATAAACACAGAAAAGCAATTCAAATACAAATACCAAAAAACGCCAGCCACGTTGTGCGTGCTGCCGTTTCATTAAAATTAAATTAAATTCAAGACCTCCCCTCGAACCAGCTCTGGCTGGAGCAAGTTCAATAGAAAAATTGCACACAATGCGAAGCGTGTCATAATTTTTTGCAATTTGTTTCATTCCATTTTGTTGTTGTTGCTGGTTTTGTTTTCTTTGTTCGCGCCCTGCTATTATTAAACAAATCTACAGCAATTTATTGTCTCCGGGCAGCATTGCGTGCCGGCCGCAATTGGCTTTGACATAGAACTCTAGTCGAGCCACGGGCCAGACCGAGCATTGATTCGCCAAGCATCTTAATCCGGATATACATACAGCGCACACAATTCACAAAAAAAAACAGTCTTTCGAGCAATTGTCTCGCCTTATCGACACTGATTCTTGGCAGTTTAGATGACGACGCCTCTTAACTCAATTATCCATTTAACTTATTAAGCAAATAGTTTTGCAAATTGTGGCATTTGCAGCACGCGAAATAGAACACTCACTCACACACACACACACTCACACAAATGTAATCACAGCAAATACGTAATTGCAGCGTAAGTGAGCCAAGTGCTCAGCAACCGGTTTCAGCTTTTGGGTACTTTCACTTGATTCGCTGCGCTCGCAGTGAATATTCCACAGATGCGTGCTCTCCTCATACTGTTTACTGATTTGCACGTGTGCACAATGGAGTAAATATTTATTTTTAGATGATAGATAATGGCGACATGATAAGATATGATGCTGACTGTCAGTTTGCAGTCTCTAAATTAGCATTCAACCAATAAAGCAGACACACACACACACACACACACACACACTCACACTGCTAGCCGTAGTTAGTAAATATTATTTAGCTACTATTTTCCTTTATTTGCTGCCTGGTTGCAACTAGTTTTATGCCAAAATCCTGTTGAGTCTACATATCGAATTAAGAGCTGATTCACAAACTATATAAAATTCATGTTTGATATAAATAGATTCACTTTCTATCAGGGTCGCTAGCTCAAAATTTGTTTTTTTTTTTTTTTTTTTGCACACATATGGACGAGAGTAGAGACTAAACTTGCAATACGCCCAAGCTTGGAATTTACATCAGATGTTTTGTTCAATAGAAAGGTAATGTTAACAGCTGGCCTCTTGAAACTCTTGCTTTGGCTTTTCGATTTTAGTTTAGTTTAAGCTGAGTTTCCGGTGTCGAACCGGTTCGGTTCGGTTCGGTTCGGCTCGGGTATGTGTGCCCAGCAGGCTGCAGCCTGGCTTTCTATTAGCCCATTCAATATGCACTTTATCAAATTTCTCTTTAAATTTTTTCAAAATTAATCGTCGCTCTTCGTCTCTAAATGAAACTGAAAGCGTTTGCCAATCACTTTGGCGCTTATCTATACAGCATTAATTATGGGCATTGACGTGGAGAGCAATATAAGATTTATAGTTGTAAGATTCAGTAAGAAGTATTGTTTATCACGCTCATCGTATATCAACAATAAAGCACACGAATTATGGCCCGTTACGATTAAGCGCCTATTAGCGCGTGCTAATCGTAATTTGTGAACAATTTAATTTGAGCTGCCTCCGATTAGCGTCAGCATAGAGCCAAACAAGCACAACAATAGTCAATCGCTAAAGACTTGGTAAATATTAACATATCAGAAGCTGAAATAATCAGCCAGACTGAGAGCCTGAGACTACGAGAGATTAGCTAATGTAGCTGAGACACAGATAATAATAATATGATGCTTATATCGGAAGGCTTTTATGATAAGCTATATAGTTTTTCTTTTTGCCAATGAATAACAAAAGGCGAAAAGTAAGCAGAGCAGAGAACATGACTGAAAGCTAGCCGGAATAAATTACCTAAAATCTTTTAGTGTCGAAGAAACACTTGCGCTTGTTGCAATTACCTATGAAATATATATATATACATACTAATGACACATATTCAATGAATTATATATACGTATATCTTGAAGCAGCTGTTGCTTAATTTACATGCACTCCTTTCAGCAAAATTCTTCAATCAAGTACAAGAAAGTGACAGTTGTGCAAACAGCAAAGCCGCAGTAACTACAACAGCTTAACAAAGTCGCACAACTTTTAGATTGCAAATAGTTGAATTAAGTACACTCCAATACACCACACACACACTCGCACACACTCATGCACATGCACTTTTGCTGTAGGAATAGCCACAAAACTTGAACGCACCAAGAAACTTTGTCAAGGGTCTTCAAACTCTTTGAGCTGCTCAGCTGGTCCGCCGGTCCGCCTGTGTGGGTTGGTTGGTTGCGTGGCCAGGTGTGTAGCCGCCGGTTGTTCGGAGCGCACTAACACTGCAGCCAGCTGCCGGCATCCAGCTGAACACGACCGCTGAGCGCTCGGCCGGCTTAGCTGCTGCTGGGCTCTGCCGGCCTCAGCTGATCGCGCGTTGCGTTCAGTTAACTTCAATTAAGGCAAACTAGCAAGCCGCGCAGAGCCGCACAGAGCGCGGCTGGATTTGAAAACCTTGACTCTGGATGCTAATCGCATTGTGCGAGCAATTTACTCTTTGCCTGGGTAATCGCGGTGGTAATCGACATAAAGCTTATGGTTTGATTAGGCACAAAATGTGGTCGCTATAAAGATAAGGGCAGCAAAACGAAATGAAACGAAACGAAACGAAAAGGAAAACACGAATCCAGCGCAATTCTCGAATTGAATTCGCCAAGATACAACTTTCGTTATTTGCTTAAATGAACTCTCAAAGGCAGCAGAGCGCATATCGTTCATAAATCTCTATAGATAAGCATACACAAGTGCTGAAGAAGAATTTTATCAAATTTACGATGAGATAATGTGATATAATAATAGCCGCAATCCAGCAGCCGTGCAGCAGGCGTCAACTAAACAAGTCATCTGCTAAGTACATAAATACACCAGCGGCCAGTTGAAAGAGAATAAAGATCTTAAATGAAGAACATTATATAACTGAAGCTGCCACGAATTATATTTATAAACAAATATAAAATAGCAACACTTTGCTTGATTTATTGATATATAAATTATGATTTATGGCACGCCAATATATATATGCGATTTATGGCAACGACTCGTAAAAAGTTAACAGTAAAAGTCGCAAACATTCGTTTTTATAACGATCCCCCATAACGGGACTCTAATTGGGGGTATTTGAGGATTGCTTGTCTGTAAAAAATAAACAACAACATTTCATATTTATATATATACATATATGTGTCTATATATATCGTGGCTAAAGTTTGGTTAGCACGTTACATATTCTGATGGGTTTTATAAATAACATTCGGTTATGGCGCACAAGGCAGGCAGGGCTCAAGTAAACGATGCGTGATAGACGCATTTTGAAAACAAAAAACATTTGGCGGGCACCACGATCAAACCACAGCGACCAGCGCAACACAAATAACAGCTAATTTGCATTGGCAAGTGAGAATTGGACAGCGTTGAGCAAAAATTGATAATATAAATAAACAGCTCGAAAGCTGGCCGGTTTTAGCCGGATCGCATTGTGTGACATCTTTCCGATTTATTATGAGCACATGCATTAATTATTGAAACTGAAATGTTAATTGCCAGCCAATAGGGAGCACGACGATGCTAATTTGCAGTGTTAACAGCGCCGCTGTTAAGCTAACAGTGCACCTTAACAGAGCAGACGCAGCGACACGTATACGCCGCGTCAGCCGCGTACAAATTACAAATAACAACATTTAAATTGTTCTCGATTCCAGTTAAATCAACATTTGAATCATTTTTTCAAATGCTATGAATGTAACTACAGCATGTGTATGTCGACACATAAATATATGTATATGTAGGCACGTATGCGTATAATACAATTTTTTGCATCATATCGCAAGCAATGTGAGAGCTGCACGTGCTGCCAAATAAATAAACACATGGCAGAGCGAAAGGCAACTCAATTTGCATTGGCAGCTGGCAGCACGTGAGAAAACTGCACAGCGCAGCTACATATATATATATATATATATATATATATATATATATATATATATATATAAACAAACTGTCCGATTGGATACTCACACGCACAGAAATGGCCACAATGCTGAAACAACATCAGCTGCTTGTGTAAAAAGTAAATTGATTCATAAAATGCAGCTGTCATCAAATGGCGTGCAAATAGCAAAACGAGCCTCCGGCCGGATACGCAAAAAGTGCACGCAGCATCAGCTAATTGTTTTTTGCATCCACCAAAGGCACAACACTACGCTCGTGTGTGGCGATTAATATTGTTTAGGTATGCAAGTAGTCTAGCAGAAAGTGCCCATTAAACCCACGTTGATTTCTGAGCCGCTTTAATAAATCCCAAGAATTATATGTAATCTGACCAGGCTAGGGAAACTTCGTCTATTCGTTTTCCCAGAATTTTTTTATAAAAATAACTTGAAATGCCGAAACCCTTTTTATGCTTTTTAATTTTTCCACTTTTCTTTGAACTGTCTAATTGAATTGTTTCACGAAAATTGGAAATTGGCTTCAAGAGAGCTCCATTTAATGCGCTTTTTATTGCACTGCTCATGTTGCCGCTGCCGTTGTCGTTGTCGTTGTTGCATGTTCCCTTGGCAGGTGTTGGCGCTTAGCTTTTGTGTTCTTAGTGTGGCGCACTTTGTGCATTATTCGCATTGCTTAGCGCTCTGCTCATTGTTTGTAGATTTTATTCGCCTGGGTTGCAAAGGGCTGTCGCCCTGGCAGCGGGGGTCCTTGGCTTTCTGCTTGACAAATTGCATTTTAATTGTGCACCGCTGGCGCGGCTGTGGCACAAAGTGAATGCAGCTGAGTGCAAATAATTGCACCTGAATGCACAGCAAATAATCCCGAAAATACAGTTAAATATTTGAAGCACTTAAGTTATTCGAGTCGGCGCCAGTCCAATTTATTGTTATTCATTTCGCCATTCGAATCGTGTGTTGTTCGGGGACGCAATGCGAATTTGTCGTTTGACTTTGGCTACGTGAGCCTTTAATGGCATTTTATGCGCAACTTTCGGAGAACTCGAAACCGACTACGGCTCCTTTGATTTCGAGTCGACAAAAGTTGCGTCAACTTGAGCGCACATTACAAAAGCCTCAGCACGGACACAGCCCGTGACTCGGTGTAAAACTTTCCAGCAGCTTCTTTCACTTCCTACTCTACTTAATAGTCCTCCTTCTGCTGCCGCTGCTGCTGCTGCTGCGCTTCTTTTGTCCTGCTGCAGCGGTATTTGCTCGACCCAGTTGTTGGGCAACTACTTGAGATGCAGCTGCGACCTGACTCCGCAGCCAGCTGGACAGGGCATTTGCATTGCATTTGGACACACGTAATGCCCCTGGTGTGCGAGGGCCCAGGGGAGCTAGCAAAATTCAACCCATCGTCGTCCTTGGGCTGCTCAAATATTTAAGCTGCTCAAATGCACAAACTGGCAAAAGTTCGCTTAATCGCAACGCCCATAAGTATGCAATGCCACGGCTCGAGTTCAAAATTGAAGGCTATCCCATCGAAAGCGCCAGTAGAGCAGCCCCAAAAATTTGAGGCGCACTTTAATTAACTAATTACAGCCATTAAAAACGTCGAGCTCGGCACGCGCCTTTTGTCACGCCCCTGGGAATTGACGTCAAGTGAAACTGTGACAGAGAAACTGATGAAGTCGACAGTAAAAAAATGGGCAAATTTTTATGCAATTAGGTCTAAAAGCCTTCTGATGTTCAGATGGCTCATGCACACACACACACATACGTATATATATATATATATGTATTTATGTATGCATATGTATATCTGGTGTTGCTGCTGTGTCAAGGATGCATTGGCTCTTTGAAAATTCGTTGCATATGTGAGCATAACTCAAAGCCGGGCAAATTCATTAGGCTTAAGACACGCAGCAACCGCAGCACGACGACAGCTGCATGGTTAATCATACGCCATGTTGCCGGGCTGTGAAAAATTCAACAGCAGCCGAAGCCAGAAAAGCCTTTTAGCACTAACAAGTGCCTACAAGACACGGCACAGTGGCAAATATTGTGACAAAAGCGTTGCACACGCACACAGAGAAAGAGAGAGAGAGAGAGAGAGACAGGTAGATATAGACGGAAAAACAAAGAAAGGACGAACCACTCGTAGTGTAAATATAAAATTTATAATAACAAAGCACGTCGCAGGTGCAATTAGTGTGCAAATAAGCGTTTATTTGCCTCAAACAAACAAAGACAGAAGGAGAGACAGAGCCAAACAGACAAAGAGACAGAAAGAGAGAGAAGCAGTGCCGAGGGCATCTCATATGATATCTGACCTCGTTTATGTCAAGGTATTTCAGCTACACAAATGCCAGCCAACTTAATTGTTAGACTAGCTTCACAGCATACAGCATACAGCTTAAATCCGATTTCAATGCAAGCCAAAGTCTCGCTCAATTGTCGTGTGCCGCAGCTCGCTCATAAATCATTTTTCAAATACCTGATACTCTGAGAAAATTGATAAAGCTTTTGATCATTGCCTGCACTTAAGCAAATCAGAAGCAACACATGCGGCTGCTACACACACATACGGAAATAGTTGGTCGGCATATGCACAGCAATACAGAACTGATTACAGAGAGAGAGAGAGAGAGAGAAAGAGAGAGGGAGAGGGAGAGACGCGGGCAGGTAAGGCCAAACAAACAGGTAAGGTACCGCTGGGGACAGCTATTTGCCAACATGTAAAGTACACTGACATCGCCTGCAGCCGAACAACAGCAACAAAGACATCAAATAGAGCAAAACCATTGGCAACGACAAGCGTCAGCATGAGTCTGAACTTAGCTACAGGACTCAATTGAGCACCATGGCAGGCGTGCGGGCAGGCAGCATAGAGCTGGAGACATCTCGTGTCTCACAGCTCACACAGTTGCCCTGGGGCCCAGCATGGCCTGGCCGGGCCTGGCCTGCTCGGACTGGCACCCACTGTCTGCCCCTCTGTTTGTTTTGCTCGACTGTCCACTCTGACAGTTGGCAGCTGCCTAAAAATGTGCACAGAAAATGTCGAGCCCTGGGACTTAGATGGCAATCGCTGCAATTTGGCCAGCCTGCCATTGTGGCAAATGGAAATTAAAATGAATTCTTATACCCTGCCTCAAAATATATTTTCAAGTGGATTCCAATTAGCACAGCTAGGCATGGACATGCACACAAAGGGAGCATATTCATTAGCCCAAAAGCATTTATGCTAATATAATCAGTCTGATATTAAGTACATTTTTAAGTCTTTCTTTTCCTCACGCTTATAGTATTCTTGATGGCCAATGCAGGATATATTATCGTCGAGCTCCTCAACTCAATATATATGAAATTGATTACATCCGAGGTTCTGCAATGCAAATTGGTTTTCAATTTTTGTTTTTTCTCTCCCATCAGGTGGCCTTGTGGCTCATCATATTTGCATGGCTGGTAACCCTTATAAATACAACCGCAACGTAGCCAACAGCAGTGGCAAAGTTTCATTGGGCGCCCCAGCAAAAGTGTGCTAAAATGTTATTAGCGCTTAATTAGAGCACAACTTTTCCTTTTGCTTTGGCTTTGCTTGCCCAACACCCAATGAACGACGCCCCGAGCCCCCAGCCCCCAGCGCCCCGCCTCGACCACAAAGGCAAAGGTGCGCTCCGAAGAACTTTTGCTGCAGCTTTGTGGTAAAGTTTTAATAATGTTCAGCTAAAATGAAATAATGCGTTTTGCCAGCAGACTACGGAAATGCCAGCCCAGGGGGCGGCTTGTTAAATGGGAAGACACAGCTGCAGCGGGAGTGGGAGTGGGAGTGAGAGTGGGAGCAAAGGGATCCGCTTCAAAAGTACATCAGGCAAGAGCACATGCAGAGTGCAAGTGGTCAAGAGTGGCCCTGAGAGCAGGCAGTTGCCGGGCTAAAAGTTGCTCAGAACCAATTCATTAAACATTCACCGAGTTGTCTCTGGCGTCAAAATGGGCCACACAATGCAACGTGGCCAGACGGCCGTCAAGCGACGCAAGAAAAGCCAACATATAAACGAAGGGGAGGCAACAGCGGGGATGAGAGGGAATGAGCTCACTCATGGGCACACAGCAATTGTCATGTGTCTGTGTTTTGCTTCTTTTTGTAGGGTCTGCAAGGGTCAACAAACTGTCGCCCATTGCAAATGGCCCGTGCATGCTGCACAAGCGCAACGTTTTTGTTGCAACTCTCCAGTGGAACGTTGCAAGCAGCTAGTTGCCAGTTGCCAGCTGCCAGTTGCCAGTTGCCAGTTGCCAGTTGCGAGTAGCCAGTTGCAGCTGAAGAAGACGTTATTCAATGCATATTTCAAGCTTTCAAAGGAACCGCCCCTTCGAGACATGTTGAACTAATGAAAAGCACAGGAAATTACGTTTCTTACGTAGCCAACAGATTGCATCGATTGAACGGAAACTCCCCAGCATGCCACATAATCGAGTATCAATCATACGCACTCCCTGCGCTGGCATGCGGTAAATTAATGTTAATATTTAGTATGAGCTCTAGCAGCGACTTCGACACTCGCATTATTAATACATATATTAATATGGCTGCGGGCTAAACCAGCTCGTAAATGTTAAATGGCAGCGTCTGAATATTAAATTGGCGATGCAAACAGTATGCTCGACGCTGTGATACCCTGGAAGATAGCAAATTTAAAAAAATACTAAAGTAATTTACATTAAATTTTTTTATTATATTTTTTATTAAATTTATATTGAATTTGTTCATGAAACCTGTTTCAATCCGAGTCCAGCTCAGAGATATCAAGCAGGTTGCTCATTCAAAAATGTTTGTATACATCTTCATGTAGAGGAATCTTTCTAACTGATTAATATATAATTATGTGTAGTATATATGCATTCCCTACATTTCAAACAGGTATCAGCTGAGTGACTGCCGTCAGTTGATGTTAATTAAATTGCCGAAATATAAAACTGTTCATGCACTTGTGTACTTGTGCTGCAGCCCACGCTCATGAGATGGGCCATCAAAAATTTAATAAACTGTCAGCGGGAGCGACAACAGCAATGGAGACAGCAATAACCGCAAAGTGGGTGCACATGCACGAGCCTCATGTGCCGGGCGGCGCTTTACGAGCAGCACTCTATAAGCGTGGGCTGCTCAATAAATATATCAAATGAGACTGCTTGACTGACTGACTGGCTGACTGGCTGACACTGGGCCATTACAGATACGAAAATAATGCCAATTAACTAGCTCCATAAAATGCAAACGCACACCAAGTGCAGCAAAGGACATCAAAGCCTAATTAAATTTCAATATGCAGGCCAAAATATTATGTTATATATTATACACACACACACACATATGTATATACACACATATATATGCATATAAATTTTTAAGCATACAGGCATTAGGTTATTTATAACGCTGTATATTAAAATGAGTCGCGCAATTGCTGATTTAGTATACTCTCTCCAGTCTCTCCCTCTCTCTATCTCTCTTTAGCTAACAGTTGCCAAGCGACACTCAGTCGAGCTAAAAATTCCAGCAGCTTATGTGTGGCTGTGTGGGTGTGGGCGGATGGCAGGCGGAAGTAGCATGCAAACAGCAGCATACACACACACACACACACACACAGACACAGACAGTCAGGCTGGGCGGCGCGTGTGTGGTGTTTAAAATTAATACGAGTTCTCGTCTGCCTTTACACTTCAATAACTTTTCAATGAACACTTTGAAACTATTTTTATACCGTTTACACCTATGTAAATCAATATTGGTATATCGCTCAATGTCCGTGCGAGCGCGTGTGTATATGTGTCTGAATCTGTGTCTGTGTGTGTGTGCGTGTGTCTGCATATACGGTTTCATTGACAGCAATTTATCTTTTAACCCGCGATGATTTATTGATGTCAGTTGGTTAAAGGTATAATATGAATTTTATGTTTGGTAAACATGCGCATATCTTATGTACATACACTTACACTTAATCCTACACACACACACACAGACACACATTATGATCCATTTCCAATTAACTGTAAATAGTACTTATGCGTGGGTTAACACCGACTCGTACTCCCATGGATACGAAAGTAATGTTATTCCATACAAATATTATTCTTTTGTTATTCATTTTCGATTGCATTTAACATCAAATTATCGATCGTTATACAAATTTGCGTATGCATACGGTTATATATATGTTTCCTTTCATTTTAATAGCATTCATTTGCAAATGGCCACAAAATTCCTTTACTTACTTAAACATTAAGCCAATGTTAAGTACATTTATGAATTTTGATCTCTGTTAGTTTTTTTAAGTTAATATGTAATTAATTACTTTGATTAATCTATATTAAAAACTTTCATTTAAGGCAAACATTTGTGTTCCAAGTCTAGCTAGGCTCGCTGGCATTCGTCGTGAAATTTCGCGCAGCCTAAAAGTATGCAGCATTATTTAGCTGTTAAGCCAGATGCAGGCCTTTTAGGCTGCCGGCTAGCTGCAGTTAAGAGCGCACGAATTATCACGTATACGCGTCGTTGTCATTATCCGCGCTCTTAAGTCCGCACATCTGTGCGTTTTATCCGCAGCTGCGCAGCGGCAGGCGAACGTCTTAAAGCGGCTGCGGATAACTGCGGAGACACGTGTTTTTGTTTACCTTCGTCGTTTGTTGTTTTTTTGCGCGTCAAACAGCCTCCGTCGACTAACCCAGTTCAATGCGTACCACAGCCGCAGTAGCCACCAATAGTGCGTGTGTGTGCTTACTACTCACAGCTGCTACAACTGGCACGGCTACTGGCATTGCGAGTGCCACTGCTGCTGCTGCTGCTGCTGTTGAAGTGGTTTGTTCTGTGCGCTTTGTTGCTGTTATTTTGGATGCTTGTGGTGGGGCTTGAAGTGCGCTCGTCTTACCTCCTGCCAGCATGACGACTGTGAAGTTCATTTTGCACATTTGTGCTGAGTGGGCACTCGAGCTGTGCCAACTGCTGGCGCTCGAGTGACACAGCAGTGAGTAAGAAAAGGGCGCTCGGCTAGGTAACTCGAGTGAATAATGCGCCCGTAACGGCATGAAAAAGAGCTGTGAAGTTCCTTAATGCTACTTTCATTACTGCAACAACTTCTGACCAGGCCGAGCACAGCAAAGCCAAATATGATTGACAACGGACAGTCAGCTCCATGCTTCATCTGCATAAAGTTTTGCTAAATTTGGCTATCTTTGGCTATTTTTGTTCCTATCTGTGGTCTGTATCTGGCTCCGACGTCTTCTCAAACTTGCCGAAAACCTCAAACTTAATTATTCACCAACGGCCGCTCAGCGTTTTTACAGCCCGCCCAGCTGCTGCTGGGTGAGAAACATAAAATTTATTGGCTGTAAACAGTATGTTTGGCGAAAATTATTGCAAGTTTGCATGCATTATGGGTCGCTGTCTCTCCAGCTGAAGTGGAGCAGCTGCAGTTGAAATTACAGTAGTTACTTCAGGTATAAACTCGTAGTTGTTATTGTTTCTCTCTGGCTGTATCTACCCAACGACAAACCACAGGCTCACCTGCTCTATGTAGCATGGCTTATATATATATACTTCATATATATAAATATATATATTGTGGCCAGCCAACTTGTGTTGTTTGCATTGTTGACATAATTTTTGGGCTTTCGGCTCTGGCAGCCGGATTGGTCAGCCGCAGCTCTATTAATTTTTGTTAAAGTTTTTGGTAAAGTCGACGCCCCAGAGTATGCAGCCACAATTTCGCTGGCGGGCTGGACGGCGCGGCACGGTGGGTCGCGGCGCATGGATTAATCTGTGGGGGAATGGCACCGAGGGCCGAGGCCTTTGAATTTATATTTAACTTTGGCTGTGCAAATTTAATGAACGCTGCTGCTTAATTATTCCATTTCAGGCAAGTTTATTTTCTACACGCGCGTTTTTATGCCGCAATTGAAATTTTTAATTGGCAAATGCGTGGGCGCGTCCACAATCCACTCGCAGTCTCTGGAGGCAGTGGCGGCAGCGAGCAGTGGCCGCTGTGCGTCGCCAGGCAGCGCTTTGCGGCATTTTAATTACAAGCTCCGCTAATGAAATTAAAAAGTCCCTCAAATGGAATTATAATAAAATAGAGTTGCTGTACATCAACAAAAGCCAAAGATTAAACATGACCCGCTTCCGAGCGCCCAATCTTAGGTGGACCAATCCATGAGCTAATGATAGGAGCTCGCACGTCCCGCGCTCGCCCGCCTGCGAGCTGCCAATCACGTCTAATTAATTGCCATTTACGCTCCGCCATTAATACGATTATTGCACCACAATTATAATTAGTGGCGATTCACACTGCTTATTTAATTGTGGTTTCCATGTGTCCGCAATCGATTAACTAGTCATTAATTTGCCATAGTTCTATTCGGGCGTACGCTGCGTATGCGCGATGTCAATATTTGTGTGAAACGCTTTATGTGTCGAAATTTAATACTTTTCGCTTGGCGCAATATGTAATAAAAATTTGTGTTTTTAGATTACGAACATTTCGCGCTACAATTTATGGCGCACAAACCCAATCAGTCATATGCATGGAGGGCGGGGGTGGAGCTGTTCGCTTTGTTCGCATACCTTTGAAAAAGCCAGGACAGTGGAATTTATCACTTTACATTTAATCCGTTTAAGCTCAGTGCCCATGCGAGGTGCACTCAATAAGTTGTTCATGTTTTTCCTATTTCATTTAAGTACAATCTATAAATAAGTCCAAGTCTAAGTCTTCCTTTGTCTATCATTTAACACCAAACTCATTCTCCCTCCATTCACTCTGTTACTCTGACTATGTTTAATATTTATATCTGGGAAACTTCACGGTCCACCCATCTGGTGTCTAATCCCAGCTAGCGGTAAGCGTTCATAAAATATGCATACGTTTTAGATTTATTTCGTGTATGGCGATTATAATGCAAATGCAAGCACTTTTGACAGCAGTCCAAACATGTTTTCCGAATGAGTTTCGGGGCGACCAACGCTGAAACGGAATATTTATATGTTAAATCTTTTTGCTATTAGGACAACGCAATCACAATCACAATTGTTGGAGCAAAACAACAAAAGCACCAACAACAACAAGAAAAAAATGTCATAAATAATAAAATCAGAGCTGACGAGCTGCGGATACGCTGCGGGTAGCAAGTTCTATCCGCATCCACATCCGCAGCCATATATCGACAACGACATATCGACATAGACGCCGACTCCCTGGGCGCTTACCTAAATCATAACCCGACCAGAGCGACCAATAAGCCCAAACAAATTGACACTCTCGATGCTTGGGGAAATCAGCGATAGCGACAGACATGAAATAGCCAAACGCAATCCATGGGAGAGATTAGCTCGATACTCGACTGCCAGCCAGGCCGGCAATGGGACAGATTTTGGAATTTTTGGAAAAATCATTGCGTAAAGCAATCACAAAGCAATTAGCATTGGAGTCGGTCGATGGCAGTTGCCAAATGTATTTGTTCGTTAGCTCAATCAAATGTTTGCCAGTTATGAAATCAAATTCAGACCAAAAATGTTGCCACTGCGTGTAAAATGTGTGCAGTGGCGAAATTAATGCATCTGCCTCGCGTTACGTATACGAAGCGTTGCACCGACCTGACTGACGGCGCTGCCTTCCAATCCGGGCACTTCATTAGCAAATGGCCAGCTATGCGCGTGCTTTATTCAGGCTTCCTCGTATTTTAGAGCACACACAAAACGCTGTCCCGACAGGCGAATGCGCACAGCCATTAATAATTCATGCAGCGAAATGAAATGCATGGAATAAAGCGAGTCCAGCAGCAATTGTAGAGCTTCAAATAAAACAGGTTGCGTAGCTGCTGGCATGACAATAGACCATAAAATCATAATGAGCACAGCTCTTACCTGAAACTGCGTAGAGAGTGGAGTAGAGAGTGAAATATTTCTATACACTGATTCCATTGAAAATGTTAGCTCAAGGCGTGCGTCAACATGTGTTTGAAACAGCAGCTTGCTCAAAGGGCTAACTGTACCTCAGAGCAGAGTATTTGCAACTAGAGGTCAAGTTGATCATGTATATAACTAATATAGGTAAAGGGCTCTATTCTTGTTCGATTATCGAAAGTATTATCGACGGCTACCGATTATACGATCATCCATTATCGATTGTACTGTCCTGGACTATCGCAGTCACTATCGATTGAACAGTCAGAGACTATCGTCCCCTGTTGAATGTAATATCGTACATACATTATCAATGATACTATCGATAGTACTACGTCTGACTATCGATTGTACTCTCTATGACTATCGAAGGTGCTATCACCGGCTATCCATAGGGCTATCATCGACTGTTTATTGTACTATCATCCATTATTAACGATACTGTATCCGAGTATAGACTATACTATCGTCTACTTTCGATGGGGCTATCGTTCACTATTCTTTTCTCTCCAAAAATTAACGTAAATAGATCGTAAATTCCCTTACATGAGAGTCTTAAATACACCAACAACAATTCAGCATTGTCCATGTTTACTTTCATTACGTTTTACAACACTGCAATTCACTCTAGAACTTCACCTACCAGACTTAAAGCGTCTTTTAGCTGCACTCTAATTGCTTCTGTCAGAGATTGGCCAAGTGGATAATGGTGAGCTAAACTAAGCTGAGCTGGTGATGGTGCTAGTGTTGCCAGTGGGTCAGTGGTGCAGCTCGATCGTAAAGTTGCCAATGCAATGCAAACAAATTGAAAATTGCCAGCTACCAATTGCCAATTGGCAATTGCCAGTTGCCAGCTGCAATTATAAACGCGGCCATTTGCCAATAGATATGCCATTAGGTTTATTGTTGTCGTTGTTGCTGTTGGTGTGGCTGTTGGTGGGGCTGTTGGTGTGGCTGTTGCTGTTATTTTGGTAGTTGTAGCTGCGTTAAAGTTTTTGCTTAACTTGAGGGAGCTTGCTACTAAAGCAGAGCATACAAAACTTTGCTAATAGCAGCCAGGGTGTATGGGTGTATATCTAAGCAATTTGTGAGTGTGTGTATGCGGGTGTGTGTGTGTGTGTGTGTGTGTGTGTGTGTGTCCTTGTGTGTGTGTGAGCTAGCACAGTCAACTCAATGAAGCCAAAACAAATATAGGAAAAACTTTTCCAATTTTCGATTGCCAATTGTGCAAAAATTTTACGTGCAACTTGCTTGGGGAATACGAGAGAATGCGAGAATACGGGAATACGGGAATACGGGAATGCGAGAATGTGAGAATGCGAGAAAGTTTTGTGCCATTTCGCCGTGCTCTCTGCCATACAATGTCCCCGTTGGCCAACGCACTTAGCCAGTCCATTTGTGTGCGCACTGACAGGACCCTCGTCCAGATTGCACCTACTCAAAACACAAATTAAAACTAATTATCCGAATCATATTTAATAAAAAATCATTTGCAACTGCCGGCAGGCAGAAGCTAACCCAAATTCTGAATTATCTAAATTATCAACTGCCAACTTTAATTCTGACAAATAAACTTCATTTACTTTTGCGCTTTTTATAATAAATTCTTTTTTATTATTTTCCTTCCTCTTTTTTTTTTTATACCCTGAACCCATTGAAAATGGGAAAATCAGGGTATAATGTTTTTGTTGAAATGTATGTAACAGGGAGAAGAAGGCGTGGCAGACCCCATAAAGTATATATATTCTTGATCAGGGAGACAAGCCGAGTCGATTTAGCCCTGTCCGTCTGTCCGTCCGTCCGTCCGTCCGTCCGTCCGTCCGTCCGTCCGTCCGTCCGTCCGTCCGTCCGTCCGTCTGTCCGTATGTATGAACGCGTCGTTCTCAGAACCTATAAGAGCTAGAGACTTGAAATTTTTTATGTAGGTTCCTGTATATCACGAAAAGATCGAGTTTGTTAAAAAAAATCGATAACTGTCTTAATTTTAATGTTATCGATTAAAAACGAAATCGATGCTCCGTTATATAATTATATATAATTCATCTTTATAGCTAGAGTCTTAAAATTTTGCATTTAGTGTTATGTGAGTATTGCACAATTTCGGTTTTTGCTAAATTTTGGATGCCACGCCCCCTTCGCCTCAAATTTGTAAGTCCCGTATTTCAAATACTACAGACTTGTGCTTTGGCACATACATACATATGGATGACATAATCACGCCCAACAAGTTTGATCAAAATCGTTGCTCTAGAAAAAAAGTTATTAAACATTTAATTTCCCATAACACTGGCATACAAACAGAAGCCAAAGAACAGCTGACGCACCGACTTGCGCTTGTGTGTGCTTGCGCTTGTGTATGTGTGTGTGTATGTTTTGTTTGTAATGAACATATATATACTTATGTATATTAAAGAAACGGAGATTGCTTGGAATTGCGGTTCTTCGCAGGGTTCAGGGTATACCCTAGTCGAGCGGTCTCGACTAGAGTTTTCTTACTTGTTTTTGTCTGTTTTTTATTCGGATTCGCATTGTTGTTGCAGGCGCTGGCTTTAACTTTCGCTTTGACGGCAAACTTTTGCTTTTCATGCTACAACTAGCCGGCAAAAGTTTCTGCTAACGTAGCGCAGCAAAGTTTTTAGCACTTCAAGTGCATGCGCCAACCATCACCTGACCCACGCCTCATGCCACCTCACCCACCCACAGGCGCTGCCTCTTTCTCTCTCTCTCTCTCTCTCTCTGTCTGTCTTTCTCTCTCTGTCGCCCTCGCACACAATACTTGCATAAAAGTTGGGCCAAGTTTTCACTTGGCTCACATTTGATTTAGTCGCTGCCTTGATGTCCATTTTATTTTGCGACTGATTCAGCAATTATGTACGAGCATGTGGCAGTTGGCAAAAGTACTCGAGTTGGCTATAAAGCAACTAAGGCGACTCATAATGCCCTGGCGAGGGCTGCTCGACGAGCAGCTGCGCTGTAAAGTGAATGAAACATGAGACTTATTAGAAATGATGTACAAAAATATATTTATTTTCCATTAATTAATATGATTTCCTTGCCTTATAAGCTGAAGTTTGAATCTTTAACGTCATTTTGTGTAGCTAAAGTATTTATTAGTTTATTAAACTCAACTGACTATGAAATACAATAGCAAGCCAACCATGACCACTGTCCATATTTAATCTCATATTTGGATAGCTGAAGCACATATCAATATATATCTAAAGCATATTTGGACAGATGGCGTTCGATTATTATGAATACATCTAATCCGACAGGGTATATGCATGCATATATGCATACGTAGATTTATGTATGTTGAAGCAGTTATGCTCGGGCTTATGCGAGTGATGGCTGCACTTTAAAGTTGCCATACGTAAGTGTTTGTAATACGCTCGTTACATTTATTATGGAGTGTGCTGCTCGGCAGGCGAACAATGCTGCTTCCGTTTCCGTTGGCTGTCTGGCTATGGGTATGGCTGTGGTAAGGATCACAGTTTTGGGCAGACTGTGCAGACTGGCATTTGAATGCGGGGCGCAGCACATGACATTCGACACAATTCCCCGGCGCAGAGCACGTTGCCCGTAGCATACTTATCCGGGCAACAGCAGCGGCAGCAGCAGCAGCCGGTGGCAACTATCTGTAACTGGAGGCGGACTGCAGTAAATGCATATTTTATATTTTCATTTCATTGAAACCGACACGTAGTCCACATTTGCCCTGGCGCCGGCGTCTGTGTGTGCCCGTGCGGCGGGTTGTTGGCCTGCCTCGCCAGCAATCGAGTAGAGTGTAAATTCGAATTGAAGTTGCCTGCCAGCTAATAAGATCCAGTCTCTCTCTCTCTCTCCCTCTCTCTCTCTCTTTCTCTCGATATATATACATACACACGTGTCCTTTGATTGGTACAAAAGTGTTCAATTTTAATTAAGTTATCGCAGCTGCCAAAGAGACTTAACCAGCAGCGACACCTGATTGCCGCCTGTCAGCCTCTGATTGCGTGTTGCCACACATTCGTTCATCTTGATAATTTTTATTTGCGGCTCAGCAAAAGGAAAAGAGAAAGACAAATACTTGAATGCACATAAAATGTTTCTAGACTGAAAACAAATGTTTCTTTCCAGGAGCTGAAAATTTAAGAGACCCGCATACATATGAATGATGTCGCTTGCATGAATGCATGGAAATTGCATGTTTTTATGCCCACACAGCGGCATTGCCATAAAAATGGCACAAGTCGCGGCTTATCAAACGAAACGAACAGCGTTGCGTTTGCCTTACGATGCCCACGAGAAGTCGCCAAAAAAAGTTTATATTCACGCTTGGCCCGTCACTGAAATATTGCACTTTATATATCAGCTGGGATATGTCGAGTATACTATAAATAAATATAAAAAATATAAATAAAAATAAAAAAAAAACAAATAAACAAGTTGTTTTAGAGTGCGCGTCTGCCACTGTTAGTATGGGATGTCCTTTAGCTTTTTTATTATAAGTAACCAAATTTTGTAGATTAAGTTATATATCAAGGGAAAAGGGAAGCTGTGACACTAACTTCCTTTAGGCAACGAAGTGAGCACCTTAACAAGCCAAGCCAAGTAGCTTGAGTGGGCCAAATTTAGGAGATCAACTCATAGTTGTGGCCAGTAATGCAGCATCAATCCGCAGATTAGGCCACATCCATACACAAGCATCTACCCAGTTTAGTCGAAATTAAAGAACTGGACCCACCCAAGGTATACTTTGCCATCTAAATCCTGTTTAGTCATTCGGCATGAGGGTCGCGTTTGTCAATTTGGCTACACCAGAGCGAGCAACGGCTCGGACTGGGTTTTTGATTTCTGCACGTTGGCGTTGCCGTTGCTCGCTTTTTGCTGATTTGCTTTTTCCTGCCTGCTACGAGGATTTGGTTTATTGTTTAGACGACAAATTGCAAGATTTTCGTTTTGTTTCACTGCGCTGCATCCGTGTACGTGTCCTGTACAGTCAGTCAGCCAGGCAGCCGAAGTGCCTGATTAAGCCCAGGCAGACAGGGTTCGCTGCCATTGTCAATTTGGGGGACACAGAAAAAGTATTCGATTTCTTTAACGACGACATGATATCCCTCTCGCAGTGCACAGCATGCAAATGGGCAGAGTGTACAAATTTTGATATATATGTATATATGCATGTGTGACTAGTTGGCTCAGCTCAGCTAGTTGGCGTGTTTGTGGTACGTGAATCTTATTCGTTGGCTCCGAATCAGGCAAATACATATCACTGAGCTCTGTGCAAATAACGATGTCAATGACGACAACTCGGCAGATGAGAGAAAATGGAAAGATAGAGTAGAGAGAGAGAGAGTAGAGTAGAGCTTAGTCTCTAATTACAAATCGAACTGCTAGATTTAAGTCATATTCAACAATGCGTGAATGTGATTCAGTTATTCAGTTAAGTATATATTTTATTTTATTATATGTATATGTGGGATATATGGGTTAAAAACAAATTTTAAATATTAATCAATATCATTTTCAAACAGAAGCCATTAGTCTGAATTCTGTTATGTTTACATAAGATGCGAACAGCACTTATGCAGTGCTGCCAACTCTCGCGGACTTTTACACGCCAGATCGACATATGAAAAAAGCCAGAAATAGCTAAACGGCTGTTTGACGATTCTAATACTAATTGTGGCCGTTTTTTTTTTTTATTGATATTCAAAAATCATTCTTATCCCAATCAAGATTCCATAATTACCGCCAGCCGCTAGATCGCAAAGCTGCACCCATTCTGGCTTGTCTGCAACCAAATTGGCCACACTGCACCCATGTTATTTCGTACATATGTTGTTGATTAATTGATTCTTTACAGATACATATATCGAGTATTGCAATTCGATTATCCCACAAGCTGCTGGCCCGCCTAATCAACAGCTGCTCGCATAATTTGACTTAATCGTGCACCCAAGTCACGTTGTTCTCGACGGCCACATAAGTGGGCGCGCAACTAATTCAGTTTGGTTCCATTGAGAGTTGTTCATCTCCTTTTCAATAAGAGTCTGAGCAGAGTGTAGAAATAATTGTGCATTTCTCAAGTTTTTGGCACGCAATTTGCATAAAATTTTGGTGTCCGCCAGTTGGCTAAGTGCGATGATCTGTGTATATATCTGCCCACATGCCGTAGGAGATGCCCCATTTGCGCTGCATTAAAAACGCATTTTCATCTCCTCCGTCAGCAGGTTTAATAGTCTGTGCAACAATGTGAAATGTGTTTGCATGTGCTGGTGCGCACAGGGCCGAATTCAAACAGCAACGGGCCAAAAGCTGTCAAAGGCAGATGAGAGAAGTTCTCTTCCTTTACACAAATGTCAAACGGCACAATGTTGCCAGCACTGAAATTTGTGACGTGTCAAAAATTGACGTGTGCTTATCGACAAATACATCGACTTCGGATAACCTTAAAACAATTGTCATCATTAATAAGAAAACGCAAGCAGTCAGCAGCAATCATCGACTATCAGCATGCTACAGAGGACTCGTGCGAAGACCACGGGTGAAGACGCCATCAGAAAGCCGATCGGCCGACAAATTAAACTAACATCTCCGCATTCAGAGAAAAAACCCGGTAAGTACTAGACATATGTATATGCATGGTAATCTTATCTTTAAAAAAAAAAAAAAATGACTTGCAGATCCTAAGCCAAAATCGACCGCTGGCAAAACAAGTCAGAGGGGTCGCTCCAAGACCATTAGTGAGGACGGCACTCAAAAGCAGGCAGGGAAGAAAGCCGGTAAGTGCTCGATGTCCATCCAAGGTCAAAGGTGTTACAACTCAAAGCTATTTGCAGATCCTAAGCCGACAACAAAATCGTCCACTAGCAAACCAAGTCAGAGGGGTCGCTCCAAGACCATAAGTGAAGATGCCAGCCAAAAGCAGGCAGGGAAGAAAGCTGGTAAGTGCTCGATATCCATCCAAGGTCAATGGTGTGCCAAAAGTAAATTTCTTGCAGATCCT
Organism: Drosophila paranaensis; assembly: GCA_035047545.1. Taxonomy (NCBI): domain Eukaryota; kingdom Metazoa; phylum Arthropoda; class Insecta; order Diptera; family Drosophilidae; genus Drosophila; species Drosophila paranaensis. The sequence continues at coordinate 6,502,152 of JAWNPL010000173.1, read as the reverse complement.
AAGCCAGCGGCAAAATCGACCACTAGCAAACCAAGTCAAAGGGCTCGCTCGAAGACCATTTGTGAAGATGCCACCCCAAAGCAGACATGCAAATCAGCGACAACAGCAACTGCTCAGGCAGAGAAGAAAGCCGGTAAGTACTTGATGGCTGTCCAAGATCAAAGGTGTAACGAAGCTTAATTATTTGCAGACCTTACGTCGCCAGCAGATCTGCAATCGTCCACTAGCAAAGCTCTTAAGAGGCCGCGCTCGAAGACCATTAGTGAAGCTGCCATCGAGAAGGAGAAAAGCAAATTGCGGAAAACAGCAGAAGCGAAATCCGGTAAATACTTGGAATCTATCCAAGATCAAAGCTTTAACAAAAATAAACAAGTTGCAGAAGCTAAGCCACCAGGAACTCCGCAGCCGTCCACTAGCAATCCAAGTCAGAGGGCTCGCTCGAAGACCATTTGTGAAGATGCCATCCAAAAGCAGGCATGCAAAACAGCGACAACAGCAACTCCTCCGGCGGAGAAGAAAGCTGGTAAATACGTGGCATCTTCTGAATATCACAGATTTAACAAACATAATTGTAGATGTTAAGCCGCCAGCAATTGAGCAACCGACCACAAGCAAACCACCTCAGAAGGCTCGCTCGAAGACCATGTGTGAAGATGCTGCCAACAGAAAGCCGACCTGCAGACAAATCAAACTAACATCTCCGCATTCAGAGAAAAAACCGGGTGAGTACTTGGCATCCATGCATGGTAAACTGTGTAAAAAAAAACTAAACTATTTGCAGATCCTAAGCCGAAAGCGACCGCCGGAAAACCAAGCCAGAGGTGTCGCTCCAAGACCATTAGTGAGGATGGCACTCAAAAGCAGGCAGGGAAGAAGGCTGGTAAGTACTCGATGTCCATCCAAGGTCAATGGTGTGCCAAAAGTAAATTTCTTGCAGATCCTAAACCGACAACAAAATCGTCCACTAGCAAACCCAGTCAGAGGGGGCGCTCCAAGACCATTAGTGAAGATGCGAGCCAAAAGCAGGCAGGGAAGAAAACTGGTAAGTACTCGATGTCCATCCAAGGTCAATGGTGTGCCAAAAGTAAATTTCTTGCAGATCCTAAACCGACAACAAAATCGTCCACTAGCAAACCAAGTCAGAGGGGGCGATCGAAGACCATTTGTGAAGATGCCACCCAAAAGCAGACATGCAAGTCAGAGACAACAGCAACTGCTCAGGCAGAGAAGAAAACAGGCAAGTACTTGACATATGTGCAGGATTTAATATGAAACCAAACTGAGCTATTTGCAGATCCTATGTCGCGAGCAGATCCACAACCGTCCACTAGCAAAGCTCTTAAGAGGCCACGCTCGAAGACCATTAGTGAAGCTGCCATCGAGAAGGAGAAATGCAAATCACTAAAAACAGAAACTGCCCAAGCAGAGAAGAAATCCGGTAAATACTCACGAGTCTATGTAAGATCAAAGGTTTAATAAAATTAAATAAGTTGCAGAAGATAAACCAGCAGCAAGTCAGAAATCCTCCACTAAGAAACCAACTCAGAGGGCTCGTTCGAAGACCCTTACTGAAGAGGTCATCCGAAAGGAAACAGGCAAATCAACCGTTGCAGCTCCCGAGGCAGAGAAGAAAGCCGGTAAATTATATTAAATAATATTAAAGATAAATATATAATAATTTTCAAAACTAAATTAGAAGCAGAATTTAAGACGCCAGTAAGTCAGAAATCCTCCACTAGCAAACCAGCTCAGAGGGCTCGGTCAAAGACCATTAGTGAAGATGCCACTCACAGGGACAAATCAGTAGCAGCAACTCCTCAGGCAGAGAAGAAAGACGGTAAATATTTGTCATATATACTAACATTTTGAACAAAACTGAACTATTTGCAGAACCTAAGCCGCCCGAGTCTCCGCCGAGACGCTCGAGTCGCTCGCAGCTTATGTCGGCCAGAGAAAGAGAGAAAACTTTGTCGAAGAGGCGTCAAACCATAACGAAAACATCTGCTGAGCTGCAAGCAAAGAAACAAGAAGGTAAGTGCAGGAATATATATATGAACGTTCAAGCGTCATCAGCCGACAAAACATCTGCAGCCCAAGCCGCAAAGTCTCCAGAACCAAAACGTTCATATCGCAGAATATCACATATTACAAAGCCAAGCGAGAATGCAAGCATGACAGAGATGCCAAAAAAGACTGAACAGAAAATTTCTTTCAATCAGATGTCAGATAAAGACAGTGAGTACTTGAATCTTTTGTAATTCCATTGAAAGCCGTCAACGCGTTCTCTTCAAATTACCAAACGAAAGGATTTCCGAAAGTAGAAATACCAAAGCCTCCAGAGGTTCGACAAACTTATCGCAGATCCCTGCAACTTACGAAGGCCATAGAAATAGAGAAAGCTCTGAAGGAAAACTTACAAAAGGCTAAGACTGAACCCAAAGACATTCCTGCTGCGCCAGTCGTGGAGAACACTGCTGGTAAGGACTTACAGTAATTACTGGACTTACAGTACTTACTATTCGATATATTTAAGCATCAACAGATGAGGCAACGATGGGGACGCCGAAGGTTCCCTATCGCAGGCTATCGCAGTTGCCGAAGACACCAACTGAAAGTCAAAGTCCAAAGCCGCAGAGTCCAAGCCCTAACCTAAACCAAAACAACCCACTCCTAGCTATTTTAGCTGAGATGACACCGATCCCTAGCACTAAGCCAAGCATGCAACATGCTGGGCTTCAACCAACAAGATCAGTAAAGCCGACACCTAAACCACTCAGCACACCTCCAAGTATTCAACGCAATACTGGTAAGCGCATGCTCCTAATATTTTAAAATAGATTATCCCTGAAATTGTACAATTATAACTATATACATACATCTACAGAGGCTAAAGCGCCAGTGCATCAAGCACAACCAAATGAACACACAAAATTGTCCTCTGGAAGATCTTCGCACACTTCGACGGTATCCCAACATACTACAGGTAAAAGCTTATTCCAATCGTCGTAATAAGGACTTACTATTTAAGTACTAACTGTTCGACTATTTAAGCATCAACAGATCAGGCAACGATGGGGCCACCTAAGCTGTCATATCACAGATCATCGCAGCTGCCGAAGACACCAACTGAGAGTCCAAGCCCTAATCTATACCAAAACAATCCTCTCCTAACTATTCTAGCTGAGATGTCACCGATCCCTAAGACTAAGCCAGTCATGAAATATTCAGGGCTTCAACCAACAAATTATTTACATAGCAAATCAGTAAAGCCGACGCCTAAGCCACCAAGTCTTCAAAGCAATGCTGGTAAGTGCATGCTCATAAAATTCTAAAATAGATTATACAGATTATCTACAGAGGCTAAAGCACCGGTGCATCCACAAAAACCAAATGAACACACAAAAGTGTCCTATGGGAGGACTTCGAACTCTTTGACGGTATCCCAATATACTACCGGTAAAGATCTATAACAATCGTGGTGCCAAAGAGTTACTATTTAATTACTAATTTCATATTTAAGCATCAACAGATAAGGCAACGATGAGGCCGCCGAATCTGTCATATCACAGATCATCGCAGTTGCCGAAGACCTCAACTGAAAGTCAAAGTCCTCAAAGTCCAAGCTCTAACCTAAAGCAGAGCAATCCACTACGAAATACGTCAGCTGAGGAGAAACAGAGCGCTCATGCCAAGCTACTTGAAGAGCTTCGACCAGTTCTACCATCATATACTCCAAGTATTGAAAGTCATGTCGGTAAGTGCATGCTCTCAGTATACCAAAATAGATTATCACTATTAAATTACAGCATATCCGCCATCGAAGGAGGCTAAAGCGCCAACGCGTCAAACTTTTTTTAGACCGTGGAGCTCTTCGACGGTCCCCCAACATACTCCTGGTAAGAACTTATACTAATCGTGGTGCCACAGACTTACTGTTTAACTACTTACTATTTGACTATTTAAGCATCAAAAGATCAAGCAACGATGAGGCCGCCGAAGCCGTCATTTCTCATCTCATCGCTGTTGCCGAAGTCACCAACTGAAAGTCCACGGCCTCAAAGTCCAAGGACTCAAAGTCCTAGCCCTCAAAGTCCAAGCCCTGGCCAAAACGAGAGCAACATGTTTCAAGATATTTTAGCTGAGCTGATACCGAACGCTTCCAAAACGCCAGTCATGCCTCAAGCAGAGCTTCGAAAAAAAATTGAGAGCGATGCCGGTAAGTGCATGCTCCAAATATAAATCTAAAATAGATTCCAACAAGAAAATTGCAGCATATCCACCATCTTATGAGATTGATGAACATGTAAAATTGTCCTATGGATTACCATGGCACATTTCGACGGTATCCAAATATATGAGTCCAAACTTTCAATCCGAATTCGACCGAAGGCAAGAAGACATTTGGTTGTCACGCTTGCCAATTCCGGGGAATATAGTCAGTGAGTAACTCTAATTTCATTCCGAACTTGACGTAATAGGTTAACTCTGCCAGAGCCTCAACTGCCAGAACTGCCCGGACTGCCAGGACTGACTGAAGCAATTCAAGCAGCAGCTAAGCCTTCGCCGGTAGGTGCGCATTCAATGTTTTCATATTGTAGACCATCGCAGGATAATCCAAAGGCACCAAATACATGTAACTTTGACTATAATCGTGAGGTGAAAGGCAAATCAAATAATTCGTCTGCTGCTCAGCCGACAAGCAGCAAGACAGGTATGTCAAGTTTTTAGCTATAGCATATATTCGGAATCAAAATCAAACATTTTATTGCAGCATATCCTTCGATGGTTACCCTTCCTCCCAGGAAAACATATGGTCCACCAAGTCTGGCTATATTGGGCGAAGACTTGGACGATAAATATGTTTTGTACATACAGCACTTGAGCGCAGAGATCGGGCATCATCAGGTCTTTGAGCAGTTCAGTTGCTTTGGCAACTTGAAGCGAGTCTATGTGCTGCAACGCTCCGAGACGTACAAGTATGCGATGATAGTTTACATAACCGAGGAGTCCATGAATCGAGCTCTGGTGTCCAATCCACATAAGCTGAAGAACAAGGAGTACTTTTGCCGCAAGGCTCACCCTTGGCACCTTGGACACTACAGAGCCGACAGGCGGCTATCCGAATGCGTCAACAGATCCAACTTCAAGGAGCGATTTCAAATCCGACTACCCTTTGGCATCAATATGCGGTCCTATTTTTACGAATCCAATGTGCACCCGAATCAGATGGTCAGCAGCGCTAATCCTGATCCAGCTAATCCAACTGCGGTCGACAGATCAGTCTTGCTGCCGCGCGCATCCCTGGCCCTGCTGCAGTTGATACGCAAAAAGCCGCCCGCAGTCGAGCAGGTCGTCAAGAAGGAGGAATCGCCCCGGAATATCTATATAAAGAAACTCTATACCGGCATGGACGAGAACTATAATTTCGTGCGTCACAGCTACACAGATTTCATGAATCCCGGCCATAACCCAACGGTGCCCGTCGAACACAAAGTGGAGCTGACAGCTCCGACGTATGCAGAGATGAAAGCTAATGAAGAGATAATAATTTTGTACGAATAAAATAAAATGTATATAAAGATTTCTCTTTATGCTCTATCTGAGTATTCAATAAGAGTATAAGTATAAATTCAACAACTAACCCGATTGGGCCCGCTCCGCTCCTGTGCTCGTGTGCGCTCATGTATTTGTATAATGCTGATGGGGCTCGTTTGCTGTGCTAGCAAGTGAAACCATATAATTTGAGCATCATGTTGATGCACTTATCAGTGCGAGGCTGCTACTTGGCAAGCCAAGGCACTGCAATAGATAAACATCAGCAGCAGGCAGTGGGAGCACGGAATGCAGTTGGAAGCGCGTTGAAGCAATCGCTACATACGATGTGGCACTTGCATACTTATGGCATCATCTCCATTGAGCCATTGCTTATTAAAACATCCAGCGCTTGCAGATGCTCTGGCTTTGGGGCGAGTGGCTTTAGGGATGCAGTGTGTGATTTTTGTATGAGAGCCATTCACTTGGATTGCTCTTGGACAACGCGTCGTATGATTGTTTCTGGGACACTCTGGCCGGGATTAGGGTCTGCAGCACCACTGAGCCACTCAAGTGCGAGCGTGCGACTCGGATTGGACGTGGCAAAATTGATTTGTGCACGTGTGCAGTTAGCTAATGAGCCGAGCGGGGCGTTGCTCCAGGGCTCCTCACGCGTCACAAGACATTGTGCAATTGCCCCGGTAATGGCAGCGCCTGCAAGTAGAATCTGGCGGCTGACAGCTGAACGCGTTCACGGGACAACTGACAGCGGTTGGCCTCAGCTGTTTGCGTGGCTCCGTTAATTAACAACACAACAAAATGAGCAGAAACAGCGACGAGCTTGCCGCGGGGGGCACGCTGTACATGTTACAGCATGAAAATTTTAACGCAAGGATAATGACTACCTGGTTAGACGACAATGAGACTCGGAAAAGATAGAGCCCGGCACGACTCGACTGCCTTAATGAGCTGCGAAAATAGCTGAAAGGAACACAGGAAAGCTCTTGGATACAATGTTCAAGTGCTGCTAATATTCATAAAGTTCCAATTTTAGTTACCTGATTATTTAGCTGATTAACTATGTGTATTAAAATGTTTTGAATGGACTTGGAGGACAGAACTTCAATTAGGTTAAGATGAAGTCTAAGCAATTAAAGTATTTGCTAGCTTTTACTGAAAGTTTACCCCATTTTGTATCTTTTATATTATATATATATATATATATATATATATATATATATATATATATATATATATATATATATATATATATATATATATATATATATATATATATATATATATATATATATATATATAATATACATATATATATATATATATATATATATCATCTTTATATAATTATCTGAACTATTATCACCATGTTAGCATCTGGAATAAATTTGCTTAAAGCTCATGACTGCCAAAAAGGAGTAATCCTGCTTAAAACTTAAACGCCAGCCAACTAAATTCTCCGCTGATACGTGCTTTTTATGCACATAGCTGGAGAGTGCAGCTATTGTGATTAGGGCCTGATGGACTGGGCTCGGCTTGGACAACGTTAACGGTGCAGTCGTGCATCCCAAATTGCTGTCAACAAAGTTGGTCAACGGCCAGTCAATACTGGGCTAGGCAGGACATCCGGGCCGATAGTTGAGACGCGCCCAGGATGTGACGCTTAATGTGTTTGCTGAAGCCAAAGACATTCACGCAGTCGTCAGACACATACTACAGCTCCCGTCTATGTGTGCGTGTGTGTGTGTGTGTGAGCCGGAAAGTGTTTTGGGAAATCAGCGACAAATCGAAAACGAAATGAGTTTTTGTTAAATGTTAACTGACGAGCGAAAATGTTGCTCTGATTACTCATTTGGGAACGCTGAAATCGAATGGCAGTAAATCAGAATAGTTCGGAGTTTAAGCTTTAAGAACTTTCTGCCCCCTCTCTCTCTCTCTCTCTCTCTATCTCTCTCTCTCTCCTGTCTATTAAGCAAGCTAAGTAACATGAATTACAAATTAAAATATACATTTTTAATGGCAAACGTTTGCAACTTCGGCAGTCACGTCGTCGCCGACTCATGCAACACGCCATTCCCAATGCTGGGCAGCGGAGGCCAAAGAGATTTACAAATTCGCCAAAATGGCAAAGATTTATAGTGGCCAAAGGCGAGTGGATCCCACAGCGTTCGCAGTGCGTGTTGTTTGCGAAAGTTTTTCGGCAACATTTAAGCGCACTTTTCCTTTATTTTTCCTCAGCACTGTGCTGGGGAAATTAGCAGCTGTTGTGGCAGACACAGTAGGAACTATGCGTATTTTTTGCCAAGGCCACCTGCTAAAAGTTGAAAACATATTTCGTTGTTGCGGTTGTTGGCAGGCAACAACTAATCTGTTAATTTATGTTGAAAAGTTCAGCAAGTTTTGAAGCGCTTAGCAAACAAACTGCAATAAATTATTAAGAATATGCCGACATTCCAGAGTCAAGGTAAACGTGAGCGAGAGAAGGGGGAGAGACTCAGTAGTAGAGTTTTTGCGCATTTCATTAATTTATGTTTGTTTGCTAACTGCAAGTGTATTAGTGTGTATGTGTGTGTGTGTGTGTGTGTGTGTGTGTGTGTGTGTGTGTTTGCTTTTCAGTGCTATTTGATTTCAGCACTTGGCCGCAACAATAGAAAAACTTGAGCCAGCCAAAAGGCACAAGTCACACGCAGAAGATAAACAAGCTCACATCCTCCAGCCAGCCCGCTGCTTACCCATCTCCATGGCCCTGGAACGTGCCCAAGTCTAAAGTGGCTAACGAAAAGTTAAAATGTTCTTATGCATAAGTGATGCGACGTCACATTCTTTTCATGGACTCGCACTCGCACTCGGAGTGACTTCGGCTCTCATGCTCAGGCTGAGGCTCAGCCTGAGTCTCAGGCTCAAACTCCTGCTCCTGGTCCCGGCTGTCGTTCTGCTGCTGGCGACAAAGCGCTCACGAAGTGCCCGCATTGCAGTTGTTTCGCTCCCTTGCTCTGCCGGCCAATGCCGCCTGTTTCGACTGCAACATGAAAACTTAATGCCGTAATTAACTGTTTGCGTTTGTGTTTAAAGGCCGCGACAGCGAGTTAAATGGCTCGCATATCGCGTATACGCAGCGTGTGGCTTAAGCCGCAACTTCCCCGACAACGAATCGCACTCGCCATCGCCCTGACCCGCTTGCGGCTGCATCTCGCCGAGGTAGGAGCTGGGTCAGCCAAAAATAACCCGTAACGAATTTCTCGCGTTTTTTTTTCCAGCATTATCTACGCAAATCTGAAATGCCGTGACAACAACTTCCGCTGACTTCCGAATATGGCAAAAAAAGTCTATAGGATTGACTATGCGACTAAAGTATACTCTGATGAAGAGGAAATTAGAATGCTCAAGTGGAATATTGAGTATTCAAATATATTTTATTAATTAAGAATTATGTATTATTTTACATATATCAAATATTTGTAAATATTTGTTAATAATTTATTAAACTATCTTTTTTAATACATTTTTTTATTATTATTTATATATATTTCACACTCACCTGAAGTCACGATTACATCGAATGCTTGAATAGTTTCATGTTTTAAATTTTTTTCAAAATTAAAAACCACATGGATACAAATTCGACTATGTTTTTAGTTATTGCCAAATTACCGAAGGTTCTTTTTTGCTCTTTGTTTTATTTTATTTTTTGCCACATATCCGTGTGTCATGCGGAGGCAAGCAAAGCGAGTGCCACTGACATTTGGACTAGCAGCCGTTCCGGAAATGGCTGTAAAAACATTTGAGCTCCAATTTCTCCCCCATACAAATTAAGTTTGATGACTTTGCGCAAACAGCAAGTTGCCCCGAGCGCGATTTCATTTCCTTTCGCTTTAACACTATTAAAAACGCTGAAATTGAAAATTTTGTTGCACGGTTTGAGTTTGAGGACAAGGTCTCGACCCACCAGCTGGGCCGGCGTAATGCAATTGTCAATTGCAATTAGTGCGCTTAATGCACTTTTTGGATACATTCGTGTTTACCGTATCGCCTCAAACCCGGACACGCCCCCTAAATGTCTGTCAACTTGTCATGCAATCAGCGTCGCCGAGTGCTGCTTGCGCACTTACATATATGCCGTGAACAGTTGTTAGCAATTGCACAAGGACTCGCCAGGCAGGCAGCCTGCCCCGGTCACCCAAGGCCCACTTGCTGCCAGCTTAAAGACTGCATCGCCTCGAGTGCCCTCCAACTGAACGATGATACTTTAGTTTCTTGAGTAGACACATATTGTGGCCGCATAATTGTCGAGTGCCTTGCTCGGCTGCAATTAAACAACTTTTCAACTTGCCATGTGGCATATAAGAAATATGTTTCCCGCTGATATCCTGTCTTATAGCTGCTGCTCCCTCGAGCTCGAGTCGATTCTAGTCTAATCGAGTCACTTCCCAAGTCATTGATCATTCACATATCAAAGTTAAACAACTTTCGATTTCATTTGAATATTATGTATATAATTTAGTAAGCTTTATTTAACAATCAGTCGGAGATTTCAGTATGGAACTATATGTATTTCTATAGAGCGTTGCCCAGGACGTCATCTTACTTGGCCTGGCAGCACTTGGGAGCTGCCTTGCCGGCACACTGGCATTGTTGGTTTCCGGCGCAGTTGCCGCCGCATTTGCCGGACGTGCACTGGCAGTCTGTAAGCAGGATTGAGCTCATTACTATTGACCATTCCTGATGAGGCTATTCACTCTACTCACTGTTTCCGCATCCTTTGCAAGGCATCTTCACTTTAGTTTTTATTAAACACTTTTCCTTAGACGATATTTCAAACACAACGATTGCTGTTGATTTACTGTTGCTCAATCTGCTCGCCACGCCGCCTTTTATGCCGCTCCGGCACGCTGATAAGGCAAACAATAAAAAGCCGTGTGCAGCTGTGTGCGTGAATCGTGCGCAAAACGAAACACGCTGATACCGCGCCGGCTACGCAATTTTGCGCACGCCTTGATAAGCCGGCTCTGTATACGCTTAATACTTGCTAATTGATGATTCCACTTGTTGCCCCCCTGAATGGTGTGCAAAAGACTGAATCCACTCGAAATCTATAAAACGCCAGCGACGGCGAGCAGAGTCAACGAAGTCAGCGAGAAACCATCGTGTCGAACACAGTTGTAAACACAGAAGATATAAACAAATAAACAAACACAAAATGGGTTGCAAAGCTTGTGGAAACAGTGAGTATACTATATGTATATATAGACCGCATATCGGTTAAATATTGCAGTAAATGTAACGCTCTCGTTCCTCACAGACTGCCAGTGCTCGGCCAACAAGTGCGGCGACAACTGCGCCTGCAGCCAGCAGTGCAAGTGCGCCTGCAAGAACGGACCCAAGGACAATTGCTGTTCCAACAAAAATTGATTACATATACATATAAATCTATATATATATATATCAATTCAAATTCTGATTCACTGATGCTCACCAATTGACTGGCAATAAACAAAAATACAATTTAAATTTTAGTTTGTTTGTCTTCAGAAAGCTTTAAAGGCTCTTAAGGTATACTCCATATACAGGTATTCGTGTTCATTATGAAGAGAGCAGACACTATGAGACTATGAGCCAGCACAGAGAAGAGCTCTAGCCATATGGATATGAGACTGCATACAGTAGAGCTAGTCATGTGCACATAGTCCATATGTCTAGTTCTTCTACATGCTGTTTCTTAGTTTCAACTTTCACTAGTCAGACTATTTATATATACAAATTTACTATTGTTTGCTAAAGATAAAAACCAGATCATAGCTTCAACTTGAAGGAACAGAGACAGCAAGGCATCCGCAGTCAAAAACAGTCTCAAATAATGTTAAAAATCAAATCTTTATTGGCCATTTTGACAAGAATAGTTCTTTAGTTCTTTCAATTCGTATATTGCTTACACTTAAAAAATAACTCCATTTTTATCAATAAATGTGCACATTTTCAAAAATATTTCCCAATATCAGAGTGAGTGTTGTGTCTGTCTGTGTGTGTATGTGTGTGTGTGTGTGTGTGTGTGTGTGTGTGTGCAATGTGTGTGCTTATGGGAATGTGTGCGCGAGTTTTAATTTAGATTTAAACATTTAATTGAAATTGAAAACTTGACGTTCAACACGAACACACATAAAGAGTTTGTCGTTGCTCAATTCAAATTTGCTTTAACAGCTGCACAAAAATGTGTAATTAACTTCATTTCTTTTTAGATCTTTGTATACTTATATATATATATATATATATATATATATATATATATATATATATATATATATATATATATATATATATATATATATATATCTATATATATATACTATATATATATATATATATATATATATATATATATATATATATATATATATATATATATATATAGATATATATATATCGTGTGTATATATTTATTGATTAAGTTGGGTTACTTAGAAGTATTATAAAATTCTTACAGTTTCACATTAAAAGCTTAATTGTTTACACAAAAAAATAGTATTTATTTCGTATATCATTTTCATCCTCGTCATCCTCTACTTCCCATCTGTTTCTTCACTCTCCTCGGCGTGGGCGAAAGAAGCAACAGTTATAATTGTTTTGTTTTGTTTTTGTTTTTTTTTTAAAGCATTTTTAATGCAATGCACACTTTGTCCTTAACGAAAATCATATAAAATATAGTACATAAGTGAAAGTTGTTTGCATTTGCAGCATGGAAGCCAATGAAAAGGGGTTTATACATAAAGCAATTCATATATATAGACAAATGGGTATATATGCATGCATATACAGATATTTATGCGTATAATACGTACGTACGTAATGTATAACTAAACTGAGCACAATTGAGGTACATTTGTGTCCCAACTAAATAACTTAAACGTATACAAAATAAACGATTTTAAATTATAATAAAACTCACAAATTTAGATTCAACAAATACACGTAGTTACAAAAGGAAACTAACTAAATTCACGTGCTCATCACGCAATCCATTAAAATTAAATCATTTTCATACAGACATTTGACAAAAGTGACAAAGTCGTGTCTAAAACCATAATACACACACGCACACACCTGCAAAGTGTGTGTGTGTGCATGTGTGTGGGTGAGTGTGTGTGTGTTGAAGTGCCGCAATTTGCATGCATTGCTCTTGTCGTTTAGTTGATTCGTTTTTGGCGTTTCACAAATGCTGTAAGAATAAATAAAATTACGTTTAATAATTGAAAAGCAAACAGTTAGCAAAAACACTTAACCACATTTAACATTTAGATGAAATTACATTTCAAAATGTACTATACTTTTTCATTTTTGTAAAGTTAAATTTTCTATACATACAACTAGATAAACATACATATAAATATATTTTGACTATTTGTAAATTCGTACACGATCCGTTCTTCAGTTCAAACTCGATTTCTTCTCATCTAGCCTAACAGAGGGCCAATACACGTATGGCCGACTCCAGAAACCAGCTCTCAATTTGCGTCACTCCAGATAGATATTTGTATAGCATATATATATATGTATATATGTATATATTTTAAAATACATCCAACAATATAAATTCGAATATACGATAAACATTTGATAAAATTGATGAATAAAATTTTGTATAAAACATTTTTCACTTGAACAAACTTCCATTTACTTAAATCTAATACTAGTTAAAGCAGCTCTCGCTTCCAGTGTATCTGTGTTCTTGTGTGTGTGTATATATATGTATATAGTATAATTAGCTTACAAAAGTAACTTCGAGTGGAGATCACAACCACAAAATCTTCTCCTTACTTTATTGTGTATTTACGGGCTACCGAAATAGGTCTGTACAAAGATAACGACTAATAGAAATGATATACATACCAAAAATAAAACACATGCCACAATGATGCATTCCAAATACATTTGGATTAAAATAGTTTGATAAGTTAAAGTCGATGTGCCCGATTTGGTGTGAATTGTTGGGTATATGTTGGGTATTGGTTGATTGAATACAGTAAACATCTAATGGACGTCGTTAATAGCGGCAAATTCTTGCAAACATTTATAGGATTCACTCGTTTTGCGTGATTTCATTTTACATTTTTTCTTCGCATACACATTTATATATTTATATATATATATATATATCATTCGCGAATATGTAAATATATATATATATACCGTATGCTTTGAATAGGCTTATAGCTTATACACATCAAAATTCTGCATCGTATCAAAGTCCGCCATGGGAAAATCACTACCACTAAAATTGAAGGAAATACAAAAATAGAAAATCAAAATTAATAAAACAAATAAATAAATGCAAGGAAACAAGAATGAGTTATACTAAAAATATAAATATAAATATATGTATATGTATATATTTATGTGAATCATGGAATGAGTCAGAAAATGATGTTAGTTACGATTGAAAAGAATGATGTTTTGAGTGAAAAGGAAAAGGTGCATGATTAAACAACTGTTAATCTACACAAATGGAGCAACCCGCCTACATCTAAGGCATTCGATTCTTGTGCCAATTTAACAACATTAACAACATTAACATCAAATGCCATCAAGTGATGGCAACAACAATTACGAACAAACATAATAAAGAGGTTCATCATCAAATGGAAAAATATACATGCAATCAACTTGTTTAATGTCAATTGTATATATATATATATATTTATGTATGTGTTCATATAATTCCAAAGATGCCCCAAAACGCAGCAAATGTTGTCTATTATTGCTGTGGATGTTCTTTTGGCATTTACAAATGCATGATGGTGCTATTCTGTAAGCTGCGATTATACAAGAGATTAGAATTTATAGTTACATTAGATATCAATTTCATGGAATATATATAGAAGTAAATATTGGATATTTATAGCTGCTGAAAAGCTTAATAAGATGGCAATACTTTGAAGTAGAACAACTAAGGCGAAACTAAATTATAAGTGAGATCTTAGAATCGAGCGACCTGATAAGTGTTGAGAGTTAGTACAATAGGCAGCGACAACGGGCATATCTAATGAATGTGACAAGTGGCGAGTGACGAGTGGGCATGAGTTTATGTTATGCAGAGGCTCGGAAAGGGCGGTGCAGTGATGTTTTTTTGTACATTTATTTCGACGACCAAACGCTGTTAGAGCCGTGAGCATACAACAAACAAAGTAATGATGATTATTTGGTTTGAGAGTTTGAAGTCGAATATTTGGTTTATTGGTTGTTGTTGCTAGGTGATATTGATGCGATTGCGTATGCGATTGGTACATAAGTATATTGATAGATATGTAGGTGTCAAACAATACCTTTCGGTAAGAGGCACAACCCAAACTAGCCTGCAATTCGAATTAATGTTTTAGTATTGGACCGTTTGGTTATAGGGCGATGGCACGGCATATGTTGATCTAGTGGGCATCGTCCACTGTGCTTCTTGCCCATTGGCGCACACATTGAATATGGTGTGGCTTATCTGATCCAGTATGGGATCGTCTGGCGCTGTATTGTTGACATAATTCTCGAGCTCACGCGCCACAGTGCTATCATCTGAATCAGAATCATCCCTGCAATAGGATGTGGTTGCGACGCTCGATGGATTATAAGACATGATGCCACTACGTGGAGAATAACTGCATGGGCACCGCAACACCGAGTGTTTGCACAACAAATCAAAAACGCATAAAAGTAGAAAATGAAAATAAACAAAGAGTAGAGTAAGTAAAATAGTTTTTACCACAGCTGCATAGCACAATTCTTGTTCTCTTTATTGTTAAAATTTTTAAAGCTAATAAAAAAAATAAATAAAACAAAACAAAGCAACATAAACAATAAACGACAGCGATCAGATTTGTTTATTATTATTTGCTGTGGACTTTTTAAACATTTTTGGTATCACTTTATTTTGTTTATATGTCCCTCTCGATTTCAAAGTATTGCAATCTAATTAAACTCTTGAAAATGGTTATAGGCCAAATAAACACAAAATAAAATACAGTTAAGACTGCAGGGAAACTAAAGACCGATTCGATCTGAGGTGCACTCCCCATAGTAAACAGAAGCAACAAACAAAACAATAAATATATAAAAAAAAAATGTAATAAACATTAGAGTCGGTCAGAGAGACGCTAGATGTTAGAATTAGGTCGGCCATGCAAAACTTACTTTCCCATCGACATGCTATCCTGCGGCGGTGACTGCATTGAGTGATGGGGCGTGCCACTGATGGAGCCCGTATCCCCACTGGTACGCACCTGCACGCGTATCGTGCTGGGAACATATCCATCGACGCGGGGCGTTGGTTCTATGCAGATTAAAAATTGTTAATTTATGAGTATGCTGAAAAGGAAGCCCAAGTTGAATTGTTTGACCACATAACAATAGCCAAATGTTAAACAGGCAAGAAATGTGATAATGTGATATATATATATTATGAAATTTTTTAATGCTCATATGTTGTCAAACAATATCAACTCTTTAGGCATTCCTTTAATTAATAATGAAATTGACATTTGGTGGGTTTATAGCCGTACCAGCACGCTGTGTATAGAAGTCACCAAAGGCGAGATCACGATCCAATGGTTGCTTGTTGATATCGGTCGGGTGCAGACAACGCAGCATTTCCAGATCACGTATGCGATCAGCCAAATTGAGTATTTGGAAATCACGTGCAGTCCACGGCGACAGCATTGTCACCGATCCACAAGGGTTCACATATGCAATTGTAACACCACCTAACCAATCAGGTATATTTGAATTTATTAAAGCGCTCCCAAACAACTAGATTGTAATTACGTACCCAATTCACTGTCGGAGAAACGCAACAAAAATGTGCCAATGCCAGTAACGGCGCGCAAGAGATCATCGTGTGCCTTGGCCTTGTTGATGAAGCCCGTAATGCAGCCCGCTTTCCACATGGATAACAAATGGTCTTTGGTCAGCTTCATAATGGCAAAGAACCATTCCCAGAAAGTGAAAGTACGATCCGGCAAAGGTTCTTTACAAAATTGGTTCCAAGAAATGAACTCATTGCGCTCGCCGGCAATATTATCACGTTGCAGCTTCTCAACTGAGTCAACGAAAGTTATTAAGATATTATTCAGTTGGTGTAAAAATAGTTTCATTCCGCTTAACTTACATAAAAATTCCAAGTTCTCCGAGGTCAAGCCGCGCTGTGTGCACGAGCCAAATTTGGTGTTGAGTGCGACCGACAGCTGACGCCAAGTGACGCGATCTGTGACCACGAAGGGATCACGTACAATATCTGCGAATGCATTGTCCCAAGTAATGGTAGCCCAAGATTGTGGCTCCTGGTTGCCATGAACAATAACCACCACGGGCAGCGACAGTGTCCAGACACGGATCTGATAATCATTCACTGTTGTGGTCGCATAAAAGAACAAAGCAAACTTTTCATCCATGACGCTTTCGGTGCCCTTCTTCTCGGCGCGCTTAATCTTCTTCAGCTGCATATTTCTAAAGCTGGCGGAGAATACATGACTACTCTGCTGATACTCCATGGTGCTGGAGCAGTTCTGTATCTCGCCCGACGACTGTCCAGCCAGACTGCCGTTGGTCACATCCATATGTGTGCCGCGCGTCACAAAGCGCTGAGCCTGCAACTCTGTAAGAGCAAAACGTAAACAATTAGCATATTTGACTTGTGATCGGAGTGAAACAATATATCCACTCACCCGACATAATAATACACTCGACTGTGGGCGGATTCATGTGTATGCCCAGCTGTGAGCCAAGCAGCCAACGCACTGAGGCTGCAAAGCGTGTATTTGTCTTCATTACCTGCGGCGGCTGTTTATCCACAATGAAAGCAGAGCACACTAGATTCTTTTGTGCCACCTGCACTTGTTCGAGCAGGCAATTCAGATCGGGATCATCGTTTACGATGCGCACCAAAAGCGTTTCCTTGACAGCCGTCAGCAGATGGGTGACGAACGATTCCAACAGCTCAAAGCAACGCTGTATATCATCCAGCATATTCTCACTAAACTGTGCTCCATTGCCAGCTAGGGCCTGCTGGCGGCGCCAGTTCTTAAGCTCCGTTATGACCATATCCTGCAGTTGATCGTAACACATAAAGCTGCGGCGCAGCCTGATGACCAGTGTGGTCTTATCCTCAATCAAGCTCTTGAAGAGACGTTCTGCATCGGGTGAATTGGGTGCGTTTAGCATATATCGATAGTTCTGCACCAAAGCCTTCAGATTTTCAGAGCACGTGCTGAATTCGTTGAAGCTTTGGATTATCTGATTATGTACTTCATACAACTCCATTTTAGCTGGGCCCATACTTCCGGGCACTGCAGTTTCAGCCATATTGTGCATAAGTCCAGCTGGCATGACACCAGCCACTGGGGATACACCGGTGCCGGCCACACCTAGCAACTCACTAGCATCGACGTAGCCAGCATTCATACCAACGGCTGCGGCAACTACTGCGGCATTGTTCATATTATATGTGTTCAGCGGCATCGATTGGCCGGCGGGGGCAACGGCGACACTCTTCTCTGCGGCTAACTGCAGTTCCTTTTGCACTCCGCTGCGCAGATGCGTATATAGCTCAAGGGCCGGTGTGCGTTGGATCAGCGCACAGAGCTCAACCAGACGATACTTCAGCACCTGATCACTGGCGCGTGTCGATAAAAGTTTCTGCTGCAGATCCTCAATAAACTTGATGGCGATGTGCTCCAATTGATTTGTCGAATTAGGCGTTATCTGCTCAGACCTATGTGGGCAGAACAAACAGAGAAAGAAAGAGATAGAGAGAAAGAGAGAGAGAACTTTAGAAAAATTTATTAAAATCTACACAATTGTATTTTACTGCAAGCCCTCGATTTTGATCATTTAACATTTTTGAATCGCAATATTCTTGAAGAAAACAAATCCTTTCTACGTAGGGAAATGGAAAAGCCCCTATGAATGCGAGTTTACACTCATACCCATCCCTAGGAGTGTGCTTAAGACTGAATACCGTTGTTAGAACCACTCTTGCCACTCGGAGCAGACTCGGGGAAAACTACTCACATTATTCTGTCTTCGATCCAGGGCGCCAAGCAGAGACGCAGGTCGTACAGACCCTTCTTATTGTAGTAAGCCGCCATGCGCTGCTCGCAGTCGGCATGGCTCGAGATGCGCTTCCACAGACTCATGCTGCTCATATGGTTTATTGGTTTGGATGAATATGGATGGGATGTTAGCGAGAGCGAAGCAGCTGTGACATAGGCTGCAACCAGGATGCAATGACAGGAATGCGGCTGACAATATATGCTTGTTAGATTTTCTGTTTAAACAGATTTGATTTTTTTTTTGTGTTTGTTGTTGTTTGGCAATTGTTTAATGCATTTTTGCGAGTTTCTCTGGCTGCTTGGTGGTGGCGGCCGCGATGACCTGGCCAAGGTCCAGCTGCTGGCTTCCACAAGCGAATCGCAAGTTGGATTCGTCCATAAAATTCACACAAACGGAATGTTTGGTATGAATGCTTATGGATCAGAAAAAACTATAAATAAAATACATATATATACATAAGCATATAAGTGGCAAGGATAACATGAGAGGAAGGATATTAAATGTACGTATGTATGCGTGGTGTGTGTGTGTGAGTGAGTGAGTGTGTGAATGTGTATGTTGCACGCGCAGGGCCATCTGCACAAACCCTTTCACCATACGAGACGCTCTATGAACTAAAAGCTAACTGAATGCACAGAAATTTGAGCTACAATCTCTGGGAATGCTTGAGCGAATACCAGTAAATACTTGACATTTTCTTGAATTGCACTTAGTTCTCTGCCTGCAGCTCTGTTAGACGAAAATTTAACATAATTTAGTCCGTTGCTCGGCAAACGGCTGAGGCAAACTCTCTACTATTAATGGCGTGCAAGTCCACATATATCTAACATATATTTATAGAGTCACCCAGCCAAAGTTTATAAACATTTCAGTTCGTTCCAGCTCGGCATTAATTTACTTTCGTTAGTAATACTCTTAGCTGAAATCCGATTTGCCAGCGTCAGAACTTTCCACATTTTCCAGCTCTCACATTACAAAGTCAAAATGGAATTTATACTTTGAATTTCATCCTTTGAATATGCAACGAGCCAGCAGACAATGTGGGCAGAGGGGGGACGTTTGATGGACGAGCGAAAGAAAACTCATTGCTGACGCACTTTGCGTCCAGCTCTAACAGAACTCGTCAGGCGCCATTGAGTGTCTGTGTATGTGTGTGTGAGCCTCGTTGTTACGTCTGTTGGGTTTATGGCCAAGAAGAGATACGATAGGGCCATGTGCTAACTAAACACAACTTTAATTACCATAACAAAAATAATGGCGAAAGGCAAACAATGCGACAACAACTCGCATAACAGTGAGAAAATAAACAAAACGCAGCCGGAATGGAGGCAAGTGTCTGACGCACCCTGGTGGAAAGGTGCACGGTAATGGTAGACGGGGACACCTGGACAGGTGTAACAATTAATTGCGCGTTGCAAATATACACGTTTTAGCGAGATCATTTGCGTTCATTCTCGCTGCGTCGTGTGGGGGACACACTAAAACGTGATCGGCTGAGAAACAAACAGCAGACGAGAAGAACAAACAGCGACAAGAACAGCAACGAGCCCCCGGTAACCCCGGTAACTCCAGTAAGACCCCAGAAGAACAACGACTCATGCCCAGACATTTGTTTGCCTTTGTGGTCGATACGCTAATTTTCGTAGTTCTCGAGAAAAAAGGGACAACAACGTGAGCGCAGCGCACGTAGCAAATATGAATGGCCCGAGAAATGGCCAAACAAGCCAAACCAGTCGGACGAGGCTCAGAAAGAGAGCAGCCCGCCAGCAGTAACAAAAATTAGATAAAAATCAAACTCCACACAGAGAAAACAAACACACACACACTCACGCGCACACACACACTGAGGCTGTAGAGATGGCAGCGACTGAAGAAACGTGTCACGAGATGTGAATAGAGTTCTCGTTTGTGATCCCCGCAAGTCTTATATAAAAACAGGTAACTCGATCAACTCTAAATAGAAATATATGTATGTATGGGAATTCGATACATTTCTCTGATCTTTTCTCAGTCATTGAAAATGTTAAATCAGCTCACGAATACTCGCTCTCATCTCTATGCAACCAAAAAGGGACAAGAGCCACATAAAAAAAACAGGTCATGCCTGAGTCGTGTGTGTTACCTGCTGCACAAGTCTGGCTCTGGTCGATCGGATGTGCGGCTGACTAGAGAGTCGAGAGCCCGCGGCGACTCCGCTTAGGTAGCCACACTATATTGTGCAGGTTTATCTACGATTCATGAGTCTTTGTTTTTTCTACTCGTTGGTTTACTTTCTGCTGCCGTTCTGCCAAATGGTTAGTAGTTCAAGGCTGCTGCTTCTGCTGCTCCACACAATGCAAATACCAGTTAAGTGGAAATTATAGCTGTTGTTTTTCTTGTGCTTTTATTAATAATAATGCTGCGTTTCCATTCGTTTTTGCTTCGAGCGGATTTCTAACAAAATGGCTGCATTCAGCAGCGACCTTGAACACGTTGTGTTATGCAAATTGTGTTGCATCCCTTGGGGCCAGCGCACAAGTCAGCAACACCCACCGGGAGCCAGCCGAGCGTGCTCCATTCTTTGTTTGTTTGTTTTGTTTATTTATTGAACCGTTCTGTTTTGATGCGAGCTACACCTGCGTCACCTGCGATAAGCAATGTCGCAGCTGACGTGTTTATAAATAACAATCCAGCGCAGGACGCCAGAGTATTAATAAGAATTAAATGTATATCTATGATATAGTGCGAGAGTATAGAATGACAGTATCGACTCTGGATGCATGTTTATCTATATATAAACATACGCTGCGAAATGGTTTCAAACAATGGAAATGTGCACGCAATTTTAACCAGAAATGAAACGTAAACCCAAATGCGACTAAAGTCTTTAGGAAACTGTGGCCTTGCTTTTATACTCCGTCGATAAGTAAAACAGTTCAGCGCGTCAAACAACTTGAAATAAATTTTTAAATAATCTAAAAAAGGAAATATTCTTTGAATTGCAAATTTGTTTTAAAAAAATCACCCAATAACATGCTTGCTTGCCCACTTCTGTTTCTGATAAGAGCACAAGAACAAACCAATAAAAAAAAGGAAAGGAATGGATTATGCCGATGAATCAATTTACCCGGAAGATGATGACAATTTGATAAGTAACTCAATAGCTGACTGAAGCAAGCGAAACTCTTATCAGTTGAATTGGCAAAAGCCATTCAGATCGCAATATTTGCGCTAGTTTTTGGGAATTATGTTCCAAATATACTGATTGCTGACCGTTTCCCATGAATGTGTCTCGCATGGAAATTATATGGAAGTTCGCATTTTCAAAGCGTGTAATTAACACAAGCCACGCACCATAATTAAATGCGCATACTAATATTAATTACACTTGTGTTTGTTTGCATTTGAGTTTGGCATCCTTGGTGGAGCGGATTTTAGCATTCGACCTATAAATATGCGAAGAACAAGCCAAGCGTGCGACTTCAAAAGCCATCAAATAAAAAACTGTGCCGCCTTTTGTTGTTTACCTGCCATAAAATATGAACTCAAATAAAGCTCAACGAAAGCCAGCAACAAAGTTGCCAAAAACACGCCGGAGTTAGATAGCGGAGCAACAACACATTGTCGATGAAACCAAGCTAATAAAATGGAATGTAAAATAAGAGATCACAGTGGTGATGCATCTGAAATACTCTTCTAACCGAACACAATTTTGAGAGAAAAAACTCCGTTAACATATGTTAAATCATTTAACATGAGATGTAAATGTTAAACAGTCAATGTTAATGATAATTCCATAAAAACTGCTAAAGCTCTGTACTCTCAAAAGTTCCGCTAAAGTTAACATAACAAACTAATGTTAGCAACAGTCAATGTTATCAGTGACAGTTGGAACAAATTTATTAGTTAGTCAAAATACCCCCAGGGAAGAGCATACAGCTCCGATAACCGGTAGTATTAAGCCGACGACGACTTCAAAACTGGCGAATAACAGCATTTTATAAATCAATAGAACATATATTTTTGTATTCGAACAAGAGGAGATACGGGCCGTGGCAGAGCATTGCATTTGTGAGCGCAGCGCTGCTTGCTATGGGCGATAATATTTATAAAGCAATACGATCATAAAGCAGACGTCCGCTGTGCATACGTAAACATCGAACAGCCAATCCAGATTGGAATATTTAACGCATCGAAATGAAACGAAACGAAACGATTCGGTTCGAAACGTTGTCGTCAATGGGTTAAAAACGTGTCTACACTCTGGTTTTCATGCAAAGCAACGAATTCATAAATCGAATCGAATCAGTTTCTCAACAGCAGAGAAACTTGTATCTCTAGATGCGCCCATTGACGTGTGTATTCCAAAGCAGTTCCAACGAATTACATTCACTCGCACACAAAATTTACATAAGTACATTATAAAATTCTAACACTCAAGGCGCACTAATGATTAAATATCAATAGAAAATGCCAAAAAATATATATGTGTATATAGTTACATATATATAAAGTGGCTAAAAATTGGCCTTCACGATAGTTTTTCCGTAAAATTCGTTTTCCGCACAATACATCATTATTGAATTTGAAATGCAATGAAAAACTTGATATGCAATTTTCTGAGAATCTACTATAACCATATTTAGTGTAAGCCTTTAGCTGTAGCTGTAGCTGTTAGCTGTGCTGTAGTCATGCAGGTTGACTAGATAACACAGAACGTTTTATAGGGATTTTAATTACTTCTTTGTTTTTTTCTATGAAATTGATAAAGAAATAAACCGACTTCGCTTAGTCCCATTAAATTTATCAACGTATTTGCACACGGTCTGCTGACATCTCGGCAGAATTTCGGATGTTCCTGGAACAAGGCGCTTTCAAATGAAAATGGAAAATTTTTTGGGGCGCGTTTATAACTGCGATAAACTTACAACACCAATGCAAATATCGGCCACAAAGCGCGATACGCATATGACGTATGCGTGTTAAAAATATATATAATCATATGTACATATATATGGGTATTGATAAGACTCACATGTGAGAGTGAACAGAAAAAGAGCCAAAAATAATGGCAAGCACGAGCGGACCCTTAGGTGTACTTTCAGTTATTTAATTTGAGTTCATTTTGAGAATTTTAGGAAATTAAAAACTCAATCAATAAACAACGATCTGTTTTTAAAAGATACATTGAGTTTAAAAAGAACCCATTTAAAATTTCGTTTAAATCTATGAACAGTTCTTAATATTATAGATATAGCTAGATGATAGATATACATATAGATATACTATCTATATTTGTATCAATGTCCTTGACTTCCGCATCTAACCTTAACCCTACTTTATGACGCTCGAAGTAGAACAAAACCTTTCTCCATCTCTTTTTAACTTCTATTGTGATTTCATTCTTTTCAAGCGTCGTACGCTAAATAACCTTGAAAAAAATAAAAATAAACTTAGTTTTGCAGCTCAAGAAAACTGGCGCAAAAGTCAACCTTGAAATGCATTGGCAATGAAAGTTGCTGTTGCTGTGGCGGCTATTAGAGTGAAAACTGCGAAACGGGTTTGGCGACTTTTGATTTTCATTTCATGCTCGTAACACAATTGACGTCGTTGCTGATCTGTGGAAAACCCAGCGAGCAATTTGAATAGCATTCAATTAAATATTGCTGACCACATCGTAAACAATTAAGGCGCTCACTGTATATCTATCTAAACATACATACATATGTATATATGTATATATGGTATGGTATATATATTTGAGCTTTGCATGCAGCTGTCTGTCGCTGTCTCTATTCTATCAAATCAACAAACAGGCAAACAGCAACAAATAGAAGACTTTGTTGAGTGCAACAAATGGTAAGTAAAAAGTGACTCGATTGCATTTTTAGATTATGAATAATTGTTGTTGTTGCCAAAGCTCAATAAGAATATAACTGCACCGCAGCTGATAAGCGAGTGATATCCACAACAAATACAAACGTTACGCAAGCAAGGGGTAAAGCAGATGGGGGAAGATTCAGTTGTTGTGGGGCTATCATAATAATAGCATTCATAAAAATGTATTCAAATCTTAACTGAAACTGGAGCAATTGGATTATATAATAATCTCTTCCTCAGAATATTCTAAATACGTTTCGTTTCACTTCTTCATTTTTTGCTCCTGATTCATAACAAAAATTGTAAAAAGTACCGCAAGTTCGTGTTAGATAAACAAATTGCAATATCCGAATAATACCCAAACACACAAGCGCACTACTCTTCGCTTTCGTTGTGGGGTTAGCTAAGCAAACAGATTCGCTTGCTAAACAAATAAAGCCAACGTCGCCGCCATAAGGCGAAAGATAAACAAATTTTCAGATATAACAAGATATAGATGTGTGTGTGTGTACAGATAGATACATATATATATATACTCATACGATTCCGTGCAAAATAAATAGCTAGATATATGAATAGGAATTTTTTTATTTCTTTATTTTTATTGTTTTTTTTTTTTTTTTTGCAGACAAGCAAATTAGTTGATGCCAGCTAATTGCTGCTAAAACTGCCCAAACGACGTAGTTCAAACACGCTACAATTTCTATTACAAATTTACACAAATGGAGATAATTAAGGGCGTTATAAGCATACCGCAATTATCTTATATTGTCAGCAAATACTAAGCATCGCCTGAACGTGCCCTGGCATATACCAAAATATGCATATAAATATAAATCTATACATGGAACATATATATGTATGTATATATAAACTTGTATATACGAGTATATGCTCCAAGTTGCTGCTGCTGTTGTTGCCCTTTGCTTTTTGCTGCTTCGACATTTGTTGTTTTCTTTCCTGTCTGCCTGCAAATCATATTGAACTTTTTTCTACACACAATCGAAGATAAGGCATTGCAAATATGCTGAGAAATTCGCACTCACAATAAAAACAAGAGCAAACAGCAATATTTTAATATACTTATTTGGAGCACTGTTAAAATGCTCACAAACGTTAACAGAACTTGCAAATGTTATTAACAGCTCAATAACATGCAGTTCGAATAACTTTTGCTAATGAACAATGCGCTTAATTACTGGTATTAATACTTCGAAAACAATAATCAAAGCCTAAAAAATCGATGTGCCTAAGCTCTATATCACTTTCAGCTGCATTATTGAGAGTATAGAGTACTTCGGTGAGGGTTAGAAAAGTTTTTCTTGCGTTTTCATTTTTTATAAGCAATACACACAAGTATATAAATATATATACATATATATAACCCCCCACACATATGTTTATTCTGTGCCGTTTTTGTGCTATTCGTTACTACGCTCATAAAAGTTTAATAAGCGCTTTTGCTTGTGGAAGTCACTTTCTGTGTCCGTGTGTGTGCAACCGAGAGAGCGAGAGAGAGAGAGCGAGAGAGAGAGAGCGAGCGGCAGATAGAGTGAGTACGTGCGCCTTTGCCTTGGATGTTTGCTGGCAACATCAAATGTCAAACCCACCCACCAGATATTTTATTGGGTTTATATTGGGTAATCAATTATCGTCAATGTTGTTGTTTCTTTCACTCTTGAGATGTGCCTAGCCACTGTGCAATAAATAAGATATTTGCAAACAATAACGCACGTAAGCAAAGTATCGATACTTCAATTTGTATATATACACACACATACATACACACACACACACGCATACTATATAATATTTAACAACTGTGGGCTCTAGTGTTTATCAGCCTGACAGACCGCCGCACACGCACACAGTCGAACATCTGGCAACAGCTTTTTCAAGTGTTTAGATTTTCTGCACAATTTTACAGAGCAACAGCAACAGCAGACACAACACTGATTGATTAAAGTTCACACACACACACACACATACACACAGACACTTGATAAGCGCCTTCTCGATCTTTTTACACATATTGCGTTGCATTTTGTTGCCATAAAGGTGTAATAATAGCGGGAGTGGGAGATAGATATAGAGAGAGAGAGAGGGCTTTTAACCTGGCTAACCCTATCGCAGCTTATCTACGAGAAGGCATCGATAGACGCGAATCAGTTGGAGCAGCGCTAGTGGACAGCGGCGTCATTGACACGACGACGACGGCGACGAGAAAAGTAATTTGTCCAAAATGGTAAATGGCAGCCCACGGCCAGTACGAGCCTGTGCGTGTGTGAGTGTGTGTGTTGGTGTAAGTGTGTGCGCTTGTTTGTTTGTTTGTGTGCGCAACACATTGAACGAAAGAACGAACCAAGACCAGAAGAACAGAACAACAGAAGAAGATAAAGTGTTGAGCGGGCAGAACGACGCGACACGAAGCGACGTCGACGTCGACGTCTACGTCTCTGTCGCTGTTGCTGTCGCAGGCGCTGTCTCGGCAAGAAAGCAAGAGTAGCAAATGTGATTGTGAGAGCGAGAAAGAGATGGGAAGCTAATATATTCGCTGCTATTGCACTCGAAAATTCTTTTGCTTTTGTTTTTATGATTTTTCCAAGAATTAACAGCGAAAGACGATGGCCACAGCGACTGCAACGGCAACGACGACATGCACAGCCAGCAAGAAAAACAATAAGAAACAGGAGCGCAACAAGAAACAACAACAACAACAACAGCAGCAGCAACAGAATAGGGTATTATAATGTCTGCCCAAGTGGCAACACATGATTTTGCATGGTCAGGCACACAGCCTGCACACACGTGTGTAAATACATATGCACTTATGCATAAGTATATACACATGTATATACATACATATGTATGTATGCATATTTTATAAATACTCAACAACAAAAATGGATTAAAAGTTAAATAAATGAGTCAAAAAATAAAAATATATTCAACCATGAAAAAATATATTTATTTTCCTAGAATTCTCCACAAAAATCCTCCTGCTATGAGGGAATAAGTAAGTGCAGTAGCAGTAGCAGCAGCAGCAGCGGCAGCGGCTTATGGTCCGCCCACGCACATCCCCCGCCGACAGCATTTGCTTGTTGGTTTTGTGCACAGAACGAACACGGAGCAGAGAACGTGCCCGTGTTTTGCTCTTTTCTCTATATTCTATTTACCTTTAATACACAAACAGCTCAGAAGGTGTAAACACGTACGAAGAATGTATATGTGTGCATATGTTGGTATTGGTAGCGAAGGCCCCAACACACACACACACGCGTACGCTAGTGCAGAGCAGCAGAGCACACACAGAGGCACAAACACTCACACACGTACAATACGCGAGCAGACCTTTTCTTCTTCTGTTTCTTGCTTTTAATATTTTGATATGTATTTGCCGTTTTATTTTTAAATCGTACACACTCACACACACTTACACAAATAAACGCGCCACACAAATACACGAGCACTATCACTGGAACTCCACTCAACGAAAATGCTGTGTTTGAAGTTTGGTGCCTCGAAACGCTCAATAAAATGCGAATTGAGCGGGCGACGGATTAACAAATTTTTTCAAACAATTTAAAGTGTAAAATATATATTTAATTCGTATAACTTTTGCAAAAGCCGCGAGGGCACACCACCAACGCGATTGGACGCACGAACATCAATGTAAAGACGACCTGTTAACATCAATATTCAACCGTTTTACTCAAAATGGCACTGTAAATGCTGAAAGCAGCACGCGGCTGCCAGACTGTCAGAATTCTGTTTACAGCTGAAAACTAAACAAATTATATATATTTGAATTTAAAAGG
Organism: Drosophila paranaensis; assembly: GCA_035047545.1. NCBI lineage: Eukaryota > Metazoa > Arthropoda > Insecta > Diptera > Drosophilidae > Drosophila > Drosophila paranaensis. Next base: position 6,473,842 of record JAWNPL010000173.1, on the reverse strand, counting down.
CCCCGTTTGAAGCTATTAAGGAAAACTTGTTACATTTCCTCATAACATAAAGCAATTGACAATAGAATATTCTAACTTGGTATTTTTTAAAATTTACAATATAAATACCAAGGCTAATTATGGGATGCCCCGGTTAAGGCTAAGTAATCTTGCATTCTTTCTCACGTTTCAGATAACAGCTTCAGTCATTATAATACAATAATACTTTCAGCTATTATTATTTTCCACAAATCCTACATATGCGAACATTTTTGATTAGCGTTATCAGATATTCCCCAAGTATTCTTATTTATCATTATCAATTGTAACTGTTTGAGTAGCAGCATTGTTTAGTGCCCTTCGAATATTTTGTAGCAGCTAACTATTTTATTCATTCTCATTTTTAACTAACTGAAATTATACGCAATTAAATTGATTTTTCACAATTTAAAATTGCAGAAAGGCTTAAGTGACTGTATGGCAACCCTGTTCACCTGTTGTTCGCCAGCCGTCCGCCCACAAGGGAGCGGCCATGACTACAATAAATCAATAGTCGTCTTATTTTACACTTGCACTTGCCACCTTCACCAATTCCCGACACTCACCTGTTTCTAAGCAGAAGTCATCGAAAGTTTTAATTATTTATGTACTCGTATATATCAATTGACTCTTCTTGCAGGATTGGTCAAAACGAAACAAAAAGGTAAATAAAAACCAGAGCTCACTAGCACATACTCTACATATAGCACGCGAATTAGTTAGGAACAGTTAACGAAATATGACTTGATTTTAAACAAACTAAATCAAATAAATAAGAAATTTGTTTTTGCGCACTATTTTTGCACAACTGAACGCGACTAGAGATGGCAGATGAGGCCAAACGCTGAAAGCAAATCGTTATCGAACTGAAGCTTATCGCCGGCGTTGCCACATCAAAAGCAATCTGGAATATAATGCGCGCATTTGAAAAATTTCACAAACTTAGTTTAAACTATTATTAATTTATTTTTGATAATAAAAAACACACTCATATATAACAAATTAATGTATCGATTTCATGGCTACACATTTGAAAATGTTTACCAAATTTTTGTTTACAATATTTTTACAGCTTTAACTACCACAAGCGAATTTTAACGTACATTCGACACTTGACAAAATAGAAACGAAATATACAATTAGTTTAAGAGCTATAGAGTTGTATACATGAAAAAGTTATTGTCGAAGTTGTAAGTACAAATAAAGCATCAAAGTCAATGCAGTAGGAGCCTTAATTTGAAACTTTATACAGACAGTTTTGTTTTTTTATTGTGTATTATTTACCTTCAGCTTAAAGAAAATAATCGTTTACAGTGAATAACAAAAGTAAGCGTTTGTGTATTCATCTTGACTCTTCTACATTTAACAACTAAAAATATCAATCAAATATAACAATGTTGATGCTGCATGAGAAACTCCTTCATCCATGCTATCCGAACATTTAACTTAAGAACGAAAGCAGTGCGTTTGTCTGTTACTTTCCTTATCTGTTTAACATCTGTATATATTTATATATATGTATATATATGTGTGTGTGTGTGTGTGTGTGTCAATGAGTATGCGTGTTTGCGTGTGTGTGTGTGTGTGGGCAACCGCTAGTCTTCAACCCGACCGCGCTTCAAGTGAGACAGCTGGATAAGCCAAGCCTTGATCAGATCATACGTGGAGAAGCTAATGCCTACGGCAATGGGACCCTTGATCCAGTTCATACTCAGGCCCTTATAGAAGCCGTTTTTGATGCCCTCCTCCCTGTGGAAAGCAAATGATACATCAGTTTTAGTATATGAATTCCGATTCTTGCAGTCGCAAACATTACTTGTATATTGTAACAAGCGTCGACAGTATCGTAGGAGAAGGCTGCGGCGCGTTGATGTTCACCCGGGTCGTCTGCATGCGCCGACGCACAATGTCCAGCGGATAGCTGGCCGTCTGACCAGCTATGCCGGCAGCAGCACCGAATGCAAGCGACACTAAGGCATTCGGCTTGGTGTTGCCAATAATTTCTGAAAGTAAAGGAAGAGCTGTAGAAAGGACAAGCGGGGAGCTGCTGCGATTTACCGTGATATTCGCGCTTGAGCGTTTCGTAGGTGAAGAACGAGGTGCCCGCATATGGGATGACACCCAAGACTGTGGCCCAGTAGCCACGGAACAGGGTGCGCGGACCCTCCTCCACCCAGATCCGGGCAAACACCTGGCGCAGCGTGCGATAGCCCGTGTACCTATCCGTGACAGCCATGCGAGCGCGAGCCAAGTCCAAAGGATACGTCAACGATTGCGATGTAATGCCCGCCAGCGAACCGGCGATGAAGCGACGTCCTTTAGTGCTAACGAACGATATAAGTAGGATTCGAATAATTTTGGAACCTTCAATTGAAATGCCTACTTACTTGGAGCCATTCTCATCCACCTGCAGGACGCGTCGCCACTGCTCGTGCGACGTGAACTGGATGGCGGCGTAGGGCACAATGCGCGCCATAGTCGCCGAGTTGCCACGCCACAGGGCAAGGGCGCCCTCCTTGGTATATGTCCGCTCGAGATACTTGAGCGAGGCCCTGAACGAGAATGCCACATCCTTGCGTATCTGGAAATTGATCTTCGTGCGGTCCAGCGGCGCAATTGTGGTCTTGGCCAGCGCACCAGCAGCAGCGCCCGATGTCAGACTGATCAGCACCTGGTCCACCTTATCGCGAACTAAAACGGGACCATCAAGGGGAAACATCAATCTATGTAATAGCATTTGCTATCTGCTAGTCTAGCAGACTTCTTCTTATATGCACGATTCAATTTATTACTTGAAGTATTTTCTATTTGATTTCGAATTAATCCAATAACAAGTTCGATAAGTTCACGAAACACTGAAACTATGTCGATTTGTGAAATTGTATTCAATAAATGTTAATCTATGTTTTAAACTGAACGAAATGAAAATTTCTATGTATTTATACAGTCTACCTCTTGAAAGTTAGTCAGAAAAGGGAATACGGAAATTATATTTCTTATACTATGATAGAATCGAACAGAAATATCTGGAGGAGAGAACGCAACCCACTCAGATGCAGTCAGATCGACTTCTCTTCTGTTTCATTCCAATGTTCCCAGGAGCTACTGTCTGATATAGCTGTCTATCATAATCTGTATACATCTGTATATGATTACTAGTGCATCGAAGAGAAGTGCAGTTTAGACACCATCAGATCGAATTCTATTCTGTTTCATTCCACCGTTCCCAGGCGGTATTTGCACCCGATATTGTTATCTATCATCATGGATTATAAGTAAATTATGTATTCTACAAATTATCATATCTTGTTAGGGATTAATATATATTGATGATTCCTAAAGCATATATCATTGCGTATCAGAGTTGAAAAGGCGTGCTCAGATTTACTATTCTATAAAGTATCGATAAATGTGTAAATTGCTGGCAATCGATCAATATCCACGACTTTCGTTCGTTAAGTGTATCGATAAATATCGAACTGCATTTATCTGAGAGTACAGATCTAGCTCTAGAGGCACTATCAACCTTGGGCAACCTACTATATGTGGACCTCGCGTTCTGCTCGTCGGCGGCAGTTGGCATTTGGGTTCGCGCTGCGCTCCTGTGGCCGTCCTCGTCCTCCGCCGGGGCAGCTGTGTCGTCCGCCGAGGCCGCATTGCTGGCCGAGCCGGCGACAACTGTGCTGGATAATTGACTACCTGTTGACGTAATGGACATGGCAATGTTGGGCTTCTCTATAAGGCGGCTCATGGCAGACTGCAATGGGAGAGAGAGAAACACACTGAAAATCAGATTTTAATTATAATACGCGACTATATGCCGACAGATCCACTAATGCAGCCCGACAGATCCCACTATCACATATCAGAGTTGTTAATTTATTATGCTTCAGCTCAAGCGCTTATCAGCTCAAGGCGCGCTGATAAGAGAAGGCAAGGGAACAGTGTCGTAAGGCTTAGAGATCGCATCGAACGAGAACTTTCACGGCTCTTTCATAACGCAACAAAATTATGTGGTTTCTTTTATTTTCTATTTTGGCAGTGGTTCAAGAAAATGGAAATCAATTCGAATTTATGCAACTAAATGTGAGCAAGCTAAAACCCCTTGAACATTTGAATTGTACTTTGCTTAGACAGCTACCGTTGAAAGATTGTTTTCGCCGATTAGCCGCTCCGATAAGATTGTAATGCGTTGAACGTTTACCTCTGGGGCCTAGACTAGTTTTACAGCTAAAGTTGCATAGATGGAAGATGGGGAAGGGCAAAAGGGAGGAACTACATCCAGCCAATCCCATCATCTTAGCGATATCTTACGTATTCCATGAGAGAGCTAAAATGCTCTCGATAAGAGTATGAAAACCTGTTATTCGCTAAAAATGTAAACAAGCAATAGCAACAAATTATCACCAAAAATTAATTATAACAAGCCCATGTGCTCGCACACACCTCCCAAACCACTGTACTACATACATATACAGATAGAATCACACATACATATGTATATTATAGGCATGCTTCCAATAAGTCCATGTGAATAAACATATTTATAGAGCAGCCCGGCGCAATTAGATTCTAGAAGCGAAGCGTTTCACCTTGAACAAGTTTTAGCATTAGGCAAAAACGAGCGAAGCCCATGATAAAATATATATGTATATACATATATCTCTGATAAGATACAGCTGGGCATAGAGAAGCTGCCTGAGAGATCAAATTAAGGCGTCTATTCAGTGAACGAAAAGAGGAAGCGAAACATAATACTCTAAGTATGAGCTCTAAGTTGAGCTTCTAGAATGTTATGGCCAGCGGTAAGAGTGGGCGTGGCTTACAATATTATATTACAGTTAGAAGAAATTTTGGTTTAGAGGAAATCAAAGCAACAATTGCCATACAACGTACTTTTCGCATTAAAGCAGTTGAAATTTCAGGCATTTGGATGTATAGATTTCAGCTCTTAGAAACTGAGTTAATAGAAACTCGATTACACATATATGTTATATGTATATATATATATATATATATATATATATATATATATATATATATATATATATATATGTATATATATCACATTATTTTGATTTGTATCTTAGAATGAATTTAACGATTTGTTTGTATCTATTTTGGGTAGACCTTGAATATGTTATATTTGTCCTAAGTTGGCGACAAGAATATGTAGATTAGAAGATTTTTCTAAGATATTTAGACTTGAATTAACTGGAAATTCTATTAGATAAGCCTTTCAATTGACCTACGGCTCATCAATTGTGTACCACTGTGAAGTGGATGCTGGCTTATAGTTGGCTGGGTGGGATTTTGCATGGAGCCGGCAAAACGAATGTAAACAAGTTCATTAAACGTTATTTGTTGTTTGCCATTGAGTCAAGGCTGTCGTTGAACGAGTTACACATAAACATACACATAAATGCATAAATATATGTATATGTATATGGATATTTGCATGCGCAATTGAGTGTGGTCTATAAATAGATTCACTGGTATTAGATTTGACGCTCGTCTAGTCTAATAGGAAGCATGTGGCAATAACAGCCACAGTTCTGATTGGAATGGACTTTGCACTCGGCTCAGTTCGGCTGGCAAACGCATTTTTGAAGTTTGTAAATATATACTATATTTAAATATATTTTAAAAAAATTAAGTTATATAAAGATATAAAGTCCTAGTTATTACATCGTTACATTTCGTTAACGTTTTTTGAGCAATTCAATGTGATACGATTCTGATTGGAATTTGCTGAGCAGACAACGGGCCACTGTAAACAGCTGTTGCTTAACTGTATTTCACTTTCAGTTCACTTGTTTCCTTTGTTATGCACCCCAACAGTGTGGCAACCTCCATACCCTTCACACCGCCCCGCACATTCCATCATTACACTTCGTTCTCTGTTTTGATTTTAATGCGTTTATTTATCACGTATTTTGTTGCCCACCTATGCACACACGTACACACACACACACTCACTCATATTATATAATTGGCCAAATTTAGAGATTTTAAAATGTGCTGCCAAGACAACGTCGATAACGCACCTTTGTTTTTGTTGTTAACAAAGATTTTTTGCGTATTCTTTTCGAACATGCAGCAGCAGCAGCAACAACAACAACAACAATCAAATGTCGTCTTGCAGCGGCGCGCTCATGCACTCACTAGCTGTAGCTAACAATTCGAAACGCCACACTCATTTATTTTGATTTAGTTCACAACACGTAATTTGTATGATTTAATACATAACAAGAATTCGCAGCGCGGCTTCGCCTGTCCGACTTTTCTGACCATTTGACAAAAACATCGAGAAGTATGTGGGAGACCAGGGCTGCAGAGCTGCCAAAGTAAAGAGCGCTGCCACGTCGCTGGAATAGTGTGGTATTTATCAGGTATCTGGCAGCACTACTCTGCAGCAGCAGCAGCAGCAGCCAACTTCACGCGAGACGCACTTGGAGAAAAACAGCAAAGTATCAAAGTATAGAAATATACAAAAACAAACAGAATAAGGAAAACAATGAATGTGTCGAGCATAAATAATGACTTGCGATCCTATTCACGACACTGGCTAACCGAGTTCATCGAGCAGTATCAGGAGGAGGAGTGCCTGTGGCAGCCCAAACACCATGACTACAGCAATCACGCCGCCAGAAATAAAGCCTACGACAAACTGGTTGAAAAGCTGAAAGAAGTTGAGCCAAATCCGGATCGGGCGATGGTGGTCAGAAAGATCAACTCCCTACGGTCCGCATTTCGTCGCGAGTTTCGCAAATCTAGCAGCAAAACCGACTACGAGACGCGTCTCTGGTACTACGACAAGCTGCTCTTCATAGCCGACCACAAGCCCAAGCGTCATTCGAACGAGTTGGCGGGCAAGCCGAAGCGAGAGCTGCACATCAGTTTCGACGACGAGGACTCGATGGACTACGAGGAGGAATCGCACCACACGCCACAGTCACAGCACATTGAAACCATTGTGCCCAATCCCATCGAGGATGTCGAGCCAGAGGTGGCCAACGTCGCCACCAACAATGTGGTGGTCAGTAGTCAGGGCGCCACGCTGAGCACCATCTCGGTGACGCCTGCAGACTGTGTGACACTTGTCAAGGACGAGACGCATCAGGCGCACCAGTCGCACAACGAGGTGGCCGAAGCGCATCAGCGACTGGTTGCACAGGCCACCGCTGCACAGTCCTCGCTAGCTGCTGCGGCAGCTGGCGGGCATGCGGTGAAGGTGCTAGAGATAACGTCGCTCGACTCGAACTCACAGCGCGAGATACAACAGGTGAGTGCTCATGGTATTATATATAACTTGTACTGAAGAGTCCTCCGCTCGGCAGGCTGTCAACTCACTGGAGCACCACCAACAGCAGCTGCAGCATCTGCACCACCAGGCCAACGGGCATGGCCAGCCCGTGCCGACCATACAGATTGGCCGGGATCATTACCAGCCGCTGTTCGGCAGTGCGGCGACCACAGCGTACACAACCACAGCGCCTGCGCCCACGCACCGGCACGAGGATGAATACGATGCGATTGGGGTAAACGTGGCCAGCAAGCTGCGGTCGATCAACCACACGCAGCGCATCATTGCCGAGAAGCTCATCAGCGATGTCCTTTTCAACGCCCAGCTCGACAATCTCACGGTCAACTCGTCGTTGGCGCAATAATTAACTTATTTATTAATATTGTATATTAGTTGCGGGCACTCGGTCTGCTTAATTTTATTTTACATAGGCATATGTATATGTATGTGGATACGTCGTCCGTTCATGTGTTAGCTTGTATATTAACGTTTAAAGTTTACTGTAGATTTAATTACTGCATCGCTCGCATGCAATAAATAGTTTTTATCTAGCTCAGCCTGTGCACAGTTCACGATTCCCGCGCTCATTTCGAGTCGCTCTTCTCCGGCGCGTCCGCCTGACTACCACCGGTCAGTCGCTTCCACGTGTATTTGGCGAGCTGCAAGTTCACTTATTGTATATATATGGTTCTCATCTGATCTATCAGCTTATATGTCCATTTACCGTAACGGGAGGCAGGTCAATTTGTTCCTCGGCGGTCACCAGCTTGCGGTTATCTTGTAAGACCGACCAGCCGTAGTGCATGGCAATCAGGCTGGGTATCATCACAATGGCAACTAGGTTGCGGGATACAAACGAAGGCTTTCTCACTGCCGGCATATTTATTTAACAAGTTATAACAAGCTCCTGACTATTGTTATTATTTAACATATTTGTGCATAGTGATGACAATAGTGGCAAATCGATAACTAGATTTCGATTAGCTCGTGAATGTACTAAAAATGCCCAAGCAACTGCTACAAAAGGTGGCATCGCCATCGCAATGGCGCTGAAATATTTACTTTTAAATATTGAAAATAATTATTAAATTATAATTAGTTTTTTATTGTCTTTACTCAGTTAAGGTTAGCACCTGCAGAAACAATTATTGTAGACTTTGTATTCAGCGAATCTAACTTTAATAGCAACAAGTGTGAAAGGTCCCAACATGTAAATGCAGCTTGACTCAAATATTTACATAAATATAAATGCAAGTATTAAATCACTTGCATGCATTACTCAACGTAGCGCAATTTCAATTTATATAATGATATCAATTAAAGCGCACTCTGAATGTTAATGCATTGGAAGAGTCGGTGTTGTCTTTCGGCTTGCCAATTATTTGTTTATCTCTAAATTTACCTTTGACCAAATTGTTGTCAGTTGCTGCCCACACACACACACACACACACACACACACGCACTCACAGACACATACATATATTTATTGTGTAGTTGGGTGGCCAAGTGTCTTTGTTCCCATCACTAGTTACCTTTACCCTCACACTCATCCTACACCTCTATCTCTGTCCCACTCGCACTGCCTGTGGATAGAGCATAGCGGAGCATAGAACACGTAAACAATGGAATCTCTGTGTAAAGTACAAGGTACATTCGAGTTCACAGTGGGGGTTAGGGCGCATAGCAGGGTGTGCTGTTCGTCGTAGTGTTTTCGCAAAAACTACAACAACAACAACAGCAGCAAGAAGAACAGCGCAAGCATTAAAAATAAATACAAATGAAATGTAAGTAATGCAGTAAGGCAGCGGCACCTGCACCGTCGCCGCTCAGAGTTAGTTTAGGCACAGCTCGCGGCCTATTCACAACGAAGCAAGCGCGAGTCACTCAGTGCTTAACGAAGAAGAGAATTAGAGAAATAAAATCCAAGTGCTTAAGGAAAAGTGAGTTACGCGCCCTAGTTGCTCTTCTTGCTGTTATCCTTGTGTTCTTTTTCTATGTTTCTCTTCCATGCTCGTTTCCATTCGTGTGCATTCCCAATCGTTCCTGTAAACACACACAGTGATGCGTTTGCTAAAATCGATAGTCGCCTGCGTGCGCTTCCACCTGGAGCCCATTCTGCTGGACGGGTAAGTTGAGGGGGACTGGAATCGTTACTGCCTATAGAATGCACGAGTGTTTGTCCTGTTGCATAAGAACATAGATGAACGCAATGTTTTGGAGTGTAATGCAACATGGAACATTACGTGAATAAACCCATGAAATAAGATACCGTTGCAACTGAGTGTTAAGTCGTATCTCTTGAAATACTCCTCCTTACCGGCAGCAGTGAAAAGTGCCGTATATATGTACATATATGCATATATCGTTACCCATTGGGGAAGATAATAATAAATTTAGACTGTGAGAAAGTTGAACCTAATACACATACATATATGCACTGCTCAAATTCCTAATTGGCCGTGTTTACAGGTATATTTGATATATATAAAAACAAATGTTTACAACTTACGATATCGGCAATTATAAAGTCTAGCCTCGAGAGCTCATATACATATATCGCCAGCTATGTAGGCTTGATAATGCCCGAGTTAAGATCTTATATGACTTTGGCATCTCCCATAGAAAACAAATCCGTAGTTTAACGCTGATAGCTTTCAAGCCAAATGACTACTTTAGCTATAGCTATATAGATTCGGCTATTTATAGAGATCAAGTGTTAAGTGCTCTGTAAAAGTTCGACTTTAATGTAAAGATATAGGAACATAAAAAGATAGAACATTAACAAATTAATTTCCCCTGTGGACGTAGGGCAGTCGACCTTAAAGCTTAAAGCTCTGCTTCACCGAAATTCCATTTCATAGAAAGCTCCTTGACTGTAGTTAGGTGATGTTTGTTACGATTCCATTCGAATCCTTCACTGAATCACACGCTGCCTGCGCAGCTCGGCAATTTGGTCCGCTCCATAGCCCAGGAGCTGGCCGAGCACCTCGTCCGTGTGCTCGCCGAGCATGGGCGGCGCAGTGCGTGCGTCGTTGCGGGCTTCGCTGTAGACGACGGGGGGACCGACGACCTTGACGCTGCCATCGCGCGGATGTGGCAGAGTCTTGACCAGGCCTATGGCCTGGATGTGCTCGTCCTCGAACACCTCGCGAATGCTGTTGACGGGACCCACCACGAAGGAGGCGCCCTCGAAGAGACGCATCCAGTTCTTGGACGAGTCGCGCGCCAGGATCTTGGCCAGCAGATTGATGAGCTCCTCGCGGTTCTTGACGCGATCCTTGTTGGTCTTGAACTTGGCATCGAGCGCCACCGGCTCGATGTTCAGGCGGCTGCACAGCTCCACGAACTGGGCATCGCTGCCGGCGCCGAGGGTCAGGTAGCCGTCGGCCGTCTTGAAGCTCTGGTAGGGCACAATGCTGGAGTGGGCGGTGCCCCAGCGCTTGGCCTCCGTGCCGGCGTTCAGGTAGTTGCTGGCCACGTTGATCAGTAGCGAGCAGCAGGTGGAGAGCAGATCCACGTCGATCTTCTGGCCGCGCTGGGTGCGCTCCCGCTGCAGCAGGGCGGCCAGGATGGCGCCGTGGGCGTACAGGCCCGTTGCCACGTCCGTAACTGCCACGCCCACCTTGCTGGGCGGGCCGTCTCGCTCGCCCGTAATGTGCAGGAGGCCGCCCATGGATGAGGCAATCACATCGTAGCCCGGCCGCTTGGCATACGGCCCCACCGACCCATAGCCACTGATGGTGCAGTAGATCAGGCGGGGATTCAGCTCCCGCAGCTGCTCGTAGCCCAGATCGTAGCGCTCCAGCGTGCCGGGCACATAGTTCTCCACCAGCACGTCGCACTTGCCCACGAGCTGCTGCATCAGCTGCCTGCCCCGCTTGATGTCGATGCAGACGCTCTGCTTGTTGCGATTGGGCGCGAGGAAGTAGGCCGCGTCGCCGCTCTCCGCCAGGAACGGCGGCCCCCACTTGCGCGCCTCGTCGCCGAAATGGGGCCGCTCCACCTTGATCACCTCGGCGCCCAGGTCGGCCAGCACCATGGTGCAGTAGGGCCCAGCGACGATGCGCGTCAGATCCAATATGCGCACGCCGCGCAGCGGATGACGCTCATCAATGGAGGCAGCGTCAAGGTTGTTGTTGTTGCTGGCAGCGGCAAAGCTTCGCAAGCTTTGGCGCGTTGCGGCGACGGCGCGCGCGAGGCGCAAACGTTGTAACCACGCAGCCATCGGGAGTAACTGTTTATTTCCAATCAGTTGCAACTTTGCTTTGCTCTTGACAGTTACTTTCTCTTCTGTTGTTGTTGTTGTTATTGTTGTTTGTGTTGTTGTTGTTTGTGTTCTTGCGTATTCCTAACGGAAAGTTTTCCAGCCAAGCGCTGAGCAGCCACTGACGGCATCAAGCACAGCTGACGCGTGAGAGCTTTCTTAAAACATCGCACAGCGTGCTCTCCCTCTCTCACTCTCGCGCTCTCTCGCTCACTCTCTTTTAGTTGCTCTCTTGGGCATACACGATAACAACGTTGTTTATCTTGAGCTACTAAGCTGGACACATATTTTATTGGCGCTCTTCGAGTTCGTTCTTCTCGCCTTGATTATTACTCAACTATTTTTACACCTTACATCCGACATCTTTAACGACTTGCCTTGGTGCTTTCCCGCAAAAAAAAAAAGTGTAATAAATATAATAAAAACCTGCTGCGTGTTTTTTCCCCAGCAACGAGCAAAAGTCCTACAAGAAGCAGCGACTTTTTCGAGCTTTTGCGTGATCTCGAGCTGAAAGAGCTTAATTTAAGGCATTATATGTAGTAAGCCTCTAAATCCAAAGTACTTTAATTATATATTTCTGGCTGTAAACAGCGCTCCAAATTGGCCAGCTTAGAGCTGGCAGCGCTAATGATTGCGCAATTAAAAAACAATTCTTATCTCGCAGACAGCCAAATATGTAGTAAACATTTTAAATATTTACAACAACAACAACTGCTAAAATGCTATTAAATATTCGTCAGGCATGAGCGCCCAAATATATCTGCGCCCAAAATCTCATTCTCCCACGTTTCAGCAGTAAATAGATGTGCTTCTAGATAGCTGGAAATATATATTTAGGTTGTCCCAAAAATCATGCAAGATTTGACTTTTGCGTCATTTGTGCATTAGACTATTGTCTTCTTCTGTGAATGGAGCGCAACAAAAAACGGGCAGCCTGTACTATATAAATCAATGTAAAATTTATAATTTCGAATTATAAACCTGTGTTTTCTATTCAAATTACTTCTTGCGTAACTTTTGGGACATCCTACATTCCCATTTGTTGATTTGAGTAAATATTTTGGTTTTTTGTTTGCCCAGTCCGATGATCTCACTTTCCGTTTCGCAGCTCTTTCCCTATAGACGTCATTCAATCTCCGACTTCTGTGCCGATTAGCTATAATCTGTATGCTTAGCAGTCTCTTCGCACTGCACTAATAACAACAAGTGCAAATAAATCGAAGTTCAAAAGTTCGCCTAATTGCAGGTTATCAGGAAGTATTAGCTACCCACTGACGCAACAAAGCAAATTTAATTGCATGAAAAATACAGTTCCAAGAACACTTCGTAAGCAACAGCAAGTTAAAACGGCTAGTTAACATTTAGTCTCAATGATTGCGCAATATTAAAAGAAATCAGCTAAAAGTTCCTTCAATTTTCGCTCAGTGCATTTGCATGGGATTCACAAATGCAGCGAGCTGCACTTAAGAGCGAGCGCAGCTCGAGAAGAGTAAAAGAGAGAGAGAGAGAGCAGATGAACCGGTTCGAGCTTTGCGAGCGCAGCTTGCGGCTGAGCCGAGGCAGAGCTTTAAATGTTATGCGCTACGCTTGCTGCTCATTTATTTGCTTAGCGCGCGTCGTTCGCATCGGTTCGTTCGCCCAATTCGCTTCGAGTCGTTTCAATTCGCTGCGATCGCTTACGAGTGTTATAGACAAGAACAACAAAAACAAAACAAAACAAAACCGAAAACATAGTGTAACAAAATGAAAGCCAGTGATACGTTACGCATGCGTTTGCAGCGCACACAAATTCGGCTGGGAAAATGCAGTCGCTGCCGCAACTAGACTGAGCTGCAGTCGCGCTCAAGAAAGTGTTTGCCAACAGCCATTAGCCAACTGACCAAAAATAGAGAAAAATAGTCAAAATAATAGAAACGGCAAAAAAAAAAAGTATTAAGCCATCGCCAAAACAGCGAATTCGAATTCGAATTCGAGTTCGAGTCGTGTGTTGAGTTAAGTTGTGCAAGCGCAAATCGCAGCAGCCGCCGCAGTCGCTGCCTACGTCGCCGTCGACGTCGCCGTCGCAGTCGCTGCAATTGCAGACCAGCTGCATATTGCACAATCCTTTCGCTTGTTGGCCAACCTGTTCGCTTGTATCTGCTGGCCACCATCAACATATTTATAGCTATATACACATATATATCTATATCTAGATATATCGTATTTGAAATAATTTCACTTTTTGAAGCCGTCTAACGCAAAGCCGTCAAAATTGCTGTCCTACTGTGTTCCAGGATCCTGGGGTACATCATGCGCCGCTTCCTGCGCTCGGCCATGATTGTCTTCAGCTGGTTTGTGGTGCCCTACAGCCGCTACACCAACATCAAGGTGATACGGCGCAAGCTGCCCCCCATCCGCAGTCATCTGCTGGAGATACCTGCCGTCGATCTGGCCAAGCTGATTCGCAACAGAAAGGTAAGTCCAACACATACAAACACATATATACATATATACTCATATGTGCTTTTGATCGAACGCACCTTAATATTGGCAATATCTTGTAGACACTGTCTGTAGACAGGCAGGCGAGCCTCGAGCGATGGCTTTGGGCTGGGGCGTGTTTTTTTTTAGTGCACAGGCCAATTTAACGACAAGAGAGGCCACTCGCAGCGCTTGCCACATCCATTAGACACTTTGTGGCAAAGCTGAGGCAATTCGTTGCCGTTGACCAACACTGGTCAGCGGCCAGATAGACTCACTCGCAGGTGTCGCCTCTGCGCTCACCTTTAACATCGCGACACTGCTTTAAAAAGCCAGTTGAAAGGGGAGACTAAAGGGCATAAATTAAGCAAAATATAAATTAAAATAAATAGGAATTATAAAAAAATATGTATAATTATTAAAAATGAAAAATATAAAAATAAATAAATATTACTTAAAAGAAATATTTTTAATCAAAGTTAATAAAATTAAGATACATTGTTATTTAAATTTAAAAAATATCAAAAAAATTAAATTAAATATTTAAAATTAAGTTGATTAATAAGATCTGTTTGTGCGACAGAACCTTTGCTCTCTCTCTCTCTCTCTCTCTCTCTCTCTCTCTCTCTCCATGAATTATGATGTAGGCTAAAGATCACTTTTAGGCACATATATAAAAATGTAGATACATATATAAAGATGCCCACCTTTACAGATAGAACTCTTGTTCTGTGTATAGTTGAAATAGATATATACCTTATATGGCTGTTATTGTCTTTGGCTTGCATATAGTTAGCCAACTCATTATAAGATTCCTAGCAATTCCTCAACTTAAGTTCATTGCCTGATTTTTAATTCACTTCATAAGAACTTTCGACATTTTCCATAAGTTTTCCATTGAACTTTATTTTTCTTTCCACTTCTTTCTACATCCATCTCCATCTATCTCTTACGGTTGCATTTCGTCAGTTACTTAGCGGAGACACTGAGCATATGTTACTCATCCTAATCTCAAATTTGAACAAAGCATTTGATTATGCGTCTGGCTGTTGGCTGTTTCCAAATGGGCCTGTAGAAATCCCAGCCAGAGCAGCAATACGTCAAATGGGTTGGCTAACCGCGGCCTAGAGAGTTTGCTTGGCTGCAGCTACACACACACACACGTGTATGTATCTTGGCCATATCAATAACATCTGGTAACTACCTCAAATTACGTACACAGACAGACAGACGGACGGACGGATAGACGCCGAGTGAGTCGAGATGACGAATTTATGTACTGAAAAAGAGTATCTGCGAAATACATGTACATATATGTGCTCATAAATAATTGCAAGCTCTGGGCTGGTTAAGTTTTATTGTAGTTGTAAATGTTGTTGTTATTGCTGTTGTTGCTGTTGGGCTTCTTTAGCCCAAGCTGGTTGTGCTCTGTAAGATTCATTGCGTTCATTGGTCCACATCCACACACAGCGCACTTAAGGTCATGACTTGACAGACCTTATCGAGTCACTCACACACGCGCACGCACGCACACACACACACACACATATCACTCACGCTCATAAGCATATTTCTTTAATTTCGCCTTAATTTATTTTTATTCATTTTTATTTTATTTTCATATTTTATTTACTCGCTCACATAACATTTAAGCTCCCTTTTAATGTGTTATTTTTATTTTAGTTTATATATATATAGATATGTCTTTTTTATGTGTGTTTTCATTGTCAGTGCTTAAGCAATTGGCTTACTTTGTTTACGCAAATTTTGAAGACAATTATAAAGTTTTGCTTCTCTTGTATTTGTCCCTGTCTCAAGTAGTCAGCTGTGCGTGGCTTTGTCTATATGCACATATATCTGTCTATATATCTATTGTCGGGTCATCGCCAGCGACAAGTGCGACAACATTTTGCTTAATTACCACACAAATTGAGATTTATTTAAACTATAAGTGGACTCAAGATCTGAGATAGGTTTACTGCAGATTTATTGTGCTGGAGTCTACTCGAAGTCTATTCTCAAGCAGCGTGAATCATCTTTATAATTAAACTTGAACATTTTGCAAGACAAACTATATTTCAATTTTAATTTGTCTATATATATCTTATATGTATCAGTTGGAGTTTTTTGTGTCTAATCTCCGCTCTGTCAATCATCAATCGATGAGTTATTCTCTCTCTCTCTTGAGGCTCACGTATACGCAACACGAACACGCACTGCGCACATAACTAAAGCAGAGCACGTAAAGCTTTTCAGCTGCATGACACTAATACACGCACACAGCTACTCACACACACTCACACACGCATGGCAGAGTGCGAGGTATAGCCATAGTCGACTGACCAACTGCGGCCTAAACTTGTTTTCTGTTTCGCTTTTCTTTTTGTTTATCTTTCCTTTTGACTTTACTTTGATATATGTGTATATATATGTTTATATGTATATATATATATATATCTATGTCTGTATATATGTATGTACAGCTGCCGAATCTGTGTCTGTGTGTCGCGTTTACATGCCATGTTTCACTTGAGCTTTATCAACAATTACAACAAGCCTCAAGTGGATGGGCATGTCGAGCCTCGCACAGAAGTCCATGTCTCGTTTATGTTAATACCCTTTTGGAAGCCAGAATTACGGTAATAGTAACTCCTAAAGTGCATAAATTTGTATATTATTTATCGGTGGAAACTACTTAAGACTTGAATTAGTTATTCAGAATTTCGTTCCTCTTTTAATATTAAAAAAAAAAAATAGAATATTCAAAAGAAACTTTTTGTCAATTCATATAAAAATCCATTAAGAACTAACCAAAGATCTGGAAAATAACTTCACCTTTAACCAAGTCAGCTGGGTTAGGAAGTCAAGAGCTAGGGACTCTATGAGTCTTCCATAATTTGTTGTTTTGGGACTTACATTTTTTTTTTTTAATTTATGTGATTTATAGTGCTAAAATATATATATTATATACAGTGAAACCTCTATATGCCGAACTTCTTTATAACAAAAAAAAACTCAACGTAACGAATTTTGCTTTAAGTCCCTAATAAGTATTTATAGCGAATCAATAGATATAACGAAACATGTTCTGGTTCCCCTCAGCTTCATTATATCGAGGTTTCACTGTATACATACATATATATATTTTTTTATAAGAAATATACCTTTAGGAAGGGTAACTGGTTAACCCCATTTGCTGCCCGAATATTCGGCATTCGTTTTGTTGAACTGCTTTCTGTTGACACTAAATCGTGAAGCGCACTCATTGTAGGCTGCTGACAACGCCCCACGCATGTTGCAGCTCTCAGAGCTGACACCAGGTAGTCAGCTGCCTAGATACATACAAAACTTGTGTTCGAGTTTGAGTTTGAGTTTGAGTTGTGGCTGCATCTGATTTAGTATTGCACTGGAAGTCATTGAAAAAGTCAAGTAGCATTAAATTTAATGATATGTCTGTATGTATATGCTTATGATCTCCGTTCGTATGATTAGCTAGGCAAGTGTACGGCGTACTGCGAGCCTGAATATGCATTGCACTTCAGCTCAGTGCAGGCATTGAAATGAATTGCAGGCAGCTGACAAAAATGTCAACTTCAATTAGACAGCTACAGGAGATAGATGCCTAGCTCTGATATTAGTTCAGCTATTAGTCTTATGTCAGTAAGAGGTGATAGGCTATATAGATATATAACTGATATCAGCTCAGCTATTAGAATTGAGTATTGAGCGCGAGGTAACTTTCCCTTTGTGATTCTAGATTAACAAGTGAGCAAAGCTCAAGCTGCATTAGCTAATCAATAGAATGCAGCCCCGAGCCCACCCCAAGCCCTACGCAATAGGCAGTTGAAAATTCGCATATTACTCATACGCCGTGTCGCACGCTGAGGCATTCGCATTCTTGTTGCTCCCTCTGCCTCGCTCACTCTGTCTCTCTGGCAGACAATTGGCGGGTGCTGCTCGAATGTGAATTTTTATTGATTTTAATTTAACGTAAATTGCTTTTGTGTCGTCGCTTGGTTCTCACAAACAATTAAGCGACAAGAATGGAACCACAAAAAACACTGATCGCAACAAGCGAACACAAAGCACAAATGCTAGAGTCTAGCAGTTGCGGAAGCGATCACAGAGTTTCTCTTTATTAACTCTTTAACTCTTTGCAGATTAAAAGCGAAGAGGTCGTCGAGGCGTATATCGAACGATGTCGACAGGTAGTTGAAGCACGCAATTGATTGATTGACTGGAGTAGATCCTAATAGGTATTTCACAGGTAAATCCGCTGATCAATGCGATTGTGCAGGACCGCTTTGAGGAGGCGCTGGAGGAGGCGCGCGAGATTGACAATGTGATCGCCATGGGCATCAACAGCGTCGAGTCCATGGAGGAGCACACGCCGCTGCTGGGCATTCCGGTCACGGTCAAGGAGAGCATTGCCGTCAAGGGGCTGACCAATCAGGCGGGCCGCGTCTTCAAGACCCCGCAGATCGCCAAGTCGGACGCGCCCGTTGTGGAGCAGATCAAACGTTGCGGCGGCATTATCCTGCTGGTGTCCAACACGCCGGAGCTGTGCCTGCTCTGGGAGACGTACAACAATGTGACGGGCCAGACGAAGAACCCCTACGATCTGAAGCGCACGCCGGGCGGCTCCTCAGGCGGCGAGGCGGCGCTGCTGGCGAGTGGCGCCTCCCTGCTGGGGCTCACCTCGGACATTGGCGGCTCGTCGCGGCTGCCCGCCATGTTCAGCGGCATCTGGGGCCACAAGCCCACGCCGTATGCTGTGTCCTTCCGGGGCCACCATCCGACCAGCGACTTTCCCAAGTGGGGCGACTTCTTCACCATTGCGCCCATGACGCGCTACGCCAAGGACTTGCCGCTGCTGCTCAAGTGCATGCACGATCCGACCGGGCCGAAGCTGACGCTCGACAAGGAGATCAGCGCGAACGGCATCCGATTCTTCTTCATGGACAACGACGGCCCGTCGGGCATGATGCGGCCGCTCAGCCGGGACCTGCACGCGGCCATCAACCGGGTGGCCAGCGACTTCAACGCGAAGCGCGTCAACATACGCAAGATGAAGTGGTCCCTGGACATCTCGCTGTCGGCGATGCTGACCATGAAGAACATCGAGACCATCTACCACAAGACCGAGGAGGGGGAGCAGCCCAAGACCGTCTGCAAGGAGACGGTGAAGTACTTCTTCGGCTGCTCGGACAGCATACTGCCCTCGGTGATCTTCGGGCACCTGCAGAACTTCATGAAGATCATACCCAACTCGCGGCACAAGCATCTGGCCAGCATCATCGAAGCGCTCAAGACTGAATTCAAGGAGCTGCTCGGCACAGACGGCGTCTTCCTCTACCCGACGTTCCCCAACACGGCGCACCAGCACTACCAGATCTACCACAAGCTCCTCGAGCCGATGTACATGGCCATCTTCAATACGCTCGGCCTGCCGGTGACCAACTGCATGATCGGGCTGGATCGCCGCAACCTGCCCATGGGCATACAGGTCGTCGCCAACCCCGGCCAGGACCATCTCTGTCTGGCCGTCGCGCGCGAAATGGAGCGTCGCTACGGCGGCTGGGTGCGTCCGCCCTCGGAGGACAGCCACACCCACAGCCAGGCCCAGTCGAGCAGCAAGCGCGGCTGAGCTGCGCCCGCTTAGTTAATCACATCACATTCGGCATCCACATCGATATCTCTGATACCCAAGCACGATTGAAACCCAAAGAAAACTTACGAAAATTCTTCACTTTCCTTTCGTATCTCATCTTCTTCTTCTTCTTTTGAGTTGGGACTTACTTGAATTTTATTTAATATTCTCTTTCCATTCACATCACATCACATCACACATTTTAGTCCAAGTTGCGGAGTATTAAATTATTGCCTTTGTCATTGTCCGAAATTCCTTGTCGTATGTACGCGATATCTATAATATATTGTATGTATGTATATATATATATATCATCTCCTAGATCTTAAGCGCTAGGTTACGACGACCGCAGCTGTCGGCATAGATCATAGCTAGCTATGTATAATACCATTCTTCTAGCAACTAAAGCACTTCGAAATATATGTGAATCTTCTCATTGGGATCTTATCGATTGGATATAGTATATATATATATATATATATGAATAAAACTTATACCAGATATATATATTTTTACATTGAGCCAAATTGTTAATAAAAAGCAAAAAGAGTTTATTTTATCAGCCAAAAATGTATTTTTTTTTATGAATTTCTCTTGCGCAAAGCTTTTAGCAGCCGTTTGGCCTCCAGCTCAAGCCGAGCAGAGTCTGTGAGGGTAGGCGGAGGGCGGCGGGGATGGGGGTTGGCGGGGGTTTCTTAACTAGGCACTGTTATGGGCTAATAACGATTATAATAAGCAGCCACAGACAAACGCAAAACGCAAAGCTGGCTAATAAGCAGCCACTGCTAGAGTCTGCTTGTGTTCCACCTGGCTGCGCCACAGCACAGAACATTGAAAGCGTATGTGAGTGTGTGTGAGTGTGTGTGTGAGTGTGTGTGTATGAGTGTCTTACATGCACATGCTGAGTGCATGCAGCAGCACCTGCCCCTGGGCAGCCGAGGCATCGCTGAAGTGCTGCTGCCAGATTGTCGTTTTATTGGCCAGGCCAGGCTAGGCCAGGCCAAGCCAAGCCTCGCGCACAGTTAGATCTTTTCGACAATCTTTATTTTGTTTTTATTTTTTGGTAGTTGTTGGAGTAGCTCAAGGTTCCCCTAGTGTGGCTTGCGCAATTGCGCTTGAGGCGGCTCTAAGTTTTGTCACAGAACGTGTTATTTGGCCAAAAATCGGAGGTAAGTCGACTTCTGGCCAAAGAATGTGGCGGCCAAATTGAAGTTTTCGGCTATGAAGTTTTTATTTGTATTTTTTTCTCGCTTTGGCCATGCGACTGACAACTAGTTGCAGCGCACAATTAACACGCGCTGTAAATTTCAACTGTTATAATTAGCATAGAGTTCAGAGCGAGTGCTGGCCCAAGAGCTGCTGCGGGCAGTCGAGGGTTAAACTGAGTCGACTACCTGTTGGCCAACTATCCATGAAATGAGAGCGCAGTCAGCCAAGCAGCGAGTGACAGTCAACAAGAGAGAGAGAGAGAGAGAGAGAAGCAGTTGCTGTTTGTGACACGAAATGTACCAAATGTGGCTGCAATGTACCTAATTGCTAAACAGACTGCACTCTTAGCAGTACCTATTAACTTTTATAAATAAATCGATCATTTTTGATTAAATTGTTAGTAAATTTCTTATATTTATGCTTGGTACTGTGCATTGACGTAAATGGTACATTTGTATTTTGGTACACTTCCATGTAATTTCGGGTACCTAACCATAATTTCTTCAAGTGCAGCCCGGAGCAACTGTAACGAAATGCTGAGCGTAACAAATTTTATGCTCATTGATCAGCCATAAACTTAAGCCGTTATCAATGCTGCTCTCACACACACACACACATACCAAAGTATTTGAGAGCGTGTGAGCGAGCTGTTGACCATTCCACTCAGCATTCCAGTGGCAGAGAAGATGGCTGTCTTCAGTCTGCTGCCAAGCCGAACCCAATTCTAGCCAGCGAGCAGCTCGCTCACTTCGAATCCGACTCAAGCAGCGAGCGGTTGTGTCTGCGCATTACCTCGAACCACGTCAACATCACTTTACATACACATAGACAGCTTGACTGTACCTAGCATATCTGTAGTTTATTTCTTTGGTCTTTTTGGTATTCTGCGCATTTGAGGTGACAAGTCTAACGCATATTTGTTTACCGTGATCTACGCAGATAGATTAAAATTGTGTCGATTACCGTGTTAAATCAACTGAAAATCAAGTGTGATCTTAACCCCGTAAGACTCGAACACGTGTTTGCTCTGGCTTGGCAAAGCCGAAGAGACTAGTTTTATGCCACGTTTAGGCCATTTGAAATTACCAAATTTTATAGAATTAAGAACTGGAAGAGTAAGATTTCAGATTTGGCAATGGTATATATATGTAGATAGCTTAGTGCATGTATAAAAAATATATTATATATAATATATTATAGATATCTATAGAGAAATTATTGTCTTTGATATCTGATATATCCACATGAAGTCTCATTATGCCACGTTTGGCCATTTCATTAAATTAAATTGGTATTTATAGAATGAAGATATAGCAAAGTTTGGCTAACCATAAGTAAATGCTGCTAAAAGGGAACAGAAAATTGAAAGCATTTTTGGAAATTAAATTAAATATGTAAATAAATATAGCTCATTACATATATACAACAATTTTGAATATATATAAAATACATATAAAGAAATTCTTTAAAAATATATCTGCTTTATAATATACATGCATATACATATATATATATATATATATATATATATATATATATATATATATATATATATATATATATATATATATATATATATATATATATATATATATATATATATATATATATATATATATATATATATATATATAGCATATATCTGGTTTCTTGAAGTGTCATTTCAGCTCAATGAAATGCTGACTTGGGAAAATGTTTCAAATATTTTAAGTAAAATACAAAATTTTAACTTTTTTCTTAGATAAGAAATAGTTAATTGAAGCGCATATAATCTAATCTAATGATAAGTAGATTCTTAGATTTTTCATAAAAATATGAAAGAGAGGAAAGTACAAATACCCTGTAAATACTCTCACTATTATAATAGTATATATAGCGTGAAATGTAGTATATTGCACTACATATCTATACTATATCATAGCTCTTCCACATTATAATATACAATATTCAGTATTTATATACATATATACAGAAACAAATTCAAAAGTCTTTCGAAGTATTTAATACATGACGCTGAAGCTATTTACATAATTCGAAAATGATTATAAAGAACAGATCTTACAGCATTATTCAACTGGGATATAGTGAGGGACTTATTTCATAGTTATGAACGCAAGCAAAGCACTTAACAATGAACTGAAATCTTCACAAAATGAAAAACTAAAGGAAACCAAATGTGTGTGATCCTGTGATGGCAGATGATGGAGGACACGTCAGACTACTTCTCTTTGGCTGCTTGGGGCTTGCGGTGCTTGGGCTCTGGCGGATCGATCAGATTGCCATGGCGCACCACATCGATGTGGCCCAGCCGAATCATTTTCTCCTCCCAAATCGAAATACTCTTTCTGTAAATGCAAATGAATGAATGAAGGCATTGACCTATAGAGTGATAAGCGCTTACTTGTACTGGTCGAGCTCTTTGCGCGATTCGCTCAGATAGACGGCCTTCTCCTCGTCGGAGAGGCGCGTCCATTTGGCGGTTGCCTTCTGGTGCCATTCGCGGTACGTTTGCTGCTCCGTTTGCGGCGTATTTGTGCGCTCGATGGCAATGAAGCGCAGGAAAGCGGAGGCTGGTTTCTTGGGCCGGCCCAGCTCCTTGACGCGCTTGCGCAGCTGCTTGCGTTCCTTGGCATCGTTGATGTCCTGTTTCATTTGCTTGATCTCGGCGCGCTGCTCGTCAGTCAGCGTGGCATCGTACTTGGTGCGCTGCTCGACGTATAGCTCCTGATCCCTTTTGTACTCTGATTGCAGGCGCTCCTTCATCTTGGGATCCGCATCTACCCAGTTCTTGGATAGCTGTCGTACGACCTCAATGGTCGTTATGCCTGGATTCTTGGCCAGCATCTTGGGTCGCATCTCGCGCATGAAGCGAAAGTATGGCGTTAGCGGCTTCTTCGGCCTGGGCGGCAGGCCGATTTGCTCCTCCAGCGACTTGGAGTGAAGTGCCGAGCTGTTGCTCAGACTGGCTGCGGCCAAGGGTCTGTTTGGTTTTGGCGTAGGTGTGAAATGGTGATTGTTGATTGGATTTGTATGTGCAGTGTCTGGATTTGGATTTTTGGCTACAACTTGCCTGACTTTGCTTATTAGCGACCCGAAGATGGAGCCTCGCGACAGCAGCGTCGATGTGTAGATCATTTTGAATTGACTTTGTCTGTTAGCTGAGTCCTTAAAATGTTTAACTTGTTGGGTTTTCTCACAGTATTTGCATTAATAACTTGTTGAATTTACAAACTAGAATAAGTTTACGTAAAAAATGCGGCGTTTTGCTAGAGTTGCTTTGATGCGCAGTGCGCACAGCTGTCAGCTATCGATAGTAGTGAGCTGAGTATAAATAAAATACTATCGCAAAAGTAAAATTTGTTATCGATAGCAGGGTATCTGGCTCTGTGCTTTCTGCATAGATGGCGCTAACAATTATGCAACTCTGCTGTGTGCGAGTGTGCAAGCAGTACGACTATAGTAGTCAAGTATTAGCGCGCGAAAATTTGAATTGTTGGCGCTTCAAATTAAGTTCATTAAACTTAAGTGCAACATTGAAACTCAATTGTTTTAAGAGCCTGTTAGTTGTTGACACTGCACTGGTGCTTATGGGTTGCAAAATATTAACAGCTGCTTATGTATATAATCACGTTCAGTTTGATATCCTGCATTTATAATTTCATGGCCAAAACCGGATATATTAAACGCTTTTTGCTCCACTGCACACACTGGCTGCAGTCGTTGCGGTCGCGGTGGTGGCTTATGACAATTTGTCGTCGCCAATTGTTGTGCGCCGTCAGTTGTTGCCACGATTATGCGCGGCTCGCTGTTGGCCAATTTACTTATTGGCTTACTCCACATAGCGTCAACAACGTTGTCGCACCAAAAAGCCAAAAACTATTTCGCTGATCGTTTTCCCAGGCCAGTTTATGGGAATGTATATAGACAGATATGAGATATATGTGTCTGTATATATACTTTCCCGACTTCCGTCAAGTGCGCTTGGCCAAGCCCAGTTCAGACCGAATCAACTGGCCAACTCCCAGTGGCATTATGTAACCGCCTGGCGAATTGCTGTTTTACTTCTTCTGGCCAAACAGTTTTCGGCTGGCCCTCGTTGTGGCTTATGTGTGTGTGTGTATGGGTGTGTGTGTGTGTGCTTGGCTGATTGTGCAAGTGGCTGACACAAATTCTTTGGCCAATGCTGCAATTTGGGCTCCGTTTGGCTGTTTCACGAAAACAAATAACGAGTTTCGATTCGGCGAGGCAATTATCAAATGCGGCGGCTGCATTTAAATTTTGCACATGAGCTGGCTTCGTCGACTCGACTACCGTTTCCTCAGTGAATGTGAACGTGCCTCGGCTCGGACTCCGGCAGCCGGCAAAGCGGCTGTGAGCTCATATCAAATGCTCTCCGGAGCGGGCAATCAAATTGAACAGAGCAAATGAAATGAAATGAAAAACAAAAACAGAAACATAAGTAAATACAAAAACAAATACAAATACAAATACAAATTCAGATACAAATACATTTTGTGTGGTGCTCCGAACTTTCTTTTTATGTGCCACTTTAAGCTGCGGCCTGCGCTGCGGTCGTCGGTCGTCGGTCGTTTCGGCCACGTTTTGTAAGACGCCTCATTGATTTTCATTTGCAGCAGCCTTAGCCATAATTGTTGCAGTTCCGATGCGGTAACCACAGCGAGAGTGTCTGCCTTCTAGACTGGGCTGGGCCCGGCCCGTCAATAGAGTGGACCCAAACAGCTGTCTCTTTGCCTTCGCTGTGTCTTTGTTTTGGTTTTTCTTTGGGCTTTGTCTTAGCCATTTGCATACCAATTAAAAGCCATTGCAAACGCAGAAGAAATTAATATTCAAACAAAGCGCTGCGTCGGCAAACGCTTTCACTCGACTCGGCTTCTCGATGCGCCGCTCTCGATTAGCATAACTGCAGTCTGACGTAACTCTGGGTACTTCGATTTCGGATTTGACACGCCAACCAATCAATCCCAGCAATAAATTATATGAGAGAGGAAGTGGGAGAGGGGGGAGGGGATGGGAGGGAGAGAGAGAGAGAGGCTCTCATACAGCATGCGATTTTCTAATTTCGCCCGCGGCCCGGCACGTTGACGGAAATGTGTGAATTAACTAGATATATATATATATACATACATATATCTTTCTATATCTCAATATCTATCTCTGTGCACTCTCTGCTCAGAGGCTAAAGTTTTCTCCAGCTTACCAAATTGCTGTTAACTGAATTAACGTTTCATATCTTAGGTTCATTGCGGTTCAATTTCTCTGGCGTTGGCCATAAGACAAGTCATCTTTGGGCCAACGTTTGATAAGCGTCTTACCAGGTTCAGCAAAGTTCAGCAGCCTCTGTTGTTGTTGTTGCCGTTGCTGTTACTAATTTGACACTAAGTCCATAGTCATGTGTGCCCTAAGCGCATTGCCTACAGCTATATAACGGCGCTGAGCTGTGCCCCTAATGAGGCGGCGGCGCTACTGGAATTCACTGCCCTAATGCATACGATTTAGATGCAAATATAATTAATTAAGCCATATTGATCAACTTATCGAGTTTGTTGTCTAAGTCTTTTGTGTCAATCAGAATTTGTTGAGCTCAAACTGAAACTGAAGCAGAGTCTCCCAGGCAAGTTCGTTGCCTTTGGCAGCCCAGAGCTTTGCTCAACTACTCAGCTGCATTACATATTATAACAGCTGGCTAGCTGCGCTCCCTCTCTCACTCTCTCTCTCTCTCGCTCGCTGCTCGTTTTGGCAGCTCTTGTGTGCGCTGCGCGCTTTGGCTGCTTTCAGTTTCGTTTTGAACTTCGGCGCGTTTGGCAGCAGCTGCGCCAGCAAATCACTTCACAGCGTAAAGGCAAGTCGAAAGATTTTTAATAAGCGAACACTTTGGTATGCTGTGCGTGAAGTTATAGACTCAATTACGTGATTTGCCTGCCTGCCTGCCTGCTGTTGTCGTTGCCTTCACGCTGTTGAGCAGCGTCGTAATCGTCGGCGTAGTACACCTTGTCATCGGCGCCGCGTGCCAGAGACAGCTGTTAAAGCAGTCAGAAGTGGCTAAGCAACAACTAAAACAGCAACTACAAGAAGAAGAAGAAGAAGAAGAAGAAGAACAACAACAACAGCAGCAACAGCAGCGCAACGCCTTTTTCAAGTTATAAATTTCGTTTCGAACATGAAGTTCGTTGCCTAAGTCTTTTGTTTCTATCTGCACAGTGCAAACGCGCGCGAATCTCATCATAATAAGCGAAACAAGTGTGTGTGCGTGTGTGTGTGTGTGCGTGCGTGTGTATGGACTGAAATAAACACGATCAAAGCAGAGGCCAAAAACCCGTTGTGCAACTATTTCTAGCAGCCATTGACTAAGAGCCGGCTCCTTCCCATTTAACACCAGATTCAGAGACACAGCCAGCATCCACAATGGCGCCCAAGAAAGAGGCAACCTTGAGCCAGCAGCAGCAACAGCAGCAGCAACAGCAGCAGCAGCAGCTGCCAGCCTTAGACTTCGAAAGGATAAAACGCCATTTCAGCTGGTCGGATCCGAGTGCCATGTGAGTCACATTTTGTTTATAGTTTATAGTTTATAGTTTAAGCCAAGTTAATGGCCACAGCCACAAAACGGAACTCAATGCAAAACCAATTTAATTGCCGTGCGCGAAGCAGCAGCAAAGCACACGCAGATACAGATAAAGAGCAGCATAAAGCGAACCTCGAGCAGATGGAATCAGCGCTCGTCTCTTATTTCCCATTGTTGTAGTTGTTGTTGTTGTCTTTTTGGCCCACTCTTTTGTTTATATCACGGGCAAGGCAAGACACGTCTGTATGTGTGTATCGTGGAGCCATACAAAAAGCGGTTGACTTTGAGCACGTGTGCGAAGCGAGAATCTTAAGTCAATTTCTTGCCTTGTTGACGTCCAAAATGTTTCCGCTTCGATCAATCGCGGCGCTGCTAATTGCCTTAGAAAAACAAACTAAAATCCGATTTGAGTGACATACTAAATAAAAGCACTTAAAATGCGAATTAAATAAATAAAAATTTTATTAAAGCTTAATTTAACTCAAAAATAAAATTTTAAAATGAGTTTAAGAACCAAATATTTATTATATTTTTTTTTATTATATTCCCTACCACATATCACATCTTTTATCTATCTATCATTTCGTATATAATATCCTAAGTACATGGACTTCGCTTAGACTTACTTATGTACTTAGCCCCTCGCTGCTTTTATAGAAAGCGAAACAGTTAATCATTGCTGCTGCTTGATGGCTGTGTTAAAGATTGCAATTTATTCCTCGAGCCAACATAAGATTTCAGCTGAGTTTTGACAGCGCATTAGCAGATGAATATCTATTGTACTATAGAGAGAGAGAGAGAGAGAGAGGGAGAGAGAGAGAGAGAGAGAGAGAGAGAGAGAGAGAGAGAGAGAGAGAGAGAGAGAGAGAGAGAGAGAGCTGTCAGTGCCTAGGTTAAATGCTATTATTATATGCATGCTTAGAGCAATTTAATAAATAATATTTTAGGCAATTTGACAGCGTGATAAATTGCTAAAATTAACAGAAATTAAAAAAAAAAACAATTATTAAATAAAAAAAATATCCAAAAAATGTATAAAGTGCAAAAATATTTAATAATCCATCATATGTGAGGTATATGTTTTTTTTGTTTTATTAAATATATATCAGAATCATTTTTATTGAGCTTAACAGTAGATCATAAATACGGAATTTTAGTTTTCTTTAAAAAAAAATTTGGAATTTATTATGTAAATTTAAATATTTGTGTGGGAGTTTTTTTTCTATCTTCAGTTACAGCTGAAAGATAAGCTTTCGACTCTTAATAACTTTATATCTGATTTAAATGTGTTTATGGGTTGAGCTGAGTAATTGTTAGACAGCTTGATTATTGTTATAAAAGCATATATATATATATGGAATGATATTATATATTTGGTTGGGTTTGTTGTGCTATCAAAAGTCAGTTGAATCTTCGCTTCAACTAGAAATAAGTTTCCACATATCTTAGATAAATTATTATCTATTATTATTATTTATTACGGCAGTAAGCGCAACGCTTAAAATTTAGAAAACCTCAAAATTATCAGCATAAATTTGTTCTCAATTTGAAGCGTTTATTGTAGAGGCACTTAAACTTAAGCGACCTTGCGAAGCGCATAATAAACTGAAAAATAAAAAAAAAAAAAAAAAAGAAAACAAATATTTAAACAAAAAATTGTAAAGCTATAACTTTTATGCTTAAATGTATGTGAAGTGAAGCTATTTTTAGAATAACAGAAAAATGTACAAGAATTTGAAGAAAAACATGAAATTAAAAGGCATCAACTCTGCTGCTATTATACAATTATTTATTATTCAATCGCAATAAAAATTCAGATGGAATTTAAGCTACTTCTGAAACGAGCTTAAAGTGAGCTTAAGAGCCTGAGTCTGGATTCGATTGAAATGCAGCGTAGATCGAAAAAACAAATCATTAAGATGTGTGAGATGTGTTCTGGGTGCAGATGACATCAGAGCTCAGTTTCGAGTGCCGATAATTGACACCGATGGGCAGAGTCAAGAGAGTGAGCAGAGCCAATACAGTCAATAAGGCATTAGGTTTCACCTCTGTTTACAAATTAACACTTTAATTATATTTATTTGTACAGTTTCGAGTTCTAATTGAAAGCGGGAACTTCGACTCGACTTCGAGTCGTCTTCAGTTGCAGTGAGGCAATGTCCTCGTGCGCATTGTGCAATTTGTTTCTTTTGCGAGTGCTATTAGTGCAGGGAAGCAAGAAAAACACTTTAAATAAATAAAAAACAATCATAAAATATAAATTTGTTCACGTCATGCTATTTAAGCTTTCGTGTTTTAATTGCACTTAGGCTAAGCAGCAGCAAAAACTGACGGTGAAATTTGCAATTATATAAATACATGTTACAAGTGCGAGCGGACTCGTATGCTCACACACACACACACACACACACACATACATAGACACAGGTGTTTACAGGTATTTGGCAACGATTCGAGCGACTGTCTTAACGCACGACTTGAGCCACGACGAGGTGGGCCTAGCGCTAGGCGCTTGGGTAGAACCCAGGGCCGACTTTTGGTTTCACTGGCTGAGCTCAAGTAATTGCAAATTTCAATAATTTCACTGGCTGAATCGGCTGGGATAACAACGAATGTTAGCAGCTATTATTAGCGAGTGTGAAAAATCGCTTGACCATGAGTTTCATATGATTCCCCGCCCAGTTTCAGTATGCAAATTGGAGCACTAACAGATTTCGCATTAATTTCGTTTCTGTTTACGCGTGACGTAATATCCCGATATATTTAGTCTAAACAACTCCAAATAATTGGAAAGAGACTTGCAACATTGTGCGGTTGCTGTGGCCGCTTTATCGCTATCGGCTAACGGCTTTTATTTGTTTTGGTTTTAGGCGGCACTCATTAGACGATTGTTAACAATCCACAGCGTCATTTCCGCGACAAACCCGTTGCGGCGGCCGCTGCATTGGGAAATCATTTCGGCTTGTCCGATAAGTCGTGCGTCTGTCAACATGTCCCACAGACACAGACACAGACATGGCGTGCTCTTAATTATTGCACTTGTTCAACTTTTGTGTTAATGTTGTTGTTGTTGCAGTCCACGCCCCCTCAGCCGAAACAGTAGTTTTTTGCTAGCGCTTCAATGTCAATTCTAATTGCCAGACAATTCAAATGCCAATGGCATTATATGACCGGGCGTGAAGTATGAGATTTGGTTGTTAATGATAATGCTAACTGCGGCACTTGCATATATATTTATATAATTGCAAGAATCTATATGGAAGCACATCAATATGCATTTGTTATTCATTCAAATATGGCGCTCAGCGCATAGCAAAGCAGTCAGCTTTACGTTATTTCATAGCAGTCAGCTTTTGCCTGAGTGCTTCGCTGTAGCTTGCGCTTGCAAATTACAACAGATGGCGCCACAATCAGTTTTAAGCTAGACAAAGCTGTGCTTTAAGCTTAGCAAAACTAAAGCTTGACTTTAACGTATGTATATGTATGTATGTGTGTGTATGTGTTGGCGTCACTCGGGTCTAATGGGCTCCAAAGATCACAGTCGACAGGCGATATTAAAGCAAATTACATTAATCTGCCAACAACAACTAGCTCGAAATAACATTAACAATAGCTTTGAAAACGGCCATTGCGCCTTTCCAAAAAAAAAAAAAATATAGAAAAAAAAATAGAAATACTTTAGAACATTTGTTTACTGGCTGTGGAAACTAAAAGTGACCAATAATATGATATGGAGCCCTCGGGGTCATTATGGGGCTATGACTAGGAAATGGCGTTACTTAGCTCAACGGCCATTGACCAGGGCGCGGGGTGTCTAACCCTCCAGCACGCAGCTGTCGTAATTCCCAGAAATATGAGACTTACTTTGCGCTCGCGTGCAACCTTTGTGCATATTGAGGCTAAGCTTTGGATTGTGTACCCGCATTATCTCCAGCACTATATGAACTCATTCACGTAGCCGTCGAGTGAGTTTCTTACAACATTCCTTCTCAGTCACGTTCTCTTTGTGTGCAAAGGATGGAACGAGGGGACTTTTTGTATGTGAAATGGTATAAGCGGAAAGAACTAAATTTAAAACTTGTTTTTAAAAACTGCAATCAGGTTAAGTGGGACTAAATATAGTTGGATCTCTATCAGTTGTATTCCTAGTATTAAAGTTTACAAATCCGGAAAGATAACTTTAAAACTATGCTAAAGATTGCATTGCCATCTTTATAAGCATTCTTTTGCTCAATGAAAATACTAAAATAAATCAATTTTAGATTCTCTTATATAAAAGGAAACCCTATATTATATCATATCGATTCATTGATTCCATTTTCTATAGCTCTTGCCTCACTTTCTTTGCCTTCGATTTTCGCCAATGTCTTCGAGTACTTTCACCGAGTGCAAGAAGCCCGTGCATTGTCTTAGACCCTGCCCCACAGATCGTCGGCTTTTGCGTTTATTTACTTGCGGCATTAACGGCAATTTGGTCGGTACGCTAATTGGCTTAAATGTGTGGCTTGCACAAGGCGCTCAATCAGCTCGCATTTGCTTTTTAGCCATGTCAAAAACTCGGATTCAAATGCCGTGCATTGTGCGCCAAAGTTTTCCCTCGGCCAATTATAAAAGCCAATGCCCGAAATGCGGAGCGCATTGTGACTACGCTCCACTAGCTCCACATTTGTCTCTCTGCCCCTCTCTCTCTCTCTCTCTCTCTCTCTCTCTCTCTCTCTCTCTCTCTCTCTCTCATCTCTTGCTCATTTGCCAGTCGAATTTTACAAAAGACCTTGACACATTTGGGCCGTATGCGTCGGTGTGAGTGCATGTGTGTGTGCTCGAACCTTTGGCCCAGTCTCTGGCAAGTTTTGGCAACTCAAATTCGGATTTCAAATGGACCGAGCTGCAGATAAATAAACAAAAATAGCAGAGATATGGCCACAAAAGGCGAACAGACTCTTGCAATTTCCTGAGTGCGCGTGTGGCTTTAATGCGAATGTCGCGAAACTGTAATAAATTGTTGCCACTAACGTCGACTGCTCAGCCGCTGCATTTGCAGCAGAAGCTGAGCCCAAGCTGAGAGCTTCAAGCTTCAAGCTTCAAGCTCCAAGAATTGCATAATATTTGGCGAGCAGCAACAGCTGCCACAGCAAGCCAGAAATCACAGCGGCAACAGCAACAGCAACTAGCACAACCGGACCGGACTCGGTTAGCGATGAGCGTTAAGTCGTGATTGAGCTTTTGCTTTATGCTCTGCAGCCATGTTCCTTGCAAAGTTCATGTTAAATTGTGGCTTTCATATTAATGTCAAATGGCAGCTAAATTTATCTGTCTATGTTCCTTGCAAAGTTCATGTTAAATTGCTAATGTTAAATGGTAGCTAAACTGTGAGTAATAAGTAAAGTTTATGTTAAATTGCGATATTGTTAATGTCAAATATTAAGGCTGGCAGATGAATTTCTTTAGCAATTCACAATCTTCGGAACTGAAACCATCTTCCTTGTAAGGCGCATGTTATTTTATAATATTATTTATCTGGCAGCTAAGTTGTTATATGTGTACCATTATATTAGCTAAAGACAATTGTCACTGCTTAACTTTAACTGTTAGTTAAATCTTTAACTGCTGGCTATCAACTTAAATGCTCACTTGCAAGCTCGTTGACAGTTTAATAAAGTGCCTGGCAAACTTTAGCTAGCAGTTATGACGCAAAACTGTAACTATCGTGGCGTGTGTCGTCGCAGCCAATGGCAGGCTTTACGGCCGCTTAAAGCTCCTCGGCCAGCTGGTGGCAAATTCAATAAAAACATGAAATGCGAACGCGAAAGGCATTAAAGAAGAAATAGGTGATTAGGACACAAGCGAAAACGAGTTTCGCGGCGAAAGGGAAATTGCGTTGAGCACTTTATGAGCCGACTTAAGATTGAAATTACCGCTTGAAATGCAATTAATTTGCCGCTGCTGCCGGTTGCCTCGCTTGTTGCAGTTGCAAGACTGAGAGACTGAGAGACTGAGAGACAGAGATTGAGAGATTGACAGATTGAGACTGCTGCCCAGTTAGCTCAGCCAGTCCGTCTTCCTCGACGTAATTCTCTTTCGACGACCTTGTGCTCGTTTTATGAACAGCACTCGCAACGAAATGAAACTGAAATGAAATTGTTTACATGAATGAATGGGCATGGTCTTGGCCAGCTCGTCTCTCTGGCCATAAACGCGATGAAGTAAACAGCGAAATAAAACAAAATTTAGATTTGAAGTGCTCGTAAAGCCAAATGCTGAAACAGTTGCAAGCGGCAAAGCCTGCGTCAAGTTGTTGTCAAATTGATGCCATGGGCAAAAACCAAAATATTGTCAACCAATTTCTCTAAAACTGTTTGCCATTTGTCTTTGTAGCTGTTGTTGTTGTTGTTTCTGTTGTTTCTTCTGTTTTTTTCTCGGTTGATTTCTGTAAGTTGTTGCACTGTCCAGCAGCGAAGTCAACAAACTTGTTCAAGGCGCAGCCGCAGCCGTCGCTGCACGACTTGCCAGACAAGCTCAAGAGGCAGACAAACAGACAAACAGACAGACAAACAGACAGACGAACAGACAGACAGAAAAAACTCTAACTGAAACTGAAATTGAGACAGAGCTAGAAAACTGCAAGCTTTACGTGTTGCTCTATTAGCTGGAAATCGCTTGGCCGCATGAGCTGCCAAGAAAACAGAAAAACAACAAATTTGTTTAAAGCATTTTCAGATTTTCGTGCTGTTGGCAATGGCTGCGTTACGCTCACCTGTAGTTTAGCTCTTAGCCAATTTAGTGTGTACTACATTTGATTTGTAATCTATTTGTTTCCTTATATGCATACCCTGTAGCTCTTGCAAGTGTCTGAGTGGGTATTATGGGCCTATGAAAGTGCTGACTGGAAAATATGGAAATTATATTGTGGCATTAAAAAAAACATATTTATCTTTTGCTAACAGACTTTTGGTTGGCTTGCAAGCAATTAAATTGTAAATAAATAAAAAAATTTTAATAAAATAAAAAATATTTTATGACCATATAAATATTATTTTTGCATTACTTGTTCAGTTCATGGAGCATATGGAACTACAACAAAATATGGTTTTCCTAAAGGAAATAGTTTTGTACGACATATATAATTGTTGATGATTTTAAGAGAGATTTATACAAATTGGCTATAAAATGTTTATAGTTATTAGCGGTATTTCAAGTCAAATTTACTTAAGAGTATATATTTTTGGTCTTTATGGGACAAATTTATGGATTTTCGGGCTGGCCATGTGGGTTCTTCGCTTTGATTTAATATAGTATATAAAGCAAAGCTTGCGACAGTCGCTCCCAGTAAAAGGCAAAAGCAACTCTCCCAGCTCAGTTTTATGCTGCCTCGCTGAAGGTCTTGGCAAGAGGCCAAAGAGTGTTGAGCGTAGTTTGAGCTGCACA
The DNA here is from genome assembly GCA_035047545.1 of Drosophila paranaensis. Taxonomy (NCBI): domain Eukaryota; kingdom Metazoa; phylum Arthropoda; class Insecta; order Diptera; family Drosophilidae; genus Drosophila; species Drosophila paranaensis. Next base: position 6,438,929 of record JAWNPL010000173.1, on the reverse strand, counting down.
AATTGTGGCCCAATGCAAATTAGTTGTGGACTAAGTTAGTGCTTATGGCTGGTCTATGGAAATTGGAGTAGGCCGCGCTGTGATTCATGCATCTTTTCGAATTTCAAAATCTGCCAGCGATGATGAAGAGGCAGCGCAAGGCAGGCTGCCGGGCGGAGCTGGGTAGAGCTGGGCAGGTCTCGGAACTCAATTTGCAGGGCTCATTAGCACGCGGAGAGCTTGAGAAACGATGTCAAGTGCGTTGGCAGCGACTTACGCAGCTCGTTTATTTATTGTGCGGGGATATTTTGTTGTGCATTACATTTATTTGAGGGCAATTACTGGGCCAGCGCAACGAGGATGTTTACAGCAAATAACTTTGTTTTATGCCCCATCAAAACAGACGTTGCACGCGGCGTATGCGTAATGTGCATGAGCGAAAGAGTAAGTGTGCGTACAGGAAGTTTAAGTGGCTGCTGAACAGGCTAAATATTGATGCAAACAGCGAGATAAGCGTCGGCTCTTTAAAAAGCCTGCCAGGCATGACAGACGCACTCCATATCAGGCAATCTGTATTTTTTTGATATTCACGTGAAACCTTGCCTTTTAATTTACGATTCGAAAGAAATCCATTTGTATAAGAGCCAACATTTTTGCACACTAACTAACAACAACAACAACAACAGCAGCAGCAGCAGCAGCAAACTATCAATTTCAATTTCAGGCGCGATTTGTTACAACATTCAATTTGATGGCACATTCGGCCAGCAAACACCCACAGCGCTGGGCAGTTGGGCATTTTCAATGTCAGCATTGCGCAAATGTCGCCCAGCTGGCTCATACATATATTGTAAGTGTGAGCGCTGTTTGAGGTGGGCCTATCGCCACAGCCATTAGATGTGTAACGCACAACAGGTCGCAGCGCTGGCTGCAACGAATGCAAATTTTATTGCCCACAAAATGGAATCGGATACCCAAAGCTAAACATCATGAAATATATGGAAATGCAAAGGGGTTCGCTTAAGCTAGAGATATTTGAATGAACTGAAGTGTTGAAGTGCCTCAAATATAACAAATTTCATACAAAATTATAATAAATATATGTTATTTATGTTTTATTTAAGCGAGAAATTATAATAATAATAAAATGAATAATAATAATAAAAATAAAAATAATAACATAAATTATAATAAAATTCATATTACTAATGATAACAGTGATAATAACAATAATAATAAAATAATAAATTTTAAAATAATAAATAAATAATTATTAATAATAAGAAAAATAAAAATGATAATAATAATAATAATAATAATAATAATAATAATAATAATAATAATACTAATACTAACTTTTATAATAATAAAAATTGAATAAAAATAATAATAATAATATTAAATTATTAAAATTTATTTTTAAAAATAATATATTTTTTAATAATAATATAATTTCTATTTTATTATTTGGAGAAATATTTTTAATATTTTAATTAATAGTTTTACCAATATACTTTATTACTAAACTTTACATAAAATATACATTTTGTTCATAAAAAATTTATATTTAAAAACTTGTATCTTAAAAATTGCCTTTAAAAATACTTTTACTATTTTAGTCATTAGCTATATTTCACAAATATATGCAAATCTATATAAATTCGATTAGCATTAATAGAGCATTTGCTCTTCGTCATTATCTGCTTATCTTTTGTCGCTATTCGTCTTCTGCTGTGTGTCGCTTCAACATGGCTTCGAGTTGGAACGCCCTAAGTGAGGCCCTCAAACTGTTAACATATGCCTGACATTGAAATTGTGCAATACCCAGTTTCAAATTGATGTTGTTTCTGTTGTTTTGCTATTGATATTTTGCGGTTTGTCCATGCGATGCGACGTCTGCACACGCCCGTCCATCACACATCAAAAATCAATTCTCGAGTCGATTCTGTGCCGCTTTAATTATTACAATTAAATCATTAAGTTTCGCCTTGACCACGCACTACGCAAAAAGCTAACAACTCAACTCATTGACGTGTCTTTGACTGCGGCTGTGACTTCTTAATGCGCACGCATATTTGGCATTAAGAGCAATTTCAGCGAATTATAACTTATAATTGCGCTTCGCATTTGTTTTTAGTGCCTCGCTGGCTGGATCGGCTGTGAATTCAAATATTATAATATCGTTTCGTTTTTTATTGTCTACGTATTTCCGGCTTCGCAGCGGGCCCAGGCAGAACCTGGCTGCCTTTTCAGCAGGTGATACAATTGGCGGCGAGTGAATGGTGAGTGAGTGGCGGGGCTGTTGCAATTCTGGCTGCTCATAAGAAGAAGAAGAAGCAGAAGAAGAAGAAGAAGCCGCGCATTGTTTTATGCGCGACGCGTAAAGCGTCGCCCTCAAGGTCGCGCGCTTACATAAGCTTGGCGCGACGCCAACGTCAACGTCAACGTCACAACAACGACGTCGAAAAACCCAACTGCAGCGGCAGCAAGAAGCCCTTTTGTGCTATGCAGCAGCAGCAGCAGCTAAAGCCCGCACGCACGCTGAATGCTTTGAAGGTGAACGAGCTGATGTTGTTGTTGCTGCTGTTGTTGCTGTTGCTGCCGCGCACAGGAGCAACAAGCGAAGCCAACAAACTTGCAAGCTCTCATCGAGAGACACTCAAAAAGCGCCAGACGAAACGCGCTCTTTCCACGAGCCGCAAAGCACAGCTCGGCTTGAGTGTTTCTTTGAGCGCTTTTGCTGGCGCTGCTCGCACAGGTGCTTTGGCATTCAGTTGTGCTTCTAGCAGCAGCGAGACAGCAACACACACGCACGTGCGAAAGTGCAGCAGCCTCTGCAAAAGCGCTCAGTTTGCTCGCTCTCTCTCTCTTAGACATACACACACACATACACAGTCTGTCTCTCTCTCTCTCTCTCTCGCAGACAAAGTGTAAAGTGCAAAGCTGGCAGCGACGTCGCTGGCGTTGAGCATCAGCGTAGCTCAGCTCCCAGCTCGGGCAACGGCTTGAAGTCAGTCTTAGTCGCAGCTTAAACCGCAACACACGCGTCTGCGAGCTCGCTCCCGATCTGCCATACGCCGCGACACACAGTGAGCGATAACGATAACACAGTGTCGACATTGATTCATATCAGAAGCAACATAAATTTGTGCGAACCGAAGTTTGTGTCTTAAGTCTTCTGTTACACGAGAGCAATCAGCCAATTAGTGAATTAAAACAGCAGCAATCGAAGGAGAAGAACAACGCGCACGCCTAGCAACAGCTTGAGCAAACATATTTGCACTATTGACGACACTTGTCGACTCACCTACACACACACACATACACACACACACATACGTGTCAGCGGACAGGAAGCATCTTAAGAACGCGAACTGTAAGTGTGAATTTACTAAGTCAACAATTGCGAGCTTTTAGATTTGGAGTTTGACGAGTTTGGCACCTCGAGTGCTACATGTTGCAGGAAATCGTTGCGCAAACATCATTAGTCCAGCAACAATAATAACAACAACAACAACAACTACAAAAGGCACATTTCGAATAGCAGTATAATAATAAGAATATTAATAACACCATAAATATTCTGTGTAATACAAATGGCCGCCGCTTTGTTGTCTCTTCGAGTCGACAATTACTTTGTGCCGCTCTGTCAGACCCTCCATCATTGTCCACATCATCAGAAAACGCGAAACAAAAACAAGAAAAGAGAGACTCAGCAACGTGACTATAGACCCCCGCCACGCCCCCAGCTCAAGTCTCTGGCTACTGTTTACTTAAAATGTGCAAACGCTCGTCAGCCCCAAGCGCTGCGCATACAAATGGCCCGCTTTGTGCCTTGTTTCCAATCCCGAAACGCCATTAGAATATTCGCAATCATATCCGAGCCGATCGATCGGCACTCACATTTGCTACATTTGGCGCTTTAATGGATTATCATATGCGAAATGTATTCATAAATTGAGAGCTTTATATGTGCTTTTATTCGAGTTTCGATCTGTTCTATGGAGCCAAGATTGGCGATATAAATATTTCTGACTACAAACATGGAGTCTTAATAGTTTGATTTTGCTTTCTATAGAATCATGATAAATATATATAATTTTGATTATTTTCTGATTAGGATTCGAGCGATCAGAACTTACAGATATGGAATATTCAAGATATTTTATTTTAAATCAGCAAAACTCTTTATCAGTTCAAGATCTCAGATTATTTCTATGCAAGGCAGCGACATTATCTATTTATAGATATCATTAGGTAGAATCATTTAAATAGCTAAAGCTTTATCTGAGCTCGAGCTGGAGACAGTAGTTGCATTGCCAGAGGTCTTTACATCTAGCTGTAAGTGAGCTGTTATTGATATTGAATTCATGTCATTGGGCTGGCATGTCATTAAGTAATAGGTATGATCCGATATTTAAATACTTGAACTAGGAAGGAGCGAAGTCTGATGATGACATTTGGCTGATTAAGTCGGTAAGCGGTAAATGTCTTTAGGCTGAATTAGTTACTCTAATTGCGCTTAGTTGTTTAGTTTTGCCTAATGATATAGTGATTAAGCCGATCATTATCAAGTGATCAATGCGTTGCCCAACACTGGCTAGAAATCAGCGCCGAGCCGCGTTTCCAGGTCGTTTCTAATTGACTATAATTAACAACTATGGCGACGATGACTGCACTGGGCAAGAGGTCAACAGCAATTTGCGACAGCAGCAGCGCACGGGGAGGCCCGCAATGCCGGCCTTAAAGATACGCTCCGTAAGCCCGTCTATAAGTCGCTTTTGACGTGCATTTCTGCTGTTGCTAACAATTTCGCGAGCAAAGTTCAGTGCAAATGGGTGTTACGACTTTTTCGCGTTTTCAGTGCAAATATCTATATACATATATCTATCTGTATGTATATATGGTTTAATACTATATGTGATATATATATTGTTGTTACAGTCAGATCAGAGCAGTAATCGCGTCAATCTCCCTCTGTGTGTTTAGCCTCTTGAAGTAAACATTTATCTGCATTCATTGTCGCATTTAGCGTGCACCCAGCGACCTTCGTCGAGGGAGGCCCTGAAAATTTGTTGTCAAGGTCTTCTTGCCACACTCGATGCTCTGTGCATTTCCGAACTGTGCAGCGCTGAAAAGCTTCAACTTGAACTGGTATTTTCAGCTTGGGGTTTTTTCTTCTCTCTTTTTATTGTCTTCTTCTTCTGCTTCTGCTTCTTTATCTTTTGTTCACTGCTTTTTCTCGTGCTCCGCTTTGCTGTGTGTTTATCACGCGCGCGGCGGAGTTCAAGGAGCCTTCAGAAAACTAGTAAAATGCATATTATATCTGAATCTAGACTTTTCGTTTCGAGCTCGTTATAAAAGCCAAGGCAATTACCGTATTTATATGGTAAAAAGGTGTTATGCAAAGCATATAGTTCTAGTTGTCTCGATTGAGCATTTAAACCAATTAAATCGGCCGACCTGCACTATTTAGAGAGATATTAAGATAGGAAATGCATAACTAATCCGACTTTCATAATTCAGCTGAATTCTCGACTCGAGCGATTCGAGCTGTGCCATTTAATTACAGCCTCTAATGGCTCAATTAAGCACACTTTGTCGCTGACATTAAGACAGATCATGCGAAAGGCTCTAATGAGGCTGGCACGCTGACAGCTCTTTGTTAACAAAATATCAACTTTTCCTATAATTATTAATGTGAATCTGATTGAACTGTGCACCTGAAATACACTTAAGGAGTTGAAAAGCTTTTAGTTATTTACATATCTAATTGGGGTCTTCAGGCACGGGGCGCAGCTGCTTCAGTTCTCTTCGTGAAAAAGCTTTTCGTTTCTTTCACTGTTCGATTATGTAATGGACAATGATTATATTCCATTATTAAGTAAATTATTTATTAATTGTGGCAATTATACATTCTCCTACAATGTGATTGTGTTATTATATCAAAGACTGGTTTGGCACTTGCCTTTAAGCCATGTCTAATACAGTTTATGGGCAATGTAGGTGGCTGGCTAGATTGCTAAATTCTTGGCCAAATGATTATCTAAGGATGGCAATAGACGCTTTTTGTTGCGGGTGAACCACCACCAGTTGCCACAACAACAACAGTTACAGCTAAAACTAAAGTTAGTCGCGAGTAAATTAAGCCTAACTGGTTTGCAAGTTGCAGCAACAAGTTGTTGCCGTTGCCGATGCCGAAGAAGTTGCAGCCGTTGCAGACACAAAACTGTGTCGCACACAACTGCACACACACACACACTCGCACACTCGATACGTGGCTGAAATTATGTCATCGGAAAAACAAGCAAAGTGGAAAATGAAAACGCCATGGGAAAACACATGTCGTGTCCAACAGAGAGCGAAAGTCTTGCCAACTGTTCAGCTGCTCAGCTGGCTGTGCCCAAAGCAGTTCTAGGCACATATCTATGCCCAGCCTTAAAGGCCACTCTAATGGCTATCACATGCCGCGCTTATTTACATTTTATATTTTATTTCTTATTTTTTTTTGTCTAATTTTTAATGTCACGCACGCATGACATGTGTGGCTTTAATTATAAAACCGTTCGTCAATTTGAATTATTTGGGCAGCAAACGAATTCATAAACAATTCCAATTAGGATTTTCCGGTACGCACGAAGATCGCTCGCAGTTTGGCAATTGCCTCATTGACAGCTCAAATTTGAATTGAAAAATGAAAACTATGCAAATTACACACACACAGAGAGAGAGAGAGAGAGAGAGAGAGAGAGAGAGAGAGAGAGAGAGAGAGAGAGAGACATATATAATTGTCTTTATTGGCCATTTAAGCACGGGCAGCTGCTCCCAGTGACCGCCTACCTGCCTATTGCCTATTGCCCAATATTTGGCAAGCATATTTCGATACCCTAACTGAGGCTGCAGGCACTATTAGGGAACTTTTGTGGCACATATAAACGAATTATTTAAAAATTATAAAAATCATAACTATAGTTAAAATAGAGAGAAATAATTTAAAGAAATTAAAAATGATATAAACAATTTATAAAAAAATAAATTATAATAATTAAAATGAAATATTATTTTTAAAATTATTAAAAAATAAATAAAAATATAGATAATAAAATATAATAATTTATACGAAATAAACAATAATAAATAAAGAATTTTAATATTAAAAAAATATACACACACACACATATATATATATATATTTGCCAAAGCACAAGTCTCTAGTATTTGAAATAGGTGTAAATTTGAGGGGTATTCAAAACTTTAAAAAAATCGAAATTGCATTACATAACTGAGTATCGTCCGGTGGACGGACAGACAGACGGACGGGGCAAAGTTGACTCGGCATGTCTCCCTGATCAAGAATATATATACTTTATGGGGTCTGTCAACAAAACCATTATACCCTGGATTTCCCATTTTCAATGTGTTCAGGGTATTAAAATAAAAAGTTAATATATTAAAGGGAAGTAATATTTTCTAAAATTAATAAAAATTAAATAAACGCTTAAAAATGCATTACAAATGATATAAAAATAAATTTTACGCCAAAGGCGCAGCGAATTTAACGCATTTTAGTGTATTCATGCTGCGGCAAAGCGAACAAACGATTTTTAGTAGTTTGTTTCTAGGTTGCCTAAAAGTATTTCTTTAGTTTTATTTAACTGCGTGTACGTCCAGTTGATTGTTGTTGTTTGGCTTATTTGTGCTGCAGATTCATTGAACCTCGTGTTGTTGCCGTTGGCCTCTTGGGTAAGTGCATCATGCGTCATGCGTCATGCGTCATGCGCCAAAGTGCAGCGAATGCTGTTGAAATTCTGTATTTCGTTATTAAATATGATTTTAGAACTTGCTGATGCATAACAAAAACTTTCCGCTGCATTTGCATGTCAACTTGCACTTTGTCTATCAACAACAACAAAAGCTCTTGAGACAAACTCACATTTGAGGAACTGTTAGTTTGACTCTGTTGATTGGCAACTGGGCAAAGTAAATCACAGTTGCAGTCATCATCATTAAGCCATGTCCTCGAAAAGGCGAAGTTGTCGGCTTTTGGACTTCGCTTCGATATGCATTTCAATTGATTGTTTGATTGCTCCAATACAACAGTTGTAACAATGCAAGTGATCTTCAGTCACATAGTCATGTTTCGATATTGTAGCATGACTTGGCGTTAACGGGACCAGAAATTAACAGAAGCTCAACCGCAGAGCCGTTTTGCTCATATCGAATAGTTTGAGATCGAACTATGTATACGCTACTCAGCGATTGCTTAGGTATTTTATCTATGACTAGTCCAGCTACTGTAGTTTTCTTTGTATTTAGTTAAAGCAGTGATTCATAAGCAATCCGGTATATATAATTGATTGTAGTTACTATGTATCTCATCTGAGTCTCACAGTCATAATGTGTCTTCGGTTGGTGTTGAGGTGATGCAAAGCAACAGAGTGTGCCATGAGAGCTCGTCAATCTCCAGATACTCGCAACTATTTATGATCACTGCCTCTCTCTCTCTCTCTCTAAATATATATAAAATTATTTATGTACATTTCAGCAATGTGGGCATAAAACGCTAAACTTCACTTGAGCATTGCAAAAGGTTCGGCGCAACGCACAGTTACGAATTACGTTATTTTTGTGGGTAAAAGGCAGTGTAACTAGCATTTAAATAGCTAAACAAAGTAAAGCCAAATAAAGCTAAAACATAATCAAAGCAAACAAACACCCACCAAAGGCGGCGCAGCAACAAAGCTCAACAAAATGCTGATATCAACGTAAGTAAAAGTGTTAAATAAACAAAAACAACAATAGCAACAACAACAATTGTTAATTGCAATCAAAATGTAAAGCCCACAAACAGAAAACAAAGGCAACAAAATTGAATTTTTGACCCACTGATGTTGACCCAGTTGAAGTCGGGCTTTTTTCGATACACAAACTCGATTGCGGCGGGCTTCCTTTGCCTCGAGTCAGTCAGTCAGTCAATCAGTCAGTCATTCACTCACTCAGTCGGTCAGTCAGGCAGTTAGTCTTCCTGCTGTTGCTTTTGCACTTTGTCGCCCCATAAATATTGCATAATCTGTGCAGCTTTGGTGAGATCTGTGAGATCTCTCTCTCTCTCTCTCTCTCGCCCATAGCTTGAGATTTGACTTTTCCTACGTTTCGCCCTTCGCACAGTCACCTTATTCGCACGTGTGTGTGTCTTCATGTATTTGTTTGTCTCTTTTGCATATTTGCGAGCTGTGTCAAGCGAAAAGTCCGACCGCATTTTTACGCAGGGCGAACAAGTTTGTAATTGTGTCAAACACTCACACTCGATGGCCCATTGCATAAGGCTGACATATCAATGGCCCATTTGTCAGCATCTTCAGGCGATTTCACATGGCTTATGCAGATACTGATGGATTGAACAATTGTTGTGATATCAATAATCATGAATAGAACGCGAAAATAATATGCAAAACCGATCAATCGATAATGTGACCGACCTGCAGATACTCTGCCTGCGACTGACTTAACTTGGAGTATTGGCATATCTTTAAGCTTATTTCAAGTTTCTGTTTGCGGTTCCTGCTTTTATTGTTTGCCTTTAAATTAGCATATTTGAATGGAAATTCCTGAATTATCGTGTTGTTATCTTGGAATTCGCCAGACGTGCGCAGGCTGAGAATATATATACCTATATACACTCTCTATAAACATTCCTTGAGGATTGAGTGTATTTTCATTCATATTCCCATCATGCCGCACATTCAACCGTGACGAACACCCAGCGAGACAGAGAGAGAGAGAGAGGCGTCTTAAGTGCGTCTGGACTTGTTTACATTGCGTGCTTAGCATTCACTTGATTGCATATGATTAGATAGCTCAATCATCGATCATTCTCCAGCAGCTTATGTAATATGCACTTACTTATGCCTGCCTGATTGTCAAAATAAACAAAACAAAATAATTAACTCCCGCCTGCCACACAACATTTCCTGTTTGCTGACTCAGCGCCCTGACTCCCTGGGATTTACACGGCAAAAAAAAAGAGGCGGAAAACTTGACCAGCGCAGATGCCACTGGCAGCCACCCAGCAGATGAGCTCATGGGCAGAGTAGGCGTGCGGACCTTATGACCACATTATAATTACAAGCTGTCAATTAGAGTGTTTCTCAACTGTTTACACTGCATTTGGCACGGTGTCTAAGGCATTTATCTGAGACAGCTTAGACAAAAAGTTTTATGAGTTTTTTGTACTTTTAGTTGGCTATAAATTTGGTTAAATGACAGCTCTAGACTTTGCCCAGTTAATTAAAATTAGTTATTTTCGGGAATTTGAGGAAATGAATAGCATTGCCGGCCACACAAATATTTGGCTGATTGCCTAAGCTTGGGACATTTCTCACGCTGGATTTGGAAATTTCATTTTGTCACCTCACAAAAAAAGGCTAAACAAATGCATATAGTTTACAGCCATATGTGTGTGTGTGTGTGTGAGAGAGCTTAAATGGCGCTCTAATAGCTAATTAAATTATCAATAAGCATGCACAAAGACCAACAACAAACAAACAAAGCGCTCAAATTTCCAGCCATAAATGTCAAGCGCACCCAAAAAAACTAAAAAAAAACGTTGGCCTGTTGTTATTATAAAAAAAAACTACTTGGCCTGACCTTGTCCATTGTTGACTGTGCACACACACACACACACACAAGCATGCATACCACACGTACGGCGGCACACAGAAATTTACGCAATTTACGCACACACCAAAGCTGTTGGCTCTGACTAACTCAATATAATAGACAGCGCACAATACGCAAATCGAAAGACTCAAGCAACGAACTTGAAACACATTTCGTCAGCATTCGGAGTTGCTCGTTAGTCGCTGCTGCTGCTGTTGTTGTTGTTGCTGTTGTTGTTGTTGTTGCAGCATGGCATTTCTGAAATGCGTTTCATTTACAGAATTAATTTGGCCAGAGCCGAAGGTGTTGTCCGGCCAGCCGCAGTATGCAAATAGTTTTATTTTGAGGATGTTTGCTTGGCACTCACCGCAAGCGTTGGGCAATTCTCAGTCCCACTCAGAGTCGCCAACATTGGCTTGCTGATTGGCTGCCTATAAATATTTATAGACGGCGCAATCGATTAGCAAAACGCCAGCGACAATCTTTTGTCGAAGCTGCTGGCGATCGATCAATGACCTTGAACTAATTTCCGATCCGAAATTTGTTTGCCTTAAACACATTCATTATTAATGTTCGCTATGACTTGCGTTTTATAAATGACTTCGAAATGCCCGAAAGCAGTCCGAAAAGCATAAAAAGGTGTAAATTATATGAAGAGCACGTTAGTATGTGTCGGGCCGAGTGTTTGCCAGCCAATTAGTCGCTCTCTTTGTGTAAAAGGTGATCAGTATGGCCCACGGTGCAGCTAACCTTGACCCAAATGGAGCACTCTCCCCACCACCAATATCTAGTCTGAGTGCAGTTTCGGGCATGCGCCGGCTAACTCAATTAGGCAGTCGGCGGCGTACCTGTATTTGCATTGCAATTGCACAATAAACGCGCCAAATGAAAATGCAAATAGTAAAAGCAGCAGCAAATGCGAATGCATTTTGCATAAGTATAGATAGATACATGTATTTGCTTAACGGCTGACCAACTGCTGCTGCTGCTGCTGCTGCTGCTGCTGCTGTCGTTGGGCAATCAAGCAGACCAAGCCAGACCCGAACGGGCCAGCGCTGGCCGCTCGGAGGCATTCACTTGCACGCCAAAGTGTGTTGGCAAAACCAAAACAGAGACACAGAAAAAATACCAAAAGTTGAGTAAGACTCTTCTCTGCATAGTCTACTGTATGCATACGTGTGTATCTGTGTGTGTGTGTGTATGTGTGTGACTACCAAATGGCTTGGTCAATTTATGCATTGAAAAGAAAAGTGTTGCCAAGCAGCTTTGTTGTTGCTCACATAAGTCGTTTGCGTTGTTTTTTTTTTTGCAATGCGATGCTGACATAGTTGTTATACCCTGTAAGTCAGAGAAGTTGTGATGGGATATAATATATAACGTATATTAGTATGCAATCAATACTCGCTATGCTCAGTCTAGGGTATCTGCTAGTCGATCATCTCTTCAGCCGATTGCAGCATACTTACTGGTTATGTGTATTAATGACTGCCAGCTGGCTGCATTGGCGAGTGGGTCAACAGGAAATGGTGAGCGGAGTGCACGATTCTAAAACGAATGACTTAGGCAACAAACTTGATGCCACTTTTATTTTCTTTTTTTTTATGACGTATCCGAGATTTAGTTACTGTTTATATGCATTGTCACAGCCTACGTTATTAACATACTCGTCTTTTTGTTGTCTTTCCATTTTATTGATAGCGTCTCCACAGACTCCGTGATGACGGCCACAAACAACGATGGCGGCACACAAGCGAATCCGGCGACCGTTTGGGGCGCGCCCGCGACGGGCCCAAGGAATACACAGGCGGCGGTGTCGGTGCGACACGCCTTTAAGGCCTACGGCAAGAAGAAGAACGCCAATCAAGTGCTGAACAATTTGAATATGACGGTGCCCAAGGGCACGATGTAAGTACAAACACACATACATACATGTACATACATGCACCGACACATATGCAAACTGAATACATTGACAGATGAATGCTTTCGAGATTGACCATAAAAGTGAAATGTTGACAGCTTCCATTAGCAGGCCGAATACGAATTAGAAACGGCGAAAGTAATTCACACATATCACTTAACGGAACATCAAATTTGTGGCACCAACATCACGCAGTGATACTTACTATATATAGTAGTTATACCTGTATATATAGATATATGTTTATATATATATATATAGTTATATTCATGACATATAGAACTGCAGTCAATGTTGAATATAAATTTCCTTGTGCCTGCTATGCGATTACAAAGCTAACGCGCATTTTCCGTGTGGCCTAATCAAAGGTCAGCCGAATGCTCGCCAGCTTTAATAGCCGTCATTAACTATGCTTCTATGAGCGTGTGTGTGTGTGTGTGTGTGTGCGCTTAGTTTGATCTGAATACAAGCGTAACAAGTTTCGAGCGTCTTGCAATCGAAACAACATTTTTGCATTGTAATGCGATGCTGAGGCGAATCAAACGTGTTTACAGCGTGCGCTTTTAAAGGCTTAGTATAGCCAGAGCTCTTCACAAATGCTAATAATGACAAGAATCAATACCAATTTGTTAGTAAGTATGGCTGATTAGCTGGTGAGAGATATAAGAGGCTAAATCAGATTTGTTGCTATTGGCAACAGTTTTCAGACTCTGAAAGTATATCTTAAACTATTCATTGTAGCTAAAGTGAAGAAATATAGATCAGTTTTAGATTCGGCTTAGTCCTTCCATTATTACTAGGTTTTCCCTTAGGGCTCTTTGGCAGCCCTGAAATATTCTTATAAGTATTCATTGCGACCGCTCAGACTTGGCTACAAAACTGAATATGCCAAAATCAATTAAATTGCTTGTTGCCATCTCTCTCTCTCTCTCTCTCTCTCTCTCTCTCTCTCTCTCTCTGTCTTTATTGCTCGCTCTCCATTTGGGCCATTCGTTTTTGTTTTTGGCAAACATTTAGCGGCCATAAAAGTCAAATCGCGAATTATTTTTATGATATTCGGCTTTGGCATTGGCTTGACTGTTAAGCAGGCATTCTTATACGAGCTGATTGCGCAAGCCGAACATTAAAAACATTAAAAACAAACACACACACACACACACACGCAAACACACATAGACAGTCACTCATAGATTTCCTAACTGCATTTAATTCTGTGCTTGACCCAGAATCGAGTGCCTCACATAACTTATGTCTCTCGTATGTGGTAGAGCGGGCCCAACAACCGTTAAGCTTGATCAATTTCGGCTTGACCTAGGTCAGGCTGGCAGTCAATGAACCTCAGAGCTTAAGTCAGCTTTATGTGTTTGAATTGTTTTTTTCCCATTTTTTGTTTTTGGGTCGTGTCAAAGTCGCTGCGTTAATTAATAGCTGAGACGCCGACATTTTCATGAACGACATACAGACAGAGAGAGAGAGAGAGAGAGAGAGGGAGAGAAGAAAAATACAGTCGATTCGTTAAATGCTGCAGCGTGTTAATTATAATAATAAATCCAATAACAAACCGAAACGTGCGACCTACGTGTTCCAAAATATTGTCAAAGGCCGAGAGCTGTAAGACCCAAAACCAAATACCAGATGATAGACAACAGCAGAGACCGGGCTCACCATAACGAAGCGATAACAACAACAACAACAACAGCAATAGTAATAATAATAATAATTGTCATATTGTTGTTGTTGTTTCTGCTGCTGCTGTGATGATTGTGGGTCTGGCAAAGAAGGTGGAGTCGAGTTGCGGCATTTGCGAGCTGACTGCGAAAAACATGTCTCCGATTTCAAGGTGAACATTTCGAAATAATTCAACTTGAACTGCTGAAATTAACATTGACATCGCCGTTGACACGCCACGAATAGCATCGCACACACAGCAGACGCTTTACTATAACACTGCGCTCGTCAGCACTTATTCCTCGATTTATCTCGGTTTTGCGCTGAATGCGCACTAAAAGCAGCTCGCGCAGCTCGGCTTGGTCAATTGCTAAGCAAAAACTACCAAAAAAACAGAAGTAAAAACAAAATAAATTTGTAAATTCTTGTACATTTACTTTTCGTTTAGCTGACTGAAAGCTGCGTCAGTGGGCGTGGCTGCCATATTTTCATATTATTTGAAAAGTCTTGGCGCATCAGAAATAAGTTTTCATAGCTCAATTAGGACTTCGCATCAGCACAGGAAATCAATTTATAGTTATTATATGAATTCGTACACTTATTATATTTTGTATATAGTATATATTTATATAGATCACTTTTAATATATTGACTTTTCGTATACGAATTTCTACAGAAATATTGCTTTTTCCTGAGAAAACTATAAACGTTTTCAACCTTAAGTGTTGGGCTGGCTCAAGCACATAGGCATATATACATATATGACTCATGGGTGTCACTTAAAGCCCCACAAAAAGGATGACTCACAATTTTACAGTTATACATATACACTGACAAAAAGAGCCCACTTAACTCATACATTCGCTATGCATGAGCTCTCTCCCTCTCTCTCCCTTTCCCTCCCTCCCTTTCTCTCTCTCTCTCTCTCTCTCTCTCTTTCTTTAGTTTTCTAACTCATATTACCTTTTCTTTCCCTCAGCTATGGCCTGCTGGGCGCCTCTGGCTGCGGCAAGACCACGCTGCTCTCCTGCATTGTGGGCCGCCGCAGCATCGACTCCGGCGAGATCTTTGTGCTAGGCGGCAAGCCTGGCACACGCGGCTCTGGCGTGCCCGGCAAGCGCGTGGGCTACATGCCCCAAGAGATAGCGCTCTATGGCGAGTTCTCCATTCAGGAGACCATGATGTATTTCGGCTGGATCTTTGGCATGGAGACCAAGGAGATTTTGGAGCGTTTGCAGTTTCTGCTCAACTTTCTCGATCTGCCCTCGGAGAAGCGGCTGGTGAAGAATCTCAGCGGTGGCCAGCAGCGACGCGTCAGCTTCGCTGTGGCACTCATGCACGATCCGGAGCTGCTGATTCTGGACGAGCCAACAGTGGGCGTGGACCCTCTGCTGCGCCAGAGCATCTGGAACCATCTGGTGCACATCACGAAGGCTGGCCAGAAGACGGTCATCATAACCACACATTACATCGAGGAGGCCCGACAGGCGCACACCGTAAGTGGGAAACGAAGAGAGTGGGACCCCAGACATAGTTTCATGTGGCTCTCAATTGCAGATTGGTCTGATGAGGTCTGGCCACTTGCTGGCCGAGGAGTCGCCCAGTGTGCTGCTGACCATGTACAAGTGCATCAGCCTGGAGGAGGTGTTCCTCAAGCTGTCTCGCATCCAGAGCCAGAAGGGCGACGTTAGCCACGTGAACTTCAGGTGAGTCTCGACACCGACATCTGCATGCTGCACGCAGTCAAACTGTAACTGATACCCCTAATGGTCACTCATCTAATCTTTGTCTCTCTCAATTTCCATTCGTCCCGACACTCGCATGCTCGCAATCTGTGTACCCATCTCTGTGTGTCTATCTCTCTCTCTCTCTCTCTCTCTCTGTGTGTGTGTGTGTTTGTGTTGGTATCGATGACAGTAACAACATCTCGTTGCATGCCATGGCCTTTGGCAGCAAAATGGACAAGCCCAGCTCCAGTCAGGAGGGCGGCGTGGTGGGCCTGAACTTCCACCAGAGCAAGGAGGTGCTCATCAACGACAGCAATGGCTCCATCTATACGGTTTGTTTTGGGGCATAACTTTAAAAATTTTAAATCTTAATGAATCTCATCAACAATAGCTTAACCAGGAACCGTATAGTCCGCCGCCTTCGAAGCGCCAGAACAGTCCCAACGACGAGGAGAGCTGCCAGGATTGCTTTGCGGATATCTGCAAAATCACCTCCAAGGGCAAAATACGCGCTCTGCTGACCAAGAACATGCTGCGCATGTGGCGCAACGTGGGCGTCATGCTGTTCATATTTGCGCTGCCCGTGATGCAGGTCATCCTCTTCTGTCTGGCCATTGGACGCGATCCACAGGGCCTCAATTTGGCCATTGTCAACAGCGAAATGAACAACACGGTGGGTGCAATTGGAGATAGCTAATATATATACTAAATATCTCTAGGGGCAATCAATCAATCATCTGATTAGTCAATCAAACAATCAGTTTCTCTCTTAGTGAATCATTGAGTTATATAGTCAGTCAGTCATTCTATCAATCAATTATTGAAGTATTGTCAGCTGCCCCTTGGCCAATCAGTCTATAATGAGATATACAATCAATCAATCAGCTGATTAGTCAATCAATCAATCAATCTGTGTTAGTAAAGTACTTAAATATCTCTGTCAATTAGTTTTTTTCTCTCTTAGTGAATCATTGAGTTACTTAGTCAGTCATTCCATCAATCAATTATTGAAGTATTGCCAAGTCTATCGATGAGCAATGCGCTCAGTCAATCAACTTCTGTCAATTTGTTAGACAATTCAATCAATCAGTTACTTATGGAATTAGTCAGCCACTGTTAAAGTTAGCCAATATTCCAGTGTATTAGTCAATAAATCAGACCATTAGTCAGCCAGTCAAATAGTTAACAAAAATTCTAATCTATTAGCCCATAATTATATTAGCCTATAAATCAGTCAATCTGTTAATGAATTAGGCAGTCTAACAAATTAGTTGTTGACTGATGTTAACTGATGCTTGAACTCGTTTTAACTCTCTCTCTCTCTCTCTCTCTCTCTCTCTCTCTCTCTCTCTCTCTCTAATACCCTTCACAGGACACTTGCTTCTGGGAGGATGGCTGTCACTTTGCCAACCTGGGCTGTCGCTACCTAAACCATCTGAACGACAGCGTGGTCAAGACCTATTATACGGACATAGAAGAGGCCAAGGCGGCGGTGCGGAGCGGCGACGCTTGGGGCGCTGTCTACATCACTGAGAACTTTACGGATGCGTTCACGGCGCGCGCTGCCTTGGGCCGCGACTCGGACGACGAGACCATCGAGCAGTCCGAGGTGAAGGTGTGGCTGGACATGTCCAATCAGCAGATCGGCATCATGCTCAACCGGGACATACAGCTGGCCTATCGCGACTTCGCCATGGGCCTGCTCGGCCAGTGCGGCAACAACCCGAAGCTGGGCGATGTGCCCATTCAGTTCCGCGACCCCATCTACGGCACAATGAATCCCTCCTTCACCGACTTCGTGGCACCTGGCGTCATACTGACGTGAGTGCCCATTAGCATGCTCGCCTAATCAGCCAGCGATATTCATTTTATGCCCTGCCATTGTATTTACAGCATCGTCTTCTTCTTGGCCGTGGCCCTGACGTCATCCGCCCTGATCATCGAACGCACTGAGGTGGGCTAAGCGGGCGGCAGCGAAATGCCAGCATGAATCATGCATTACTAATCCGTTCCTCTTCTCAGGGTCTGCTGGATCGCTCCTGGGTGGCGGGCGTCTCGCCTGCCGAGATTCTCTTCTCGCACGTGATCACCCAGTTTGTTGTGATGTGCGGCCAGACCGCGCTGGTGCTCATCTTCATGCTGGTCGTCTTCGGCGTGACCAACAACGGCGAGCTGTTCTGGGTGATTGTGCTGACCCTGCTGCAGGGCATGTGCGGCATGTGCTTCGGCTTCCTCATCTCCTCCATCTGCGAGCTGGAACGCAATGCCATTCAGCTGGCGCTGGGCTCCTTCTATCCCACGCTGCTGCTCTCCGGCGTGATCTGGCCCATTGAGGGCATGCCCGTGGTGCTGAGGTAGGCTCAAACTGACACTATTCCCCTAGAGAAATTGCCTAACTCTGCTCTGCTCGTAGATACATCTCCCTCTGCCTGCCGCTGACGTTGGCCACATCCTCGCTGCGCTCCATTCTGACTCGCGGCTGGGCGATATCCGAGTCGGACGTCTACGTTGGCTACCTGAGCACGTTGTCCTGGATTCTGGGATTCCTGGTGCTGACGCTGCTGGTGCTGCGCTCCAAGCGCGGCTAGAGTGGGCCTTAAGTCTTAGAGAACTAATTTTAAATGCGCCAAACTGCGTTCAGTTTGCGCTTAGCTTAGGCCGCTTCTAGTAGTCATTCCTCTCCCAATTACGTTACTTAGTCCCACTCCCACTCCCACTCCCACTTGCACCAGTGGCTCCTAGTGATCCTAAGGTGCCACCTAGCCGTTCGCTATCTCTTTTACTCCTTCAATCTGCCTAAATGTCATAAATTATTTAAGCACACATGCAACTCTTCTTCTTCTCCTCCTTCCCCCTCTGCTGTTCCCCCTGCAATCTTTCCTTAATTTAAGTTGTGCACATTTTACGTATTTTAATTCGTAAGGTTTAGCGGTACATAAATAAATTGTTGTACATATTTAAAGCTTGCAACGCTATCCACAAAGGAAATCATCGTAGCTAGTGACGTCACGGAGCGTCGAGTACTTTTCGCAAACCCCTTTCAGCAATCTTAAAAAAAAAAAAACAAAAACGGGCAAAAAGCACACAAAACAACTAATTTTATATATTTTCAATGGACTGTGATTGTACTTTTTTTTTTGTTTTAATATTTGCACGCAAATTTGAGTTGGGCGCAAACCCAAAGAAAGGACAGAAACAGAAAACAAACAAAAAGAAGAGAAAAAAAAAATAAATAAATAAAACATAAATATTGGTGGGGTTTGTTTGTAGCATTAAGTAGCTTAAAGCATTTTTGTATGGGTTTAAGTTTTGTAAGTTAAAACGTAATTATATACATAAATGTTAACTACACTACTTACATAATCTAATTAAATATATGTATATAAACATATATATATTTGTGGAAATTTTATGCAAATGACATAAATATTTCTCAACGAAAAATGTAAGAAACAAACGAGTAAAGCAAAATACTTTTTATTTAAGCAGTAATTATTTTGTGAACGCAACTATGTATAAATAACAATAAAAATTAATAAAATCCACATAGTCAAGTTTCTTATTTGCCAAACTTAAATACATATTAAATTCAAATTTGAATTGGCGCTCTGTGTCGTGGCCGTCGTTTCACATCACTCATTTTTTCGGCGAGTTGGCAGCACCGCGCTGAAGTGCTGCCCAGCGCGCGCACTGAACATATGTTCGCTGTGCTCTCAGCGGCAAGAGGAAGCATCAAAACAAAGAAAATTTTCAAAATAAGTCACGATTTAATGCAAGCAAATAAACAAAATGTGATTAATGCATAATTAAGTTGACCACAATTAAAACCACAAAATGGACAAGTCCAGCGCCTACGAGAAGTTCACCAGCCATGTGGACCAGCTGCGTAACACGGAATGCAGGTGAGAGTTTGTTTGTGTTTGTGTTTGCCCGTGACTTTTTCGCTGCGCTGGGGCTGCAATAGACCGGCAACAGTTTGTTATTGCGCAAAAGACCACAGCAGCTGCCAATTGTAATGCAATTATGCATTTGGTGCTTTCCATGGTGTTATTGATCAAGCACAACTAGCGCTTAGAGCTCTGATAGCCTAACAACGGGCAGCTCGGTTAATTGCACATCCGCTCTGACGTCATCAAAATACCTATACAGTTAGGCGATTACAGTGGGCATTGCTTGACGACTATTTACATGATTATTTCAGTAAAGGTACTTCAGCTAGATATGCCTTGATATATATCTGATTCTGCTCAATTTTCAGAAACTATATCTGATTTCTGTCTTCATCAGTAGTGAATACCTTAGCTGGGCCGATCGAAAGTTGAGTTAGGCTATGAACAACGTTTACTGTTTTGCTGTTTACCTTATAGGTTATCGAAGCTATCAGCTCAAAAGCAATATCTTTATTTACAAATCACTTTCAGTCACAGTTCATTTGCGGCAAATATTTACCAACATTTGCCTATTACCTGCAGTCCGAAAAGTCAATTTGTGCTTTGAGCTTAAAATAGACGCCTGTCTCGAAAAAGTCTCTGCCTTATCCCCATTTGCCATCCGAGCAAACTTATTATCCGCTTGATTTACTTCACAATATTCTCTCTCCTTGCAGCCAAAAGCAGAAGATTGCCTGCTTCCAGCAAATCGCCGAGTGCATTATGTCAAAGTCCTTGGCCGGCCACATCAATTATGCCGCACACTGTGGCACGGCCACCAATGTGCTGTTGCTGTTTTGCGAGGACTTTGACTCGGTGGTGCGCATGAGCGCCGAGGAGAATCTGAACAAAATCTTTCGCGCCCTGGAAAAGACGCGCGTCAGTCGCATACTGATGGACCTATATGGTGAGATCAAGCGGAACGGTAATCAGCGGTAAGTGCACACAAAGTTATACTAGAAATTCAGAAGGCTAATCAAATCCGTATTCATTCTTCAGATCGCTACGCATTTGCCTAAATTTGTTTTCGTACTACGCGCCGCAAATCAAGGAGAAACACATCAAGTGGTACGCGGTGCGGCTGCTGCAATGCATGTCCATCATATCGCAGCGCAAGGAGACGCTGCTGCAGGAGACGCTCGCTGATTTTGTCAAGCATTTTGGACGCTACGTGCAGCAGGGCCTCAATGATAGTGAAACGTGCAAGCTGTTTGAGGTAAAGCGGCCCCACTATTGTATTGGTATAGAACTATAGCATAGAATCATTGGAGTTGGCAGGTCTAAACTATGTATAGAAGTCTGTTTATAGCTAACATTCCTTATGAGATGAGTTTGATATTAGCTTAAAGCAATTAGGCTCGATTTATATCAAATTCCACTGTAAAATGAAAGGCAGACAGCTTCCGCAGGCCTGTCCAATTGGTTTAAACGTGACTCGCTGTATGTTGATTTGTTGATTCGCGTCTCACTCTCTCAATTTCCTTGATTGCAGACATTCCTTGGCAACATCAGTGCGGATTGCGCAGTGAAGCGTCGCTGCTCGGCACAAAACTGCATCAGTTTGATTGAGCATGCGCGCAATAGAAGTCTCATGGCCAGACATGGACTCAGCAAAGTGATTGGTAAGCCAACAACTACCGGATATGAAATGTGCACGTGCACATCTGAATAGATATACACACCATATCCATATCAAAATCATTACAATGCTAAACTACCAAAAGCATTAATGCAGCTGTCGGCTGTGGCATTTATTTGTTTGAATTGCTTTTTGTTTGTGTTTCCATTTGATGTTTGTTTTCTATGCTCATCCGTTGCTGTTGCTTAAATGCTAGCTGAAAAAATTGCATTAGTTTCATCAATAATGAAAACTGTGTTTAAAAAGCGTGTAACGGCTTTAACGCACCAAATGCCAAGTGCCATATAAAAAAAAAAAAAAAAAAATAGAATCAAAAGCCATGCATACATATATGTATGTGAATAGGTGTATGTATGTTGCATTTGTGTGTTTGTGTGAAATATTTTTTAATATTCTAAAAAGCCACAAATCCATTGAAAATACCATTGCAAAATATACAACCCAGCGCATTGTGGACTCTGCTTCCTTTTGGATTTTGCTGGGCTGGAGCCGGCTTTAGGTGTGGGCGCTGCCGTTGAGGACTATACAAACTAACTGTAAATGCAATCACAGTCAGTCATAGAATTTTCCATTGCGTTTATTTGCCTGTCTGCTCTATGACTGTATGACTGTGCATGTGTGTGTGCATGTGTGTGTGTGGCTGCCACGACTAAAACTAAAATGCCAGTTGATATAAATTATATTTCTATATTGCCGTTGCTTACCTTTTGTGTGCTGTGCAGCCAAGTATCCACAGCAATGGCCAGCTGTATGTGTATATGTAATGCATATATATTGATATTTTTACGAATTTGTTGCGATTTTAGACAACGGAAACGAGGCAGTTTTTATTTAGCCATTTGCTGGCCGGCAACTGCAGCAATAACTGCACTACCAACAAAAATCATACGAAATGCATTCCAAAAAGTCTTCAAAAACAAAACTAAAATAAGAAGAGCCAAAAATCAGTTTGGCATTTCTGCAACACAAATCATTTTTTATTGAATTTTCATGAACACTTTATTGGCAAAAGGTAAATGGACAACAGAGTTTAGATATATGGCCGACATGCGCTGTAATTTCGGACGGTTGCATTTCTGTGCTGATTCCGAGATAGTTTTCAAAACAAGATTCAATTAGACACACAATTTGTTTATATTTCGCATTTATTTATGCATTTCGGTGACCCGAACAGAACATAAATTTCGAAATTTGTCTGTTTACGGTCAGAGGGCAGAATATGCAGTTGCATCTCTTTGACTGCTGGGCCCACATTGCGCTTTTCAGCTTTTTAGTTGTTTACCTTCAAATCAACTCCTTCAAAGCCTGGCCTCTGTGGCTAAAGCTGCAGCTCTGGCTATGTCAACTTCAAGCCCACTGCTCGGCAAGTGCATGCCACAATAGCTGGCGACAACAACACCAACAATGAGAACATCAACAACAACTACTCAGTGCACAGTCTGCCGCCTCTTTTTATGGCAGCCATCAGTGTGGCACTTGCAACACCCTAACGTCCTCTCCCTCTCCCTCGACATTCTCCAGGCCACAGTCTTGTGTCTTGAGCCTTGGCATGCCCCAACAAACATTCAGTAAGAGTAAGGTCCTCAACGCTGTTGCTCCAGCTCCAGCTCCTTCTGCTGCTCCCGCCGCTGCTCTGACTGCTGTTTGTCTGTCTGTTTGTTTGAGGCTGTAAGGCAGGCAAAATGAAATTTATGCACTTGGACACTTCCCTGTAATAATTCATGCGAAATTGAATCAGATATTCATTCCTGTGCAGCTTTAAAAGGATAATCAACTTTATAAACAGCCAGCAAACAGCGGCAGCTTCAAATTTATGCGGACAGCAGTTATCGCGTTGCTCCGTGGCGAAACAAAACTTACCGAATAAGTCCCACTGAATAAGTTGACCAAGTTAACAAGTTACCCAATTACCAACAATTGCTTTTCTGAATGCTCATAATTTCAATTGCAGTTGCACAACTCGCAACAGCTGTTTAACTTCGGTTCTTTTGTATCATACTTGAGCTCTTCTTGAAATGGTATACCTAAAAGAAAACTCGATCACACTAATTTTTATTGCATAATATATATATTAGGCCTGCATAATTTTGTTGGACTGACCAATAGATGTGCCTTCTGCGTTGGCTTAATTTCTACAAAAATACTGTGAGGCAAAGGAAAGCACATTTAACACTTTATGGTCCTCATTTATGCTCTTTTGTGTCGCTTTATATAATTCATGACATCCATTGTCGAAATTGTCGCAATGTCGGAAATGTGGCAGCTCTTAAATGAGTGGCGTGTAGCCAGGGAGGTGCGCAAGCAGCCAGGAGGAAGGTAGGCAGGCAGCCTTTGCGAAAGTGCCACTCAATCAAGTCAAGAATATTTCAGAAGCCAATTGATAAAAGTGTGACACGAAGAACTTTTCGCAGCTCGCAGCTCGCAGCTCGCACCTCGCATTTCATATTAATTTAAAAGATTAAACACCATGAGTTCTATCAGCCATTAATTGAGTGCATTAAACGTGCCTCAGGCGAGCAGAGGAGTTCGTCTTGGCATTGCCCAAAGTTTTTTGCGGCTTATGGGCGCAATTAATTGATACACATGGAGCGTAGGCAACAAGTTCCCGCTGCTAGCCGAAAGTCAATTGGAGCGGGTCATATAAAAGTTGCTCCGGCAGGGCGAAAAGTGTTTTTCAATTTTGCGGCAAGCCCAAAGGAAAACGGCAAACTAATTGAGTAACAAAGTTGCAACATGGCATTTTGTGATTGGTGGCGTATACGTAATAAAAAGCGAGACAGACAGAGAGAGAGAGAGAGAGAGAGAGAGAGAGAGAAATATCCGAAGCAAACAAACATTCAGCGCAGCCTATTTGTGCGTATGTGTGCGAGCGTGTGTGTGCGAGTGTGTGTGCCGGCACAAAGTCTATAAATACAAGATGAAAACTTTTCAATGAGATAAATTTAATTGGTGGCAATTTGTTGCAAAGCATCCGAGGTGAAGAGAGCGAAAAAGTTGCCAAAGAAATATGAACTGCAATTGGCCAAAGCTATGAGCTCATGTCTGTGTGAGTGAGTTTATGTGTGTGTGCTGCCAAGTTTGAGTTTACGTTTTTAATTTGTGGCATCATCCGCCATAAGTTGTGCGCACCAACAAAAGACATTAACTAAAAGTTGTCTATATATAGAGCAGAGTATCCTGATCAAATGTACTAAGCACCTGCTTCATTCTCCTCTTCCTTGCCAGAAATGCTCCTAATGGATCAACAGACGAGTTGCGTGCTGGGCGCCTTGGGTTTGCTGCGGCTGCTGCTGCCGCAGCTGATACGCGGCTACTCATCTGATTGCCCGGACGATGGCGACTCCTTGGCGGATGCTGGGCAGCAGCAGCAGGCTGCCGCGTCCGATTGCCGGCAAATTATTGAAATTTATGATTATTGTTTGCACCTGCTGAGCACGCAGCACACAACGAATCACGCCATCATAAATGCGGCACTCGAGGTCATCAATGGCATACTCCAGGCACTGCACGATGCTCAAGGAGCTGCCGCACAGGCGGCGGGGCCAGCCAGTGGCGGTGTGAGTCCCGGTGCCGTTGGACTGGCGCAAAGTTTGCGCCAACTGCTGTGCAATCAACAACTGGAGCACAATGAGTATTTGCGGCGAAGGAAATCATTAAAAAATCAAATATTCCAATTGAGAAATTACGAAGTGGGCACGAGTCGGTGGGAGGAGGTGCCCGGAGGGGCAGCGCAAATGCAAATGGCAAAGAATTCAAATGCCAAACTGCAGCAGCAAAAGTGTCAACAGGAGCAGCAGCAGCAGCAACAACAACAATTGCAGATTGGCATCAACTTGCTGCAAGTCGTGGGAATTAATGCCATGGCTGATGATGCTGACACCGAGAAAGATGCTGCAGCAAGTTCCGCTGCTGATGAAGGTAAAGTAAATAAAGCAGACTCTAGATGAGCGCGTGTCTGTGCATGTGTGTGTGTGTGTGAGTGTGAGTGTGCAGTCATGTACGACTGTCACATGCTGACAGAGTGACATACGGACGGAGCGAACGACAGCCAGACAGGCAGTTAGACAAGCAAACAGATAGACCGCACTGAAATCAAGAAAATTGAGCAATGCCACTGTCACAGTCACCACCCACACACAGACAGCCACGCCCACACAATGCACATATGAAAATTATTGGTGCATGCTTTTAGGCGGCGGTGCATGCAAAATGAGGTCAAAGCGAAATTTGCATACGCCGCCAGCAACAACAACAATTGTAAAGCTAAAGCTAAACCCCATGCGCATTCGCTTCTCTCTCTCTCTCTCTCTCTCTCTCTCTTTCTCTCTCTTCCGACAGCTAAAAAAACATCGCGACAACACATTAGAAATGCAGCACGAAGCATTAGCGAATGCGTGGCGAGCAGCGCTTCAGATGAGGACGAGCAGCTAGAAGGCGATAATGATGATGCTAACGCTAAAGCTAATGCTGCTGCTGATGATGATATGGATGGCGATGGCGATGATGATATGGAGCTACTAAGCGCCATTGCGGACGATGAGTACGAGGGCTTCACAACGCTGTCACAACTAAATGAAACACAATCAACAGTGTCAGATGCATTGAAAATGCCAAATATAGCAGCTTCTGGTGCATCAGGAGCAGCAGCAGGAGATCTGAATGTTGCATCCATGGCTAAACCTCAGGCCGTGCAGCATCAGTCGTCGATGCAGAATTTACTTGCCAGCGATGACAGATCCCAGCATTTGAGTGACATCGACAATGAATCCTTCAACAGCATCGATTTCGATGCGGAAATAACAATTGCTGGCATCAGAGAGCAACAGACAGATGCAACAGCAACAGCAACAGCAACATCGGCAGCAACAGGGACCAACGAGTCGGCAGAGTCAACGCCAGATGCAACAACAATTGGCACATTCTTCAACAATTTGCTGTCCCATTCAAATGCAGGTGAGTCAGTCGTTCATGCCAATTCATAACTATATTGTGTTCTGATACCTCCTCAAACAGAGCACAGTTTGATGGGTATATTGAGTGCTGACAAAGTATGTGACGCTGTACAGGTTGTAGGAAATTTGGGAATATAAAATAGAATGTTTAGGATCTAGGCTCTATCTCGTAGATAAGGAACCTAATAATATATTCTATATATCTATAAATATATCTAAATTGTGAAACTGCTTTTGCTAAAATAAAACGCTGTCACATGAAATATATCAGAAATATTAGTATATATCAAATCAACACTATTTTGACGTAGTATCTCATTGTGGCGTACAATAGATCTGCTTTCGCAGACCAATATTTCATTATGGTACTCGAAATTAAAGCTGGCGGGTGCTTGGAAAATAGTTTTCATTTGATGTTATTGGATTTCGCGGTCTGTCGTTTTTTGTTTTGCGTTTCCATTTCCATTTCACCGCATTTATTTACAATATTTGTGCATGGCAATCAAATTATTTGCATAATTGTTCTAGAGTATGGGCACAAAGAGAAAAGGAGCGGCAGAGAGCGAGATAGATAGAGATTGGAGCCAGGAGAGTCAGACAACACGTTGGCAACGAAATTTGCATGCTGCCTTTTGCCAATTGCACTTGCAATTTAATGAAGCGTAATTGTTGTTGTTCACTATGTTGCATGCTCTCTGCGGAATCAACAACAACACAAACAACAACAACAACAGCACAACTAAATTAAATTAGGCAATGCTCGAACGAGTCAGAGGCAGCGCAGGGCCTGGCCTAGACTGGAGCCATGGGCAGAGCTAAGGCACAAGTTGCATGCATCATTTGTCGCTTCAGTGGCTGTGCGTTGCTCTCAACTTTTTGTTGCTTTTGAGTCTCGTCTGTTGACATGACAACAGCACCAACAGCAGCAGCAGCAGCAGCAGCAGCAACAGGAGCATCAACAGCAAAGTCAATAGCATTAGCAAACAATATTTGACGTTTGAAAATTGAATTCATTTTGATTGAGAAAAACGTCGACGTTGTTCAAACTTACAAACATTCGATAAATGCATTCAGCTTTTCGCTAATGTACATTTTCTGAAGTGCGTGTGTGTGGGCGAGTGTGTGCGTGCGTAGGTGTGCGCCTGTAGGTAGCCAGCAAAAGATATTGCCATGAACCCAAAAAAAAAGAACAAAATGAAAATGGCTGAAAGAGAGCAACAGTAAACAGGCATGTCCTGCGTGTGCGTGTGTGTGAGTTAATAAGCACTGAAAATGCTGCTCACGCAGCCGGAAGCAGTAATTAAGTGAATGAGTTGTGAGGGCGTGCGAAAGAGTCAGCCATACATTATATACGACGTGCAAAAGAGAGCGCATTATCTGTGCTAAAAAAAAAACACGGAAAAGAACGAAATGTAAAAAGTAAGCTTAAGCAACTACTTGACATAAATGTTGGGCTTAAATTCGTCGTCGTCTCTTCCACGAACTGACTGTCGCTCTATCTGTCTATCTGTCTCCCTGCCCGTCTGTTGGTCCGTGTGTGGGCTGCGGATTAAGCTTGAAACATGGCAACGCATTTACCGCGAACAATCCCATGCGACGACCAGGCTCAGCCTTCTGCAACACCCTGCAACTACAGCCCCCGCTGCTGCCCCGCCGCCTCATTCTTCTTTTGGATGCGCGAATGCTGCTGCCACTTGGCCAAAGCATCACACTGCAAGTTGGCAACAAAGTGGTTAAGACAAATGGGTTACGTGATAAAATGCGGTTACTCAAATTGCATGTATGCAAGCTTACATCTTGTGTGTGTGTCTGTGTGTGTGTGCGTCTCTGTGTGTGTTTGTTTATTTGTGGGTGTTTTAGTTTATTTAGCACTGCCAACCAGCCAAGCAGCCAGCCAGAATAGTAAGCTAGGCCAGAGGATCTGACGTTCATTTAGCTGCTTTTGCAACCGATGTTGTTATTGCTGTTGTTACGCTTACTGCTGTTGCCTTTTTGTTGTGCACTTATGCGATATCAGCCTTTTTACGCTGCTCGCTGGCCTCATCCCTGCTGCTAGTTATTGTTGTTGACTTTTTTTTTCTAGACATACATATGTGTTTATATATATACATATGTGTATGTACGTATACATATGTGTATCAGCAGCCGCCAATCTTCATCCGCAGCCAAAGAGCGTCACCAAATCGTGCAATTTGTATGCTCTTACAGTAAGCTGGTTTATATGCTTATAACATTTAATTTGTACAAAACTTTCAAATTAAAAAAAATATATAAAAATATTAATGCTTCAGATTCAGATGCTGTTTGCAATCTCCGATAAAGTTCTAGTCTTTAATTTTTTTTTTAAATTTAATTTTCATTTTATTTTTATCGAGTTTTAAAAATATATTTTATAAATATATAGCCAATCTTTATCCGCTTATAGTACTTGCCCTTTATCATAGATACTTTATCTTGGTATCATACATATGTAGATTCTTCAGCTAAATTTTACACGAGAGCATCCAAGTTTCATTGTCTTTCGAGTTTTTCTCCCCTCTTGTTTTTCATAAACAATTTATGTATTTTTTGTTGCTGTTCTGTTGTTGCTGCTGTTGTTGTTTTTAGTTAGTTTGCATATGCTGTTGTGGGTAGTAGGCGAGTCTTTCGGCTGGTTATGTGTCACCCATAAAGTGGCAGCCCGCATTTCCCCCACATTGCTGCAAACAGTTCCACTTCTTGTTCTTGCGCGTTTTCCGTTCGTGACTGCCGCGTTTCCTACGCGGCTTTCGCTATCCTTTGGCATTTTTTCTTTATCCTGGCAACGGTTTCCCCCTTTAGTTTTTTTTTTTTTTTTTTTTGCTGGAGCGGAGCATGTATGCTCATATGAACGCCCGCTAGTTTTATTTGCCATTTCGCTGTTGTTGTTCTTATTTTTAACGTGATTTTAAATAACAAAACTGCGCAAAAAGTCGCTAGGGCTGCTGCTGTTTTATAACGGTTTCAATTTGTGGCACTCAACGTGCTGCGAGGGGCTGGCTGTTGAGGGGTGCAGCGCTTACGCTACGCAACTTACGGCTTAAGTAAACCTATTAAAGCATAAAATGCACCAGCACCGAGCAATCCAGCATGTAATTTTGCTACATGCATTCATCTACTCATAAAAACTGACGGCAGCTCAGCGTGCAGAGCGCTGCGTTTGCCTCGAATTCGGTTAGCTTTACGAGCCCACTAATTGAACGTAAAAATTTAAATGATATCACTGATTTAGCTGAAGTTGAACTGCGCTTGCAGCTTTGCCACGATTTTTCTCAAAAAATCTAAGCTACAATTTGTAGCTCTGCATAAGATTGCAGAAGATAAAGGCATTTATGCCAAGTGAATACTTTGGTTTATTGCTTGTTATTCTCTTGTGAAGAGAAGAGAAAAAGAAATGGCTGTGAAAGAAATTTAAATTGTCTTTTGCCATTGTTCTCGTCTCAGTTTATTTTTATATTTATATTTATATAATAAACTACATATTGGCTACAACTACATCTTCAACGGATGTTTGCTTTTGTGCTTATCTATTTGGATGTGTTGCTCTAATTTGAACAGCGCTTGCATGCGGTTGTAACATCCATTAGAAAATGCAACAACAACAATGAAAATGGCTACAGGAATTCCAGCTAACAGATGCAGCAGCTAAATAAAAACAATTTTTTAAGCCAACTTAAGTGCGGTTGCGGTCAATGGTGGCAGCTCTTGGCCACTCTCTCTCTCTCTCTCTCTCTCTCTCTCTCTCTCTCTCTCTCTCCTTCCCTCTCTCTTTTCTTTCACTTAACTTATGTACTACTATAAAATTTGAGTTTTCAATTAATTTCCAATAGCTGCAGCTAGGGGGTAAGAATGTTAACTGAGAAACAAAAGAGAAGAGAGAGAGAGAGAGAGAGAGAGAGAGAGAGAGAGAGAGATTACTAAGTATGCATTGGACATGAACGACTAGCAGATGTCCTGTGAACTACAAAGCCTTTATATATTTAGCTTGCTGTTCAGATAAGTCAAATAAACAAAGACAAATGCTTTACCTTTTTGAATTACATGAAAATCAAAAGAGTACTCGTTAGCTGCGAGTGCAAAGGGTATTAGCAGCAACTGAAGTGAGTAGTTTTGTAGCTTTCAGACTGACCAAGTTAGGAGATTGGGTGGTTGGGGGAGGTTTCCGTTTTTATTGCCGTCTCGTGTTTAGAAAGTTTGCAAACATTTTCCGTTTTGTTGCATTCTTAAAAGCCCCAATAGCCAAGACGGCCGCGACAGACAAATGTGCCTGGTAATTGGCTACAAGTTCTGAGCGCGAGGGAGTGAAATTGTAGCTGAGGCTGGAGCTGGGGCTGGGCCTGGGCTGGGGCTGAGGTAAGCTGGCAGAGTGGTAAACCACAATTAGCCTGAGCCAACGTCGGGCCTGGCATTAGTGTCAGGGCAAGTTATCTGGCAAAAGTTTGGACTGCTCGACTGAGTTGATTTTTTGTCTTGCAGCTTCGGAGTCGGTCAGTAAGCTCTTTCGTCAATCAAGCGGCCCCAAATCCACGCCAGCCAAGTTGGCGCCAACCACTGATAAATCGGATGCAGCATCGACGGCTTCGCTAACGCTCTCGTTGAGCTCGTTAGCCAGCAGCAGTGCGGCCGGGCCGCAGGAGCGTCAGCCTTCAATAACAGAGACGCCGACGCCAGTCGAGGAGACTACAGGTTCGGGCAGTGGCTCGTACACGGCATCCACGGCGCTGCTGATGGATGCACCAGCTTCTGCAGCAGCAGCGACGGCAGCGGCAACGGAAGCCGTAGGAGACTCTGAAGTGGAACCGCAGCTACGCCGGACGCCCAACGGTAAGCCATCTGCTGTCCATGTGCAGCAGACTAATTAGATTCTTTATCCTGGCAGCTAATCCCTTTCTGGCGGAGAGCTCACCGCTGAAGCAAACGGTATCGGGCCATGCGCTAATCAGCGTGAAAATTGGCAGCATCCTGGAGCAATCGCTGGTTTACTACACCGCCCGGCTGCTCGCTGCGCGCTTTCTGCTGAGCGGGCAGGCGTCAGGTCTGCAGCCGGACACTATAAGTCGTGTGTCCATCAAGAGTCTGTCGCTGGCAGTGATTGCGCAGTGTGTGCGGCTGGCGCCGCGCGTCCTGCAGCTGCCGCTAGAGATCAGCGAGCAGGAGCTGCAGGTGCTCGCCGAAATTAGCGCTAATAGCACGCAGGTTTCCAGTCCGCAGAGCAGCGACGAGTCGCAGCGCAGCACTGAGCTGTGCCAATCAATGACGGGATCGCTGCTGGAGCCAGTCGTGGACAATGAGGACAATCAGCTGCTGCTGGACATCAAGGATGACCACTTTGGCCCCAGCACCTGTCCCGCGTACCTAGAGCAATCGCCGACGCTGAGTCGCAGTGCTGATGCCACGCTGCTGCAATCAGAATTGGAGAAGAGGCGCCAGTCGAATCCACAGCAGCCCAATGCGGCCGAACGCAATCTCTCCCGCTCAGAGATCATTGGAAATCCGTATCGTGTGACAGTTGCGGCCGAAGATGCGCCGCCCTTGGCGCTGCCACCGGTGCCGCCCAAGCGCACTAAATCTATGCGCAGCCGCGCCAGCTTTACAGCCCCGCCTACCCGTACGACCACGCCCCCAATGAGCGCAGGTGGTCAGGCGTTGGCGGATGTGC
The DNA here is from genome assembly GCA_035047545.1 of Drosophila paranaensis. Classification (NCBI taxonomy): domain Eukaryota; kingdom Metazoa; phylum Arthropoda; class Insecta; order Diptera; family Drosophilidae; genus Drosophila; species Drosophila paranaensis. Next base: position 6,406,778 of record JAWNPL010000173.1, on the reverse strand, counting down.
TGCTCTTCCACGGACACTGTGATCCCATGCTGCGTGGCGGTGTACAGCAAATAGTGGGCAGCTTTGTGCAGGCGAGCGGAGCGGGCCGCTGCTTGCAGCTGCAGCCGGGACTCGGCCTGGCGCACTTGCTGGCCATTTTGCTGAAGGTATGCTTGGATTACGGCACGTTGACAACAATAGTGTTGCATAGCTGCAGGCGCGTTCTTTGATACCTTGCTGATTGTGTGTGTAAGTGGGGGTGGGTGTTCGTATGAGTGGCTTATCTAGCGTGACTTAATGTGGCAAACGATGCTCCACATGCAGTTATCTATTCATATATGCTTGTATCTCTGCCCGGGCAACTTGCACGTGCGCCTCTACCTGCCCCTGCCCCTGCCCCTGACCCTGTCCCTGCCTAGTGGCAAGCTTATGCATAACGCATACGCCGCGTTGTTTGTCCTAGCGCTGGCTTTTCTCCCACTTTCTCGCTCTTTTCCACATTCTATAAATATGCACCTCCACCTTTTCCTTTTTTTCTCTCTCTGTTAAACCAACAGGCTAACATATTTTAACACATGCAGGCGAGCACACACACACACACACATATACAGACGTGAAAAGACACAGACACGTGTCCATATCAATGTTGGTGTATGCTTTTGAATATTTTGCAGTGCTCGCTGCAGCTAAGCCGGCGGCATTTTGTGCCGGGCTGTTTTTCATTTCGAAATAAGAAAGAAAATTCTTATCGCCTTAGCAATGTGCAAGTGCAAATGCCCCTAAGGCTAACAGCGCATCCGTTGCCAAAGACCAACACAACACACACATTTACACACTCACACACACACTTAGACGCGCGAAGGCAAATGGAGAATGTGCGCATAACTTGCACATTGATTTCTCTCTTGAGAATTGTTAGGTACCCGATGCAGTCAGGTTCTGTGGCCAGGCAGCTGGATTGACTGAGGCTATTCGAGCGGCGGGCGGTCGCTCTTCTTATTGAATTCAATAATTTAGTGGCTGGCCGAAAATTTAAATTGCAGTCGGCGCGCCCAAAAGCGCAATTTGATTATGCAATGTTGTTATGCAACGAGCTGCTAAGCGGCGCGGACGTGCCAGCTGAAAATCACATTAGATGCCTCTGCCCCAAATTCTCAAATTCTAATGCCAGCAAATCCGTCTCAATGGCACTTGCCAGACACACACACAAAGCCATATATATATATATGTGTGTGTGTATATAAATATATATGGTATGCAGAGTGAGATCTTCCCTAGAGCAGGGCAACTGTGATAACAATAGCCCTTTGGCTAGGAAGAGCTTGTTAAGATTCGTTAAAAATGCACACACTCAGTAGACACACACACACACACACATCAGTTTGGGCAAAAGTTTTTGCTTGTGCAAACAATAAAACACAAATTCGCTTAGCAGCGCAAGCTGAGAGCCAGAGAGCCCAAACGTCTGAGCTCGGCTCGGTCTGTTCTTGAGGCCATCTATGAAGAAATTTTGGCAAAAAATGAAAGAAAGGAAAATAAAGTGAAAACTTTTTTCTGCTTTTGCACATTTGCAGGGCTTTGAGGACGAGATACACACAGTGGTCATACAAGCGTTGAATGCATTCGATAAGATATTTCCGCATGTGGTGTCCAAATATTTGACAGGGCCGCCATGTCATTATCATGCTCATCAGAAGCGGCAGCAGTTGCAGCAGCCAAGTGGACAACAAAAGGGTCCCGGCCAGGCCCAAACATTTGGCCAACAAACTTTTCCAAAGAATCTGGATAATGCCTTAAGCAGTCAGCAGCAGCAGCAGCAGCAGCATCATGAGCTGGAGCAGCAACAATGGCACTCTAACGATGACAACTCGAGGGCAGATGAGACCAGGATGTGTGCCAGGTCGTCAGCCACTGATAATGATGAGCTGCTAGCTGCTCTTTTGAATGATTTTCAATTGCAATCGAAACGCTTGCAGCAGCAGCAGCATCAGCAGCAGCAGTCCAGCAGCAACAACAGCATTAGCCAATATAATGAGCCTGGGCCCTGCTGTATGTTTGCCATTTCACCGAAATTGCTCTTGAACAAACTTCGATTGTGTCGTCACAATAAATACTGGTTGGTCCAGAATAAATATGCCGAAGTTATTTCCAATTTAAATTACGTACTTCTGCGCTCCTACTACGCAAATTTCGACAGTGCCTTCGACAACAACAACAACGGCAACGATTTGGAATTGGAGTCGAAAAATCATGGTGCAGCTACGCCGGATGCCTGTAACTGGAAAATGGCCGCTTGCAACAAGGACATTGTCTGTACTTATGAGGTAAGCAGCTAAATCGCCTTATTACAACGACAACAACAAAAAGACGGAGCCCCAAGCATACCTCTCTGGCCTGGCCAGCAGCTGTTTGGCTTGTTTATTGTGTAGATTATTATTTTTTCTTTTTTTTTTTGGTTTCGCAATCCTGGCAAATGCCTTCAAAAGCAATTGAAGTGAGCCCATGCGCCCCCAGTGCCCGTCCCCAGCCAGGCGTGGGCAACATCCTCTTATTGAACTTTTGTGCATTGAAGTGTGGCTCTTTGTGCATCTCTGCAGACTGCCCCCAATACGATCCGATCCGACTGACAGTTTGTTTTGCTTTTAGACTATCTCGCAGCGTATTTATATACATATGAAACACATGCATGCACACACCCACACACAGGCGCACTCACATACATGTCTACAAATACATATACTTCGTATTTGTTGATTTATTATTTTGAGAAAGCCAAGCAATTTGCTAAATGGTAAAAAGGGACGTACTACGTACGTGTACACAGACTGAAGACTTAGCAAACAATTGTGCGCCGTACAGCGGTTCGTGGGAGTGAAGGGGTGGGGAGGGAACTCATGTACGTACGTACGTGTGTGTGTTGCCGCATGCAGCGATAAAAGAGGAAATGACACTTCGTCGGGGGAGCGAAAAGCCTTTGATTGAATATCGCAGCGCCAAGCGAAATGTTTCACAAGAAATTAAAGTAAATGAAATTGAAACTTAATAATGTTGAATACGGAATATATAGAAGGTATCATATAATGGATGATTTCCTTTTAAAAAGACTCAAAAGAAAACTGCTTAAGCTGAGTTATCAAAATAAAATAATTCACAAATATATTCTAGTATAAAATCTTGAATAAGCCAAACATGAAGCTGCTATAAAAATCGCTCAACTCTTAGGCTACATAAGACAAGATTATCGCAGAGCAAAGTTTTGGGTCACATATTCATTCGAGTACATTTTCATTGAAGAGTTTTTTGTTTTTGGCCAGGCCACATGAAAAGTTGCGAGTTGTTGGCTAGATGCAACCAGCTGCAGGTATATATAGAGCGTGGGTGTTGTTCTAACGGGAAACGGCATTATGGCAACTTGGCTCTGGTTTTTGATTTACAAGCTGCAGTCAACTAACTTGGAAACGCTTTTCGATCCCCACAGGCTCAATTCCTGGACGAACTTATGCAGCTGCTGGGCGACGATGACGCGCGCGTAAGGGAGCAGGCCGCCCACAGTCTGTGCCGCTTTATAATGCAAACAGCGCGCCAACAGGAGCTAACAACAACAACAACAACGCTACGAGTTGAGGAAGGCAACATGAATGCTGAAACTCAACAAACTAATTTCAATTTGCTTTGGGATTTTTTCGACTATCGCATATTTGGCAGCATGTCCGTGACGTTGCGTAATTTATTCCGGGCTAGCTCAACGATTGCCTCGCCAATGGCAGCCCTGGATGCCGGCGAGCACGGTCACGGGCCGTATGCTGCTACCGCAGAAGCTGTTGTTGGTGTTGGTGTCGGCGGTGGCGGTGGGGGGCCGACGATTGGTTTGGGCGGTGCTGCCGGTGGTGCAGCCGCTGCGGCGTCGGCCTACTTTGATGGCAGTTACGGTGACGGCCATGTTTTTGCCTTTGGATTTCCACGTCAAATTGCGCAAGAGGAAAAAGTTTTGGCCAAAGTTTTGTATCGCATGACAAATAAATTGATGACGCTCAATGATAAAAATTTGCAGGTAAATATTTGTGTGCGCTCAGTGACGACTGGCAGCCAGCCCGATTGAAATCCAACAACATTTCCCCTCTCAATCCATTCGACAGTTTGGCATAATTAACGCGCTGCGGCTGCTGCTAAAGCACTTCAATTTCGTGGACTATCAGCAGGCCTGGACAGAATTTAATTTCATTGAAATTTGCATGAGCTACGCGTATTACAACAGTGCAACAGCTGGCGACTTGAATTGCCAGAGCGATTTGATTGATGTGATGGCCAAATTAATAGCAGGTAAGTGCCACGCCTACGCAGCCACTGAACGGCCCTAAATTCGAAAATGACTCGAAATGCGGCATCGAATTCATCATCCATGAACCCATATGCGACCTCAATTAAATTATAGATAAAATGCATATTTTACAGCTGAATGTACAGAAATCATGTTACGTGGGTACATAGAGATATATAGTGAGATAGCTATATAGATAAACTGGTGTATAAAAATACTTGATATAATAGAAAATTATATTTATAAACTAATTGATGAATCAATATATATAAATACACAGATACATAGATACACAGATACATAGATACACAGATACATAGATACACAGATATATAGATACATAGATACATAGATATATAGATACATAGATACATAGATACACAGATGCATAGATACATAGATTCATAGTTACATAGATACATAGATACCCTTAGGTATTGATACGCATATGTATAACTAGAATAGATCTAAGTGCTGTAGGAAACTTCGAACAATTCATTAAATTGCCTCTTTGTGTATGAAAGCATTTAAAACTTTCCATACCGTAGTATTTTAATTTTAATCTCTTTGCATATTTATTCGCGTCCGTTCATTAAACTGTTTGGACCACTTCAAACCACTAAATAGTAAAAATAATATAAAAATTACATTGAAATTTGTTTTTAATTGTATTGCATTGCAGTAAATGCCAACGAAATAATTATATAAATCATTTTAATTAATTGTTTGTCATTAAATGAATTTACATAAATATTTTTATGCTATCCGCGGTGCTTGGTGGTGCTATATCCCAATACCATATTTTTTTCTCGCTTAATTTCTTCCCCTCTCTTTTGCATTATTTTAATTGTAATTTTAATGAAGCAAACGCGCAAATTAGCATAAATATTTTTAATTTTCTATAGGCATAATAATTCAATTTGTGTTCAATTTATTCTTTTTTTCTGCCTTACAAAGGAGTAAAGTAAAACAAAATGGTTTTTGTTAACAAGGCTAGACTGGGTTGTAGACTGATATCAGGAATACACTACTCAATGAAATTTGAGTATGAATAAATTAAATTCCTTTTGCAAAATAATTTTGAATAATTTCAAAGTGATCAATATGTGAATATAATGCAAAATGTACAATAAATTCACTTTGACTCGATGTAAAGGGTAAAAGTTCTTATCGTAAATTGCCAGAAGATCGCTTTGTCATTCTCATATACGTAGGTTCTCTCTTTCTTCTTCGAGTTAGAATGCTGACTAAAAGACAAATCTGATTGCAAGCAATCATTATAAATGTTTTAGTTTACATTTGAAGCTGTTTCTAACTGTTTAATTGCAAAATTTGATTTATCATTCGATTTATTTGATATGAGACTCGGTAAACCGAGCTCTCAATGCTCTTAATAGTTGCGCATTTAAATATTTCACATCAACTTGGTAGCGTGTAATTAAATAATTTTCAACAGCCCCATTAGCGGACTGGGCCTGCAGCCAAATGTGCCAACAGCAATTAAAAGCGGAAACAACAACAATGACAACAACAATAACAGCAATGACAACCGATACGATTTGCAAGCTAATAAACATTTTAATTCAATTTACCAAATTGCATAAACCAGAAAACCAAACTTCAACTTAATTTCATTAATGGCTTTATATGTGGCGCCCACGCATAGCCAGCCACGCCCATTGTCAAACTGTTTTCGCTGTCGGCGGCAAGGTTCGAGTTTTATTTTCCATAATCATTTTTATTTTTCTATTTTTGTTTCCTCTTTTTTTTTTTTTTTTGCCCATTTGTCAGGCGCGTATTTGCAATGCGCTAATGTAATCCACCATAATCAAAAAGTAATTAAATTATTAATAAACCATTAAATGTAAAATAGTTTTCGTGCCACTCGCATCATGTAGCCAGCACTCCATGCCCCTTGTCCCATGCCCCATGCCCCACGCCTTGTGTAACTCCATTTCTCGTGTGCCTCGCGCTAACCGCAGCCAATGCAATTTGCATTTGTGCATTTTTGCATAAGCAAATAATTTAATTTTTAAGCCGTGAGCGCTTTCGCACCTCCAACTCTGTAGCCCAGCCATGTAATATATAAATATTTATACGTGCATATATGTATGCTCGGCTGGGCGGGTGAGCGTGTGTGCAGGGCTTATCCGAGCATCGATTTCAAAACAAAGTCGCCAAATGCTTTACGGCTTTTTGGTGAATGTTTTGTGATAAGTTTTGACAGTATGCAAATCATGTTGTTGACGTGTGAGTGACAGTGAAAAGTTCTGTGAATGCAGCATGCGCGACTGCAAGATACCCTGATGAATAGTTTAGCGTTTAATTTGCTGATGAGAATAATAGAGCCACAAATGAAGGTATAATGAAATACATGATAATCATTGCTACACTTTACTGTATATCTGCTATAACTGCAAGTCAAGGGAGAGGCTCGCTCGTTTGCCTTGAATCATTCAGCAAATTGAAGAGTTCCTTTTGATGTCGACCATGCAATTAAAGCTTGCCAACTGGCAGCTTAAAGAGCCAACAGCCCACAGCCGATATCTTCGCTGTGCAGTTCACACAGTCATATTATTTATGCGCAAATTGTAATGCGTCGCATTATGAGTGGAATTAATGCAGTCGTTTGCAGTGCGGCGCGAGCTCATTTGCGAAATGTTCAATTAAAATGAGAATATGCTGGATTGCTTGTCTATAAATGCCTGACTGATAGCCCAAGTGTATATCAAATTGACAGCAACTGACGGCGCGGCGTGCGCTCCGCCGCTTCTCCGTTGAGCCGGGCCATGCGGCGGTCTCTTGGCGTTAATAAAAAAAATATATATATTACGCACACGCACAGTGCGGCAGTGGTGCATAATAAGTATGTATTTATTTATTGTTCAGCAGAGCTCTCTCCCCCTCTCTCTCTCTCTCTCTCTCTCTCTCTCTCTCTCTCTCTCTCTCTCTCTCGCTGTTTGTCATTTTTTGTGATATTGCAAATATTTTAAAGACTTGTTGGAAATTCGATTTCCGAGAATTCTTGTGCTGCACGCCGCACAGCCCGGCGTCAGTCATCGAACTATTGTTCCGTATTGCGCGCCCACATAAATATAAATATAAATATAAATTAGCAACAGAATTGCGGCATCGTCTCATTATGTGCAATTTTCAATTAATTAGTTAATGTAATGCAAACTTCGAAACCTGCCCTTGTCTCTGCCACGGCGCGGCCCGGGCTTCACCTGTGCCGACGCCGCATTGCCGCAGATCGACAGGACGCTGTTGTTGTTGTTGTTTTTAATGGCTCCCCGAACACTTAATTTTTATAAATATTTATGGGAATACAATTTAATTTATTTGTGCAAAGAGAGAGAGAGAGAGAGAGAAAGAGAGAACAAAAATAATAATAATAATAAAAGTTTGCTTCCATTTTCTTTGCGCGCACAAATAAAAATGTATTTAGTATTTGCAGTCGTTGCAATATTGACACATAAACTGAAATGCCTATACAGCCACTAACACACACACACACACATATATATATTCAGCCACTAAATGAATGCATATAAATCATGTCATACTTTGAGGCCTTTTCCGCTTGTTACCTATGCAATGTTTGCTTTAATTTAACATTATTTGTTTGCCTTTGATATTTATATAGTTGTGCATGTGGACTATCTACCCTCTCTCTCCCCCTCTTTCTCTTCCTCTCTCTGTGTATTCATTAAATGGCTTTTTAATTTACCGCGCTGCAATTGCCCGGCATTTGTACATTTTAAAGTATCTGCTCGACAGTCGAATACAATTGGCTGGCTTAATTTGTCATTAATATGCTGCAAATAGTTACCACACCCGCGCGCATCTCGCTTTGATCCCCTTTCAGGTGGCATGTTGAGCACGGGCGAGGCGCCGCCCGCTGCCCAGGTGGACTTTCTGCTGCGTCACTGCGCCAAGCTGCTCAACATTTACTATCATCTGGTGGGCAATCAGCGCCCGGTGCAGCCGAGCGGCAGCAGCAGCGGGGGCAGCAGCAGCAGCAGCGCTGGAGCTGGCGGCCACACCGGCAAGCCACCCAAGGCGGGCAAGAGCGAGCTCTTCTCGCTGAGCGGCGGTGGCAGAGAGACGCTGGCGGCGCTGCAGGCGATGGGTTACTTTGCCAGCGATTACGTTTACATGAAACTTTACAACATTTTAAGAGGTGCTAATGACAGCTACAAGGTAAGTCAAAGCCTCAGGTGAAGACAGCGCCGCGAGGGGGGAGGCGGGCGCGGGGGCGTGGCGCCATTAAGTTGCGGCTGCTGTTGGCGCTGCAAATGGCAAAAGTTCTTGGGGCACGTGCACCGAGATTTACCAATTCTTCCCGTTTGCCGTGCGCGACTCCAGTTGCACGTTGCACGTACAACGCAATGCGCCGTTTTATATGCAACACTTTTGGGGCAACGCCGAGGACGACGCCACGCAATGAGTTGTAAAAAATGAAATGCTGCCAGCGTACTCGACTCCTGACTTCAACTTTCTGACTCGTCTTGCCACTCGCCGCGACTGGCATTAGGGCGTGGCCAATAAAACGGCAGGGCTTTTAGCGGCTTGGCTTCTGGGTTAACCGACTCTGGTTCTTCTCTCTGTCTCTTTGCTTGCAGATAACTATAAATCAGGATGCTGGCGGCTTATTAATTTGCCTGCTGAAGAGCTGCCTCAACGCGCTCAGCCTCTGCCTGGAGGTGTCTATGCCGCCGCCACCGCCAACGCCTGCGACTGCAATGGCAACGGCAACGGCACTGGCAAATGCGCCAGCTCTGAAATTAATTGAAGAAATACTACAGTATTTGACCAAGCTCATAAATTATGCGCCCGGCGAGTGTGTTGCCTGTCTGCGGCAACTGTTGAAATATTTATTTGGCCAAAATTATGCAAGCCAAGTGCAACAGCAGCCCCACGGATACCATGCCACCTTCGTGCGTCCCTACTTTGTGGCCAAGCACGCTGCGAGCGGCCCTTCTACAATGTTGCCATCAGCAGCCATAGGCTCGACAGCAGCAACAACAGAAGCTCCTGGAACAATGCAACAACTAAGTGCAGCACAGCCAGCACTGGGCGCCCTTTTCATGCGGGGCATGCAGCCGGATACGCCGCCCTCGGCCGACTGCGTCCGGCTTATAAAGCTGTTCGAGCCGCTGGTCATCTACTGTTTGACGGTGAGTGGCGGATTGCTAATTAATTTTACTAGTTGCCAATTTGTTTGATTAAAAATGCGCCGACACAAAAGCCACCTGCTACAGGTGCATGCAGCACGCATGTGCGTATGTATGTGCATGTGTGTGTGTGTGTGTGAGTGTGCAGCATGTATTCATATTTTATTTATGGCAAACATTTGCGTTGCACTTGTGTTCAATGCATCGCCTCTCGCCCACAGCTCTTCATGAAGTCCAATGCGCTGATACAGGCGCCCATATTGAAGCTGCTCTCGCAGCTGCTGGACCTGAATGTTACCTACAGCATTTTAGACTCAAAGAGCGTTATTTTCGAGCAAATACTGAACAATTTGGACCTAATTGAAAATGGCATCGACAGGTGAGTGCGCTTCGCTAGCCGCGCAGCGCGTATCATTACGTAATACACTCACATTAGAGAAACGTAATGAGTCGTGTGCTGGAAATATATTTAAATTTAGTTGAAGTTGCTCCCAATTAACTGCAGTGGAATACAGATTCAATCTAACTTAATGTGATGGTATTTCTCTGCTCAGATAGATTTTGCCTTTGGCTTGTTCATATATTTGACTTCGAGTTAGACAAGAGACGGAACTTAAGATTTGATGCTCGTTTAAAAAAGAAATCTATATTTCTGGACTTAAGCTGACATAAACAGTGTTTTAGTATACCTTTTCAGAAGCCTATGCCATTCCATCCGTAGTATTTATACATAGTATATCTATATAGATACTTCCAATAAATGCCGAAGATTATCCTAGATTTCCTCCTTACTCAAGCTCATTTGAAGTGCGAAGTTCCAAGTCAATATTTGAATCAGTTCATAGATACATAACCATCTCAACAATCTAACTAAGACTTATTCAAGATGTGAAGTTAGAATTCAATATCAATATATCTATATTTCTCTTTAATATCTCATATAGAATTATTATTACTATTTAGCCACAATGTTGGTCAACTTTAATTTTTCTTCATGTATCCTCTTCTGCACAGAAATGCCGGCATTATTGTGCCTGTTATGCTGAAGTTTCTCATGCAGCTGACCCACAAGAGCGACCGTCCGTTGATAACCATTCCGAAGATCATAAGCGTGACGAACAATCTGCTGGCCAATGGAGCCGTGCGGGATGTGGCGCTGCTGGCGCTGAAAACGCTCAGTTACGAATTGTTCTTTATGCACAGCCCCCTGGATGAGGCGCTGGAGGACGAACAACAGCAACAGCAGCAGCAGCAGCAGAGAGGCAGCTGCCAGAGTCCGTTAACGGCGGTGGCTACGCAGGACACAAAGGAGGCGCTGCTGGCGCAACGGCGCGAGCTGAACACACAGAAGGAAGTTGTGCTGGGCATGTTGGAGAAGTTTGTTGATGCGCGAGCCGTGCAACAATTGCTGGCCCTGTTGCTGCTGTACGAGCGGAGCTTGCAACAGCTGGACGCGCCGAAATATCTAAGCGCACAGGATGCGAACGTCCTCTATGGCCTGGTCTGCCGCTCGCTGGCCACCGGACAGTGGCGACTGCACACATTCGTTGATCTGCGGCTGCTCGAAAGCTGCTTTCGCAACAATGGCAGCTATGTCCTGGCTGACAGCAAGGAATTTCTGCAATTGTTGCAGCTCTTCATTGAACAGGTGAGCACAATGCCAGAAAGTTCACATGCGGCAACTAAATGAATTCCGAGTGAATGCAGCGCTGCAGAGGGCCTTAGAGGTCCTGTGGCCACAACACTTCTTTTGCTCATAAATATGCGCTCACCTAATACCAACTCACAAATGCTGCGTCAAATCTCTTAAACTATTAATAGGATACAGCACGAAGCTGTGCTGTCCCGCTGTGGCCAGCAGCAAAGCATTCGCATGTTGCAATTGTGTCTGGATCTCATTGCTCATGCCCCACACACTAACAGCTAACAGCGTGCATTGAGTGATTTTATCTTTCATCGACAATTACCAAATTTGCTGCTTGGCATTTGGTTTCCGCTGCCAATCGCCCACTGGACTGTAGTGCGTCCTTCGATTCATAGTGCCTACAGCTGCCGATTTCCATCACAGTTGTCAATTACTCAAGTGCGCACCTAGGGACAGAAGAGGCAGCCAAACAAATTGAATAATTGACGTTCATTGGCAAATTAAGTAAATTTCTAATGCTTTCTTGCTGCACCGCAAATGACAGCCTTAAAACTCTCAGCTCATAAGCCGATTACATTTTGTAATCATAATAATGAGAAGCTCTGGGAATTAATTAAAATTGTTTCCAACTTGCAATGGGAACAAGAAACATATATTATGTATAAAATACGCATTTAAGATCAAGTAAAGAAATCAGATTTCAAATGCCACAAATAACATAAATGCGATTATTGAATTAAGTATGAGAAAATCAGAGACAGGAGAGAGAGAGAGAGAGAGAGAGAGGGCGAGGAGTACTCTGGTAAATATATTATAAAACAAGTAAGAGTGCTCTAGTCGAGACTGCTCGACAAAGAGATCCCCTGAACCCTGCGAAGAACTGCGATTCCTAAGAGCCGCAAACATTCTCCGTTACTTTTATATGTATGTACATATGTAGCAAGCAAAACATACACATACACAGACGCACGCACAAGAACACACACACAGACGCACGCACCAACACACAATCTGCTAACTGTGCATTATGACTCATCAGCTTCGCTGCTGCTGCAAGACGCCGATAATATGAGATATTAAATGTTTAATAACTTTTTTTCTATTCGAACGATTTTGATCAAATTTGTGGAGCGTGATCATGACATTCATATGTGTGTATGTGCCAAAGCACAAGTCTCTAGTACTTGAAATACGTGATTTAGCAATTTGAGGCGAAGGGGCAATTTGAGGGCGTGGCATCCAAAATTTAACAAAAACCGAAATTGCGGAAGGCTCAAATAACACTAAATGCAAAATTTGAAGACTCTAGCTAGAAAGATGAATTAAATAGAATTTTATAACTAAATGAAGATATCGGTTTTTAATCGATAACATTAAAACGATGATAGTTATCGAATATTTGAAACAAACTCGATCGAATCGTACTATACACGAACTTCCAAAAAAAATTTGAAGTCTCTAGCTCTTATATCTTCGGAGATCGACGCGTTCAAACATACGGACAGACGGACAGACGGACAGACGGACAGACAGACAGACGGACAGGGCTCAATCGACTCGGCTTCTCTCCCTGATCAAGAATATATATACTTTGTGGGGTCTGCCACGCCTCCTTCTGCCTGTTACATACATTTTCACAAAACCATTATACCCTTTTTTCCCATTTTCAATGGGTTCAGGGTATAACAAGTTCTGTTTGACTCCTCGAAAGGATTGACAGGGAAAGAGGCACAGAAAGAGGCTCAATCAGTAGATACTTCTATTGATATCAAAATATTTATATATAGACACATCCACGGACCTGCACACCTTCGCTTTGCTCAACATATTCAATTACCTGGCTATAAAAGCCTTTTGCAAGAGCATAAAAACGTTTCGCATATCACAAAGACATGGCAGAAACACTTGAGATACAACACAATGTATTTCTACTTTTATTATTTCAGCGATTCCAATTGATGTATGCAATCGAAAGCCGCCTAACGGTATCGAGTAACGCTTTGTGTTTAAATTTAATTGTCAGCTGCTTTAGAACTTTGCTGCGCTGCGCTGCTCCGTGCTTATTTCACTCGTTCGTAAAGTAGGCACTGCAAATGGTTCATTTAACACTCGTGCATCAGTTGGCCTCGTGCGGCCTGTGGCTGCCCCTGGAGCTGTGGGGTGGCTGTTGGCTGGCGTGTGGGTTCATCAGCGATTTGTCATTTCCCCTCCCCCTCGCACCTGTCCGGCAATGCTCTTGCTTATTTGCATTTACATGCACACGAATGCACTTTGTTGCTCTTGCGGCATATATATATTTACATATATATATCTATATATATGTATATGTACGTTTTTTTTGTTGCCTCTGGTGTTGTTGCATGTGGCGCCGTAGTTAATGTGGCACATGTCGTATACGTGACATTTTTAATACCTTCGCTTCAACGCCGCACATTTTCAACTATTAATGCGCATTTAAGCTACACATGCATTAACTGTCGCCCTGCCAAGACCTGTCAGAGCAGATCCCAGACCCGGCGCCTGCCCGTGGCCATAGCTGAGCAGCGCCTGCAGCAACAGCCAGCCAGCCAGAGAGAGAGAGAGAGAGAGAGGGAGCCCGTGGTGCTGTGCTGCTCGCAACTTAATTACATAGCAAATGTACTTGTGCAAGTGTGTGTGTGTGTGAGTGTTTATCTGTGTTTGTGTGTGTACGTGGACACTTACTTACACATGTAGCTACTTGTCCAGCGCCCGTGTTCGGCTCATATCCTTTGATACGTCGAGCCAACGCTCGCAACTAAATCGCTAACTTTCGAGCCACGGGCCATTGATAAATATTTAGCTGCCTCTGACTCTGCACTCAGCTACAATTTATTAACGCAATTAAACAGCACGGCCGTAAAACTTGCATCAATTACAGTTTATTTAATTTCATGATTAAGCTTAAACCAAGAGTGACTGAGTGGGTCATACTCTGCAGCCGAAGACTATTAGATATGAGCAGGAAATACAGTAACCTTTAATGATATAGCCCATCAGTATATAGACTCACACTGAGTCATTTGGATCTAGCCTTAACTAAAAATTGAATTCTCAAATAGCCAAATAGCTGGTGGCCTTCTGCACATTTACAGGGTATTGCGTATGTATCCAACCACGCACTTTTTGCCAGCCAGGTAGGCATGAGTAATTAAGTCGGGCAATGAGCGCATAAGTCAATGCACGACTGGCTGAGCAGCAGCGGCAGCCTTACGCACACACGCACACACACACACACACAGGTCACCCACTATCCGGCAAAACTTGATAGCATAAACATTTTAATTGAAATTGAAAATGCGCCGCAACTTAAATAACATTTTGCGTGTAAATATTAAAAATGCAGCCACAAAAAAAGTAGAAGAAGAAGAAGCCTATTTGGAAATTAAAAGCTAGCAAATTTAATTGCATTGCAGGCAACACTTCAAGTATGTGTGTGTGTGTGTGTGTGTGTGTTGGGGTAGAATCCTGTCTAATTACTGCCGGAAAATATGTTGATGTTGTCGCTGGCAACTTTGTTAGTGCAATTCATGCAAAGTTTCACACTTTGCACACCCCGTGGCGACCGAGTCCTTCGCTCAACTAACGCTTATCCCTTTCTTTCTCCTGCAGGACGTTGGCAACTTTGGTGATTTAGCGCTGGCAATGATTACGCTGGCAAATGTAATTCTGAAAACCGAAGAAATTTATCTGGTGAATCACATAAAACTTTATTTGAAAAATAATCCTCAGGCCGCAGAGGCGGCAGTAGCGGCAACAGCAACAGCAACAGCAGCAGCAGCAGCAGCAACAACAACAACAACAACCACACACTGGCAGGACGAAGCACCTTCGACATCTTCGGCAGCTGCTGCCGCCAGAGCCAGCGCCGCTGCCGCCACGCGCGCCTCGCCACGAGCCAGCATAAGCGAAATTAACTACTTTGCCAAAGTTTTGAGCGAGAAGCTGCTGGGCTGCCTGGATGCGTTGCTGGCTCTGGGCACTGGCTGCGATTTGGGCTCGAGCCCGGCCGGCCATGCCTACTGCCAACTGGCTGGGCGATTCGTTAACGCGCTGCACAATGTTTGCTGTCGCTCACGGCACAAGGATGCGCTGCAATCAGTTTTTCGTTTGGTTTTGGCCGAATCCGAGCTCCTCTGCAAATACTACAATCTACTCCTGACGAGTGCCGCCGGCGGCGATGCCCTCGAGCCCGTGCTGCTCGGCTGCCAGCAGCTGATGCTCTCCATGCGGCTGCTGGAGCCAATGGTGCTGCTGGGCCAGGCAGCCGAGCTGCCGCTAAAAAGGAGCCTGCAGCGCGCCATGTTGGCCGAACTTTGCCGTAGCAGCGTGGTAAGTACTGGCGGACAAAGGGTGCGCTGGGCGGGCGCACATTAGTTTAATTTGAATTTGGCAGCTGATTCGGCCACTGGCTGTGCCGCAAGCTGCTGCAGCAGCAGCAGCAGCAGAGCGCGCCCGGCCAGCTGACAGTTGTCGTGCTCGTAATTTTGCGGTTCACCGCGTGGGGTTCGGTTTTTGGGTTTTTGGTTCCCAGTTTCCAGTTTCCGGGTTGGCTCTGTCCACCGTCACTTAAACCAGGTCCGGCTGGGCTTTAAGCTGCGCTCAGTGCCGCGCATTATTTTAATAGATTGCCACTCGAACAGGCGCCACTTGTCGGCGGCACTAATGGCTCAGCAGGGCCACGCCCAGGCTCGAGGGGCTGGGCGGGCGGGTAACAAGCGAATCACATCGAACTAATTGCAGGCAATGGACTGGAGTCCGCAACAAGTGCGTCGGCTGTGCGCCGGCAAGTATCTGAATTTCCTAATTGCTGACCACTTGGAATTCCTCTGCGAGCTCTGCCAAGTGCGTCCCGAGTGCGGCTCATTACTGCTGGCGGCGCTGATCCGTCAAGCGCACGACTTGAACAAAGTGAGTTGAAATCCTTATATTTTGCATTACAATGCATTCATTGCCCACTCTCCACTCTGCTCTGCATTCTTTGGTCTCCGTTCTCTGCCTTCGCCAGCACTCGATACGCAGCATCTTGCGTCTGCTGAACTACATTTGCGTACCGCAGGTGGATGCGGATGCGGATGCGGATGAGGATGTGACGGCAGCCACTCTGCACTCCCTGCAGCTGCTTAGTCGACTACATCAGCTGCACGACGGCCAGCGAGCACTGCAGCTGCCCATGGAGCGCCTGGCCCGCCGGCTGGCGGCCCAAAGCAGTCCGGCCATCAGGAGCAGCATCTACGAGCAGCTGCTGCAGGGCGACCTGGCCGGAGGAGATGACCAGGACGAGCTGCGCACCATGCTGTGAGTAAAGGACTCAAGAGTCGCTTGACAACCATTTAAATTAATTTGAGGCCACACTGCCAAAAAAGAAGAAGAAGAAGAAGAAGAACACTATGCCAACTGTAATTTCGCCACTATTCCAATTTGAGCTGAAGCTTCTGATTCACTCGAGTCAAGTTGCTTAACGCAACTTTCCAATTTCCCCAATTTGCAAGGGAAGCGAGTGAAAATGGCAATTGCAAAGCAAATCGAATTAGGGGAAGGAATCACAAATGGCCACTGCCAAATATAGATTGCAAGGCAAATCCTTTTTAGGATTGAATCCGAAGGGAGAATCCTAGCTAGGAACAATCTTCAATTATTTTCTGCAAGTGTATTTGCGGTTCGATGTTCAGTGTTCGTTGTTCGATGTCCATTGTTCGCTGTATCCTGACTTGAATTGCATGTTTTACATATTTTTATTTGATGGCAGGCTGAAGGACTTGGAGTGCCCGCAGGACAATGGCCCAGCTGCTGCAGCGCCGCGCATAATTGATGAGAGCTGGCTCTTTGGCCAGGTAAGTGCTTTCTCCACTTAGCTCTGCGTTTGGCTAATTTATGAGCTCCACTCTGAAACGCTGCCGTTTGCTTTCTGCCTCCTCAGCTAATCAAATTTGCCACGCAGCACGCAGATGCGCCGCAGCAGCAGCGGCAGCTGATGCGGCTGCTGCTCGAGATCCAGTCGGAGGCCAAGCTGCAGCGGCTCCTGCGCAGCCTGGGCCCCGCTCAGGAGGCGCGCCTGCTACGCCATGCCCTCGACGGCGCTCTGGCCTCGATGCTGGCCACCTTCAGGCAGAAGTGCATCCAGCATGCGCCACACGTCACTTATATGCAGCTGCCGCCCCTGGCGCGCGTGGCCTGTGCGTCGCTGATGACGCGCCTGGCCCAGTCGCCGCCGACGCAGCTGGCGGTGGGCCGTGCGGAGCAGTTGGATGTGGCCCGGGCGCTGACCACGTTGCTGGTGTCCATTCGCCGCCTGGAGCAAACGGCGCTCATTTACATCGATGCCAAGCACATTGAAAAGTTTGTGGCCGAGCACTTGCTGCGCGCTGAGCAGCTGCCCGTGCTGCTCGCCTATGGGCAGGGCCTGGCTCGAGCAGCCCTGCAACAGCTGCAGGCTGTCAGCGATCCGGACGATGGGCTGGGCGTGATGCTGGGCTGCCTGGACGCCCTGCTGCAGCAGCCGCGCATCTGGTGGGCGCTCAACGCCAGTGCGAATGAGCTGCGCGTGGAGCTGCTGCAGGTGCCGGTGCGCGCCGCCTGCCACATGCTGCAGGACACAATTTTCTATCAGCGGCATCGTCTGCACAGCACACAGCCGGCTCCGCAAGCCATTTTCCTGGCCAAATTGATTGAAACGCAAATTGATATGGAGTCCAGGCTGCAGGCCGAAAACGAAAATGCTCGCACGCCTTTCGCCGGCCACGAGCTGGCGCCGCTTCAAGTGCCCCTGGTAAGTGACAAACTGGCTGGAGCTGCTGGCTGCCACGGCTAACTGCTAACATCACACACACCTTGCAGCCGCTCATCGCGTCCATTGGCACCTCGCTGCTGCGCACGCATCAGCTCTACGCCTACGCCGTGACACCTTACGAGCTCGTCCAGCAGGCGACGGCGACGGCTGGCAGCGGGAACGGCAAGCTGCCCACAATACCTGTGGATAGCCTGAGCGATGTGGATGTGCTGCGTCAGTTCGTGAAGCGGTGAGTAGAGCTGGCAACTTCAACTGCTAATTAACTGCTTAGATTCCTGTTGCCTGTTGCTGGGGACAGTCGGGCTCTGATTTTCTTGAAGACTTCAACTGCTCTGCATGAGTGACCAGCAGCAGCAGCAGAAGCAGCAGCAGCAGCAGAACAATTATTGTATGTACAACAACAAAGCAACGACAATTGTTGCTGACAATGCTCTGACAGGCGCTTGGCAGCAACATGCAGCGTCAACGGACGACAATGCGAAATGTGTATAAGGACAACAGTGGCTAAGCAGCGACTGAAAACAACAGTATCCTGTATTAGATGCAGTTTGCATGTGTGTTTGTGTGTGTGTGTGTTTGTCTGTGTGTTGATGTGTGCTCGTGTTTGTAAGCTGTCATTGTCATCGGAGTACTTATGTCCGCTGTCGGCTCGTCCGTCGTTTGTCCTTGACTGAGCGTTGCTTGTTTGCCTCGCCCTTGTCGCCTGACAGCTTCCACATTGGTGCTGCTGCCGCTGTTACTGTTGCCTCTTCTGTTCCTGTCATTGTTAGCAGTCGTCATCATTACGCTGTCAGCATTTGAATTGTCATCAGAGCCAGAGATTGAGTTTTGGGCGTCTGACCAGCCTAAAAGTTGCAGGCATCGCTTCGCTCAGCTCTCTTTTTAAAGTATCCTGCGCGTAAAGCATTTGCCGTAGCACGCCAAAAGCGCAGACATCAAAACCACATCAGCGGCATCAGCATCAGCAAAGGAACCATCCAGCACCGCACCGCACCGCACCACACAGAGTACAACAGCAGCCGCACAACAAGCGCCCAGCCCGCGGCAACGACAAAATCCCCCAAAGGGCTGGCAGAGCGGAACATCAACAGCTCTATTAGATGAAGCTGTGACGACGTAGATGGCGCTGTGACAGCCAGGGACAGGCACCAGAGTGGGGCGGGGCGGGGCGGGGCAGGGCACTCGCGTATAGACAAGCACTTTGGACTCGAAGGCAAGCGCTGCGGGCTGGGATTTCAGTTCAGATGTGGGCGGGCAAGCTGAAAGATACAGCGCAACGGAGGCAGCCAGCGATATAAACAAATTATGAGCAGCAAAGTGAGATAAATGCATGTGTGCGTGTCAGAGACAAAGAGAGTGCGAGCGAGATGGAACAGACAACAGCAGGAGCAACAGCAGCAAAAGGGCGCCGCATGTGAGGATTCAGTTCGTTGCTGTTGGCTCACATAGTTGCTAATTGTGCACAAACCGCTGAACGCAGCCAGCAGCAGCAGCAGCCGAGGCATCAACCAAGCAGCAGCAGCAACCAAAGCATCAACTTTTGTCAAACAGCAACTGGGCGTGGCAACGCTGCATATTTGAGAAACAAGCTAGTTGCTTGGCAGAAAGTTAGACGCTTCGAGCGTAGCAAAACTAATCAATGGCTAATTGAGATTTTTGGGCTGCTAAATATTTGAAAAGCTCAACTAATTGAATTAAATTTGCAAAGGCCTTTGTTGACAGCAAACCAATTTATATTTATCCCCCTCCCTCTCTCTCTCTCTCTCTCTCTCTCTCTCTCTCTCTCCATATTATATTGGGAATATTTGTGCAATTCATTAATTATGAAAGACAACTAATGCATGGATTCCTTTCCTATTTGCCACAGGCTCTCCATATTTGGCTACACGACACGGCAGCAGTTCGAGGAGTACTTCATGACGTTCCTGCTGCTGATCAACAAGGTCTACGACGAGCACATGGTCGATCAGCAGGAGCAGTTCCAGATCAAGCAGCTCTGCCTGCAGGCCATCATGGAGCTGCTCGCCACCTACAAAACTTTCCCCATCGCCGGCCATGGCAACAGCCAGTTCTATCACACGACGCGCTGGCAGCGCATCAATTGTGACACCATTAGGTGAGTGCTGCAAATGTTGCTCGGCAAATCTGCAAATGAGCAAAACTCAACTCAAATTAATATTCAGCAAGTGGGCGCAAAAGTTTTTAATGCGCAAATAACCAAAAAGCATAAATTAGAAGCGACCATTAAAAGTTACTACCCACAGTGTGTGTGTGTGTGTGGATATGAGTGTGTATCTGTGTGTGAGTGACAACAGCCATACCACCACCCATGTGTACGTGTATCGTGTCCCCTGACGCATATTATTTTTTAGCAATTACCAAAACTCTGCCCAACTTTAAAAGCACGACTAATTTGTGAACATGCAATCCCTAAAAACAATTTCCCCAACAACTTTTCTTCTTCTTTTTTATTTTATTTTTTCGTACAAGCAAGTACTAAGCTCTGTACATATATACATAAATATATTATTTATATATATACACATATTTCTCATATTTATTTAAAATACCCAAAGTTTTAGTAGCTAGTTAGCAGCTAGCCAAAATAGTTGATAATTATTATTTAACAGCACATACGTATATAAATATATATATATATATATATATATATAAGTGTGTACATATACAATATTTGTTGTTCTTGAACTTTATAGGATGGGAGACAAGCGATAAAATAAAACGTATCTGCTGCAGGTAATATTTTCTTGTATCACAGGCAGAGAGTGTGATGCGAGTTTTAATTGAAAATTTGTCGTAAAACAAACAAATAAATTGAGCAATTTGCTCACACGCACTGTGGATACCGTACAGTTAAATAGGGTAACTACTGTAGGTATACATCTTTTATATGTTTATATTTTGAGTAGATTTCTTTACTAGTCAAACTACTGTAAAGCTTGAGGTATTCGGTTCAGCAGTGCTCGGCATTTTGAACAATTGTTTTTGCTTTCAGCTTGATATACCCAAAGAAATTTACTTACTTATACTTAGTAGCTACTACAGTAACTCGCTAGTCTACAGCTCTAGCATTATCCTTAAATACTACTTTCCAATCAACCTAGTCCTTTCTCATACGCAACAGACAACCCTCTCATACTCTACTTCGCTTCAATTTGAAAAATTGTTGCATGCTTTCAGGCGTTTGCTTTGCTTCTGCGCGCATAAAAATTATAAAAATAATTTTGAAAGTTAACAACTGGGCAGAGTTTTTATATTTATGTATTTGCGGCTATTTGTGGGCACTCTATAAAATTGCGTTGCCGCCGGAGGGCAGCAAATGAAAATCAGCGCAACTGAAAATGTTGCAAGTTCTTTCTCAGGACAACAAATGACTCGACTAGTTAGCGGGCAAATGTTTACTTTTAATTTGCATGTGTGTGTGTCTCTGTGTGTGTGTGTGTGTTTCGATTATGTTGTTGCTGTTATTAGCTTTCGTTGTCAACACGCAAGCAACTTGCAATGTTTCCCACGCGTTTGTCAGCTCAAAATGGTTCATTGGATTACCCTTTCCATAGCTTGAGGAAACTGCACAAGGTGCAGCTGTTGGTGGACGCTACGTGCAACGTCTTCTATCTGGCCAATCTGGAGCGGCAGCCAAGGGTGGACAACGTGATTGGCACACGCAACTTTGCGGCCAATCAATGCGATCTCAATTTCAGCTGGGCTCTAATGGAGGCATACGCCCAGTCGCCCCCATACGGCCCCGATGCAGCTGGCGACGAGGCAGACGCGGCTGGCAGTGAGCTGGGCAAGCAGCGCTTATCGACGTGGCACAACAGCAGCGTGACTGACATCAACTGGCGCAACTATCGGCATTTTGTGCAACTGTCTGGCATCGACATTCGGAGCAGCACGCAGTTGGTCTTTGACGTGCTGCAGCAGATGATCGAGGTGAGTTCACCTCGCCAGTGGCTGCCACTGCCACTGAAACTGCAACAGTTGGCAGCTGACTGCTGGCTGCATAAGTGTCACTCACATGCAGCATAATTTCATTAGAGCAGCTAGCTTAACATGTCAATCCACTTGATTGATTCCGTGAAGTACGCGATGCGCACTGCCAGAGCACTGGCTGTCAGTTCGGCTAATTGGAAATGTCTCAATGCCATTTTACTTTTGTCCATAGCTAAATCACGTCCTCGTCCTCCCCAATCTGGTCAAGTTCTGTGAACTTTGCGAGAGTCGTGATCAAATCAAATGGATTAAGGAGCGCACGCTGCGACTGCAGGACCAAATCGCCATGGATGACACCATATCGCACGAGGTGGGTGAGCTTTAAAAGAACCAGAGCAGAGTATAGCCTGGTACATATATATAGCCTGGTACATATATATACATATATCCTCATCCTGTTCAGTATTACCTTGCACGTTGCTGTAGCCATATCCAGAGTATAAACTTATTGATCATACGCCGTCTGAGGTGTTTGCTGAGATGTATCTATCTGTTTGGCGGAGATACATGCATCTGTATGACTGATAGATACATATGACTGATAGATATACCAATGTATATTTCTTTTTTCCAGCACATCTAAATTCTAGCTATACATCTAAATTCTGTGTAACGTGAAACATTATTAGTCCGTATCGTCGGGTCTTTGTGCTTCGCACCCTCACTTTATCGTCTTGTTTTGTTGCAGCACATAATCTACTTGCTGTGCCGCACGCAGGCCCTGCTGATACCTAGCCATGGCGAGCTGCAGCAGTTGGCCGCGCTGATTGGGAACGTCTATTTGAAGAGTTCGCATTGCTTCATACGGATTGCGGCGCTCCAGGGTCTGCTTTGTCTGCTCGAATGCTGCAGTCGGACCAACACGGCAATGGGGAAGCTCAGTGATGAACTTGCATTGCTGCGTGACTTAATTGTTGGCTACATCAATCGTCATGGAATCATTGATGAGAGGTAATACACACACACACACACACACACACACACACACACACACACACACACACACACACACACACACACACACACACAGAGAGACACGCAGACAAATACAAAGTCTGTTTTTGGCCAAACCTCAAGTATCTGTGTTGAGCTTTGCGCTGCATGCTAACCAGCTGGCATTAGGCAACAGTTGCTGCACGCTATCCTTGTTGCCACATCTTGGCTGCAGCCACAGATAATAGCAACAACAGCAACTGCTGGCTCTATTTACGATGTGCATTAGTTGGGCTGCAGCCAACATTCGGTCGCTCCGCTCCCATCCAATAATGGCAAAAGTTCGCATTTTGCATTGCGAACAGTTTTGGCTGCAGCGCTCGGTGGATCTACCTGGCTGCCTGGCGGGCTGCCTGCCTGACTACCTTTTGCGGCGTTATCAAAAACTTTTCAAGGACTGCGTCGGTTGCAGCGTCTTTCCTTCCGTTTGCTGGCAGAAGTCGAAGTTCTAATAACTCGACGTGGCTTCCAATAAACTTTCCCTCTCTCTCTCTCTCTCGCTCTCGATATATTTTGCCAGCTCAAGCGGAATAGCTGATCGATGACACTGGCAGGACTTCTGTTGCTGCTGTAGCCAAATTGTAATTATTGGCACTGCAGCTGCAGCTGATGCCGTTGCCGTTGCCGTTGCCTGGGTGCTGGCAACTTTTGGCTTAGCCACTTTCTGTGCGGCTATTGATGGAATTTCATATGCCAGCACTCCAGTTGCTTTGCTGCGGCAAAGTTTGTTTTCTGTTTTCTAGTGGCAACCTTGAAAGTGTTGCAGCTGCCGCCGAGGCGAGGCGAAGCCAGTTGCCAACATTGAAAATTATTAAATTGAAATCGAGACAAAATCGCGTATACGCAGCGTGCAACCAACACGCAAACAAAGCCCAAACAACCCAACGCCATTTTGCTGCAGCCGCAACAATAATTAGCGGCTTTTAGGGCAGCGAAAATCTAATCAGCGCACAGACTGCGGCCCTAAATACCATGGCCAAAAGCCGAGCCTTGCGCCGGCCTAATTATTTTGCAATTCAACGCACGGAGCTGGCCGAGCGAGCTGCCAGCAGGCCAGAATGCATCAACAATTTCTAATTAATTTAGAGATAAATCAGGAGCGGCGGAGTTGGTGTTGGCGTCAATGTTGCTGCATTGATGGATTGAGTCCCAGGCTCAGTTCGTAATCTTGTTTGGTTTTTGCATTTCATCCGTGTTTCTATTCTGTATTTTTGTGATTCTTCCCCTGGCCAGCCCGCTGCAGTTCAGTGATGCACACACGAAGCTGGTCTGGACGCTCAATTACAGCCTGATCGAGTGGACGTCGAAGTTTGTGCCGCAATGCCATTTGCTGTCGAATACAATTATTGCGGCCAATAATTTTCTGAAGAAGACACAGGACGAGGAGCTCTATCTGTGTGTCCTGCATGTGAGTAGAACTAGTCATATACATAAACTCGACGGCTCGTCACACCGCACTCACATTGTTGCCGGCAATCGCCTCCATTGATGGCCCTAAACGCTCAGCCCATTGCCCTAACCAAATCTAGTGGCCAACTTCAGCTCAGACAGCGTCCACGTCGCGCTTAATTGGTTTTTTGATTGACAATTTTCAAGAGGCATCCAGCTAGCCAGCCAACCAGCCAGCCAGCTAGCCAACTGCAGTGGCATTCACTGTAAAAAAAAAAAAAAAAAAAAAAATATAGCCACGCTCTCATAACTGGCAGACGCGGAAAAAATGCGAAAGCAACAACAAAATGTTTATTGGCCCAAAACACAGCGTCAAAACAGCACAAGTCGAACACACACACACACACGAGTGTAGGGGAATGCGTGTGTGTGTGTATGTGTGCGTGTGGGCATGTCCTGAACCAAAGTCCAATATAATGAAATTGTTGCTCAAACATTGTGCACACATCGCTTCTATGTGCTCTTCCAGCAGAGACAACATCAATAGCAAATTTCTCAGTCAGTGCGCATAATTTGGCCATTTAATAATCGACTAGCTGGGCTTTTAATTGCCTTTGGTAACATCGAGAGCGAGCCAGTTGGCAAACAAATTGCGTGCACTGACTCTGTGACAGTAATTAACAAACAGCAATTTCATGGGGAGACAGAGTTTGCGCGACTGGCAGATGCTGCTTAGTCTTGTCGAAGAATGCACAGACTGATGAGTTGATCCAAGGATATGTCAATGGGTTGATGTATGGATATATTGATTAATTGATTGATGAATTGTTACAGACATAGATCGTGAACTTACGTATGTAGTGCCGTGTTGATATATTAGTAAAGATAGATTTTGTTGGGGGAGTAGATAAATTCTTGATTCAGAAATTTATTGAGAAGCCTTGGCATGCTGAGGGCTTAATGGAATAGAGCTATAAAGTATACTGATTGATGGCTATATAAAGGATAAAGTATTGATTTAGTGAGTCAACGATTTAGTAACGGATTCAAGAGACTTTTAACATTTCTGAACCTCATTTTTATGAAAAGAAATATTTATACAAATAAAAAATAGTATAAATGTTAAGTGAATGTTAAGCCAGCGTTAGCTTGTTGAGTGCATTATAAAAAATATGTGTAGCAGCCCATTAAATACCCTTTTTTGCTGTGCCTAAGAGTATACAAAACGTTTCTGTTCGCTGCACACTTCCGGTCATTGAGCATTTTTTGCCAGCAGTCAAATGAAATTCAACTTTTGAAGCAATTTATGAAATTTGCACGCAATTCAATTGTTTCGTTGTTGTCGCTACTTGTGCTTTGATGCTGCCTAGACAGGGAGAGTGAGAGTAAGAGAGAGAGAGAGAGAGAGAGAGAGAGAGAGACAGTAGCTGCCCGCCCAGTGGTTGGCTGTGTGGGTGGGCTGGGCTATGCTGGCTATGGTCGCCCACTAGCGCGCAGCGACAACAGCGGCCAATAACAATAACAATTTGCCACTCAATTAGCGTGGCCATTACTGAAAAATCCACTTAAGTATGCAATGATAAAAATTCAAAAAGCGAATCGCTCGCCCCCGAAAATTCAGTTTCTCCATGGGCCGCTCACGCTCACGCTGCTGTGCCTCTTGTTTACATACACACACTGCTATCTATAGTATATATAGTATATAGGAAGTCTGTTAAGTTTGATATTTTTGTTGGTCATTTCAACAATACATATTTACGTTTATGTTTACATATCTATCTGCAGGGTCTCGAGCGCCTCGTTGTGCGCAGCGGCTGTTCGAGTGCAGCGCCTACCCCAGCTGAGGCCAGTGGAGGCTCTGCTGCAGCTGGAGCTGGCACTGGAGCTGTGGTCACACCGCAGTTGCGACATAAAATTGAAAAACTTGCGCTTGAACTGCTGAAAATGGAAAATGAGAAATTTTCAATTCCAGCATTGAAATTGCTTTTGTCCTGCATGTATGTGGGTGAGTACGAAAAAGATAACCACTCGAAGAAGAAGAAGAATAAGCAAGAGAAGAGCAAGTAATATAAGAAAGAGAAAGCGAAGTCGCAATACCTCTACAAAGGCAAAGCCAAAGCCAAAGCCAAAGCCAAGCAAGAGCCAGATGTGCGTAAGATATAAGAAAACAGTCGAAAATATTTTGTTATTTTATTTAACAGAAAAACAAAAAAAGCAGTAAACAATTGTCCCTGTCAGCGGGTCAACTGGGAATAAGGTCGTGGTGCAGGTCTCCAGCTGCGCGAATATCCTTCGCAGCTGGCCGGCCGGCTTTAAGCAGAGCTTAATCATATGCATTAAACATATAGCACACTTGCATTTAGTCTCAGTATGGCTTCAGGTCAACGAGTTGGCCGAAAGTCGATGTGGCGTGCGTCCGTTTGTCCATTTGTTTGTTGGCCATGGCCAACAACGGGTCAAAAGCTGTTGTTGCCGGCCATTTTGGCCATGACTGCGTGTGTGTGTGTGTGTGCCTGTGTAACTACATGCTTGGGTAATTGCTGTCAATGCTTACTGTATGCGTTGTGTTGGCCTTGTCTGGCCAATTGGCCAGTTGGCTAGTTGGCCACTTGGCCACTTGGCCAGTTGGCTGACAAGCCAACAATTATTTCTCTGGCTGGCGTTATTACCGCAATTTCGGGCCAATTATTAGCGTCGGGAAGTGTTTGACACTCGGAGCACAGTCACCGCTGCTGAAGCCCTCTTTAGCATTGCTCACTGCTCGATGCCCTTTCGAGAGTGTGCTACAAGGGTATATACGTACCCACAAGAGAATTAGAATACTCTTGGTCTTAGTTGAATGGGTCTTAAGCACACTCAAGTGCTTAGCCCACAAGCCATTACTAAGCTAATGTGCATACCTATGCG
Source organism: Drosophila paranaensis (assembly GCA_035047545.1). Taxonomy (NCBI): domain Eukaryota; kingdom Metazoa; phylum Arthropoda; class Insecta; order Diptera; family Drosophilidae; genus Drosophila; species Drosophila paranaensis. The sequence goes on along the minus strand of JAWNPL010000173.1, from coordinate 6,379,551 downwards.
CTCTCCCGTTTACCTATAGTTACTGCTTCAGGGTATTATGCAGTCAGTCATTGCCGAAATGTTTACTGAGTTGATCTTTGGGGAACTGTTTGATAACTGTTTATGTTTTCATTTACTAAACTGTCTCTCCGCTTGGCCTTGCATTAGCAGCAACAAAATATCGATTCGATGTGGAGATATTGATATATCTATATATTACGTATATATGTATATATTGATATACCTCTGCTTTCAGACTTGTTGATCTGACCAACTAAGCCGAAAGCCATTTGGCTGGCTTTCGCTTCAGCATTTGTTTAATGGAACAAACTTGTTCCCCCCGCGCCCTTCCGAGCCGCGACTTTGTTTTTTTGCACTTTAAACTTGAAGCTCGGCTGCGCAGCCATATGTGAAGCAGCTTTTTGGCCAAAACGATGGCCGCGATGGGCATAAATATGGCACCAGGACGCGATGCGTTGCGCGCACGCAGCCTCATGTATTTTTCTTGCACTTTGTCAGACGCGATACAATGCGATTCGATGCAGTGCTGTGCAGTGCGTAGTTCCATTCGCCATTCGCTTTGCGCTTTTAGGTCCTTGGCAAATGCGCACAGCATGCAAATCCTTTGAAAAATGTCAATGTTTGCGCTGGCTGTGGAACACGCCCCCGCCCCCCTTCCCGCCCCCTCGTGCGTTTGGCCAGCAAATGGCAGCAGCTTCGGCCATTTTTAGGCAACTTTCGTAGCCGGCCAGAACAAAGTGCAGCTAAGCGGAAGTTGGCCATGGCGAGGCGCGCCTTCGCGCCCGTTCGTTAGCCTGGTTTATTAAAGTGTTTGGTGGCGCAAATAAATCGAGTCCCAGGCGGCGCAAGACGACAGTGCACGCCCACAGAAATACTAGAAAAAAAAGACGGCAGCCTAAAAAACGGAGCCTCAACCACCCTCGGCTCCGATACCCGCCCCGCCCCCTCATCGAGCAGTGCGCAATAATAAATATTTGCGGCTATATTGGGCATCCTTTAAGGACCAGCACAGCGAAACAAACCTTGTTGCTAGCCAACTTTTTGCTACGTCCTCGTGTCTGTTGTTGTTTCGCATCTTTTTTTTTTTTGTTGTGCCTTAAACGAATTTTACAGTTTGTTAGCCTTTTTGTGCTTGCCATCGCTAACGGCATTTGTGCGCATAATTGTGGCCAACAGCAGCAGCCACCAGTACAGATCCTGGCCAACAGCAGCAACAACAACAACAACAGCCAAGCTGGCAACAGCCAGCAAGAATGTTAAGCTGCTAAAAGCAAAAGGCCAAAGTTGGCGCTGGCCAAGCGCGCGCATTGCTAATAACTCGCGGGCGCCAAAGCCAAATGCAGCCACACATGAAGCTGCAAAGCAAAGCCTAAATGCTGCCACTCACACACACACACACACAGAGAGAGAGAGAGAGAGAGGCATTGCTGTGTACCCCACACCTGCCGCAACAGCAACGAAGTTTCATCGGCAGCTTTTTTGGCTTCGCCCACTAATGCGCGCAGCTTAGCACTCGTTTCAGACATAAACAACTCATTTAGAGCATCCATCCGACGTCCATCAAAAGCAAAAATACAAAACATAAAGCCTGATCCCGCCTTGCCCTGACTTAGGGATTGGCTGTAAGGATATTTGATTAGCCTGAAATGGGTCGCTTAATAATTTATTTATAATTTCGACTTTGTTTACTTTGGAATATTTGAAAAGAAATTAAGGCATATTAGCTATAGCCAAGATATGATAAAAATCAAATTATGTATAGTATATAAAATATATATATCAAATCGAATAATAATTAAATATAAACAATAAATAATAAACGAAATTTTAAAATTACTAAAAGTATATAATTTTTATGTTTAACTGTTTGTTTATCAACTAACTACAGGGTATCTGCACAGTTGAGCTTAAGTTGTAGTATTTGCGATTATTTGCATCGTTTTATATAGATCTACATATATTTTATATTGAGAGCTACGCTTTATGCTGTGCTGCGCGTAAACAGACAAATAAACTTTGGTAAACAGTAACGATTACAAAATATATCCAGACAGAGAGAGAGAGAGAGAGAGAGAGAGAAAGAGCAAGAGAGAGAGCGAGAGAGAGAGAGGGAGCAGACACGTCAAGTCTGGTTTTTGCTCCGAGCAAGTGAAAAATTGTAAATGTAAATTTCAGTCTCCAGGACTGTAGCTAACAACATTGATGTAGACGTAAAAAATGGCCTTTAGTTACCGTGGGAGAGTGGGTGTGGGTTTTGTTAATTGTAAAACTTTAGACCTGTGACATGTTCTCTCTGCTGATGGCGCACTGAAGTCCTCGCTTTTTCTCTCTTTCAGGTTCCGCCACTCAGCTGGAGGACACGGAGCTGTCGAACGGCATTGTGCAGGACGATCCAGAGATAATCGCGCTGCAGAGCGATAAAGTCGATATACTTTTGCATTGTATTAAATCATCGAGTCGGGACGCCGCCTGGATTTATGGAGAAGCGCTGTGCCAAATTATACGTGATTTAGTGCCACCGAATGAAATATTGACGAAGGTCATAAAGGAGTTCCTGGCCATAAATCAGCCGCATGGCGATGTTATTGCCACGATTGTGTATCAGGTGAGTAGCAGCCAAATCTGCTCTCAGCAGGTCTGCTGGTCTGCTGGTCTGCTGGTCAGCTCAGCTCGGCTCAACTCAGCTGGCAAAGGTAAAGACGTCGCAATCTACTACGCTAGCCACTCGTGCGTGTCTCAGCAAGTGCGAGTGTGTGTGTGTGTGTGTGTGTGTGTGTGTGTGTGTGTGTGAGTCTTTGAGGTGGTCCATTTTGCTATGGGTAGCTTTATGGGCCTCTGTGTCTTGAGACTGGAGCGAAGCAAATGCACCGCTAATATCTGGCCTGAGCACCCGGTGAAAGGGTAAAATAGTTGCCTCCAGTTGCCAGATGCCAGCTTGCATGTGTGTGTGTGTGTGCGGAATTTGCTGGCAGCTTGAAAATTAATGGAATTCATGGCTACAGCTTGGCCTCTGACCAGCCGAAAACGTACGCAACTATGTGGGTCAGTGCGAGGCAACTGCCACTGTGTGGTGCCATAAAATTTTTTTCATTAGTTTCAAGGTTGCCCAGTGGGCGTGCCGCTGCCTGTCCTGTCCTGCTCCTACGTGTGCATGGAAATTAATAATAAAAAAAAAAACGAAGCAGCCTTGGACTTGGCGCTGGCAGCCGCATGGCTTAAAGCACAAATTGCACTGTCATTTGGGCCAGGCTAACTAACTGTGGCAAGCAGCGAAATTTCATTAGAGCCGTCCTCATCCTTTTGCCTCGCTGCTGCTGCTGCACTCGTTTAATCAAGCATTTCTGCTGCCTTTTGTGCTCTCAGCCGGCGCCAAATTGTGAAAGAAAACTAATGTATTTTTATACCCTGAACCCATTGAAAATGGGAAAAACAGGGTATAATGTTTTTGTTGAAATGTATGTAACAGGGAGAAGGAGGCGTGGCAGACCCCATAAAGTATATATATTCTTGATCAGGGAGACAAGCCGAGTCGATTTGGCCCTGTCCGTCTGTCCGTCCGTCTGTCCGTCTGTCCGTCTGTCTGTCCGTATGTATGAACGCGTCGTTCTCAGAACCTACAAGAGCTAGAGACTTGAAATTTTTTATGTAGGTTCCTGTATAGCACGAAAAGATCGAGTTTGTTAAAAAAAATCGATAACTGTCTTAATTTTAATGTTATCGATTAAAAACGAAATCGATGCTCCGTTATATAATTATATATAATTCATCTTTATAGCTAGAGTCTTCAAATTTTGCATTTAGTGTTATGTGAGCATTACACAATTTCGGTTTTTGCTAAATTTTGGATGCCACGCCCCCTTCGCCTCAAAATTGTAAGTCCCGTATTTCAAATACTAGAGACTTGTGCTTTGGCACATACATACATATGGATGACATGATCACGCCCAACAAGTTTGATCAAAATCGTTACTCTAGAAAAAAAGTTATTAAACATTTAATTTCCCATAGCATTGCCATGCAAAGCAGCCAAAGAACAGCTGACGCACCGATTGGCGTGTGTGTGTGCGTGCGCCTGTGCGTGTGTGTGTACGTTTTGCTTGTAATGAACGTACATATGCATGTGTATATAAAAGAAACAAAGAATGCTTGGAATAACGGTTCTTCATAGGGTTTAGGGTATACCCTTGTCGAGCGGTCTCGACTAGAGTTTTCTTACTTGTTGTTTCAGTGTTTGCTCGTCTCCTTTGGCTCTTTGTTTCATTTCGTGTCTACGTGCTTTTTCAGGTGTTTCGCTCGGCTATTGACTCGTCGTTTCTGCAAATGCTCCAGGACTGGCTGATCTGCACGCTGCCAACGTTTTTGGCCCAGCCGGAGCAGCAAGGTGTCTGGGGTCTGAGCGTCATCTTTTTATCCGCTTCCATAAATCTGCATTTGATTAAACTATTTCCGCTGGTGCTCGGCAACGGGGCATCTGCCGCTGGCCCCGCTCCCATCAACAGCCCCGGACACGGGCCCGCAGCCACATCCGACTGCGGCAGCGTCTGGATGCCACCACGGAAATTGGGTCAACACGAAATTGCATTGTTCGTGACAGCTGCACAAGATTTCCATGCGAAATTGAGTGCCGAGCAGAAGTTGCGCTTTCGCGAGGCCTTCAGGAGCTACGAGCAGAGTCAGGTCTACGCCTCCATGTTGCAGCGCCTCTGATAGCGTTCAAATCGGACCGGAGCGCCCCCGGATTTTGCAGCGGATTTAGCCGAAAAATAAATAAGTGAAAGACGCAGAGGAAGAGGAGAAGGCAAACTTACGGCCGGGACAAGCGCAAGCGTGAATAACTAATTGCTCTGCTCAGCGCTCACAAAGTTCAGACGGATGTCCTCCCGCCCGGCCAAAACTTCTTTAATAGTTTGCGAATTCAAAATTAATTTATGGTTTACATTATGTGTAACTAATATTTAAATTATTTTCTCCCCTCCTCCAAACTTTAACGACCCGCAATTAATTTCTGAGCTGCAGCTTCCTCTCCCTCTCTCTCTCTCTCTCTCTCTCTCTCTCTCTCTTTCTCTATCTATCTTTTGCACTTTAGAAAATTGTGTTTTCTTTCAAAGTTCTGCATTAGTATGCAAGCAGCTTAATCAATTCTTAGTTAATTTGCTAACAAATTCCATTATGCGAAAAGTCTAACCAGCGATCAGCCCAAGCTCCAAGTGTAACTAAACGAGAATGTATTGCTCCAAGTCTATAATTATGTCTATTTAATAAAAGTCAATCTTATGAAGACGTTTCTGTGTTTTACTGGGCTCTGCGAAAAGTCTATTAGGGCTGCTCCTAAGCTACTTTATTTCCTATCTTTTTTGCCATTTAAACTGTGCGCCAAATCTGTTTGAAACTTTTGCACTCTTACCTGCTTTTTGTCTGCGTCTTCTTCTACTCGAGGTGGGGGTGACTCCGTATTTTTGAGTTGCAGCTAAGCGCATTAAAATTGACAAAATGCCACTCAAAAAGTATTGCTGAGAAAAATGTCGTTTATTTTGCAAAGAAGCCGACTTTGGGATACTCTGCAGTTTGGGAAGGATCATCATCAGAGGGGAGCCTGAAAAGCAGCTGCTTGAAAACGGGAACAATATAACGAACAGGAAGCCGACCAGCTAATATGCCTGCTCCAGCCATTCTTCGCCATTTTGTGACTTACAGAAGTTGCGCAAACAGTGTAAAGCCAGCCCATTGGCTGTATTTGTGAGCAGAAATTGACAGATCAACTTTTTGCTCTGCATGCGTACATGTGCTATAAGTGCCAAAACCACCCTCGCCCCGCCCCAGCCAGGCAGAAATGGAGAAGCCAACGCTTCCGAATGAAGTGTAAAGTTGTTGCACGTCGTTATTTCTTTTTTTTTTTTTAGTTAGTTTTTTAGTCTGCGCTTTGTGCAGTCAGGCACGGGCTTGAGAGGGGTGTGTAAAGACAATGTCCTTTTGGTGTGGCCATTGCGGCGATGATGCGACAGGGCAAGAGGCAATTTGGCTTTCGCTCTGGCCATAAACTGCAACATTTCGGCTATCAGCATTTGGTTACGCTTCATTTGGCCAAATAGCCATAACGACGGGGCCCGGGCACAGATTGTCGCTGCCCGCTGCCCGCTGCCCGCTGCCAATTTATGTGGCGCAGCTAGCGACGTGCCGCCGGCACTGATTCAGGTGTGCCAGACACCATGACCTGCGCCTTCGTGCAGCTGCGACTCGTGTTCCAATGCCAGGCGTAGCGCGCTCTTCGACGCTACGCCTCGTGCGTTGCGCTCTCTTCGGCGCTGTTAACACTTGCCCAAGCCGAAACTCACCACTTTTCGGAGTCGCGCTCTTTTGTCAAATGGTGCTCTTAAAAGTATAGCGCGCGCTCTCTCTCCACTCTCTTCCACTCGCTCACTGCTTTGGCTGTCATGAGTAGGTCAGTAGTGCGAGCTGTTCCATGCCACTTCGTTTCAGCTGCTTGGTATGCAGGCCAGCACGAAAGTATGCTACAGTTTCTGAACGCTCACACACACACGCACAGGCGCTCGCTCAGCAGGACAAATGTTACACTTACAGTTATGATTATGATTATTGTTATGATGATAACATTGTTGCTATTGACATTGTTGTTGCAGTTGCTGTTGCTGTTGATGTTGCTAGCGTTATTGTTTAGCTATTTGCTTGGGCGCCACAATGACTTAGGACCCCAGCAAATGTGTCCACTGAGTCAATAGCTGGGCGCCATTGAACAAGCACACGCACACGTTTAGGCCATTATTCCACGAGCTGCCACAATGTTATCTAATATACAACACCTGCTCTTCGCTCACCTGCAACAGCTTTGATCAGCTAATTTGAAATTTTAATTACATTGGCAGAGGCGATGAAGTGACGCCTGTCAGCAACTGATACGCCTTAATTACGCCACCTTCGCAAAACAGCAAGTCAACCTTAGGCAGGCCCATGCCCATGCCCATGCCCGCGCCCACGCCCACGCTCACGCCCACAACAAGAGCCACGCCCTCGTCACGTGTAAAAATCAACGCGCCCCAGTCCGGGCGTTTCGCAGGAGGCGAGCACGCTTATTAAAACTGAATAAATTATGCAAAACTGTGAGCAGCTCGATTTCCTTTGCCCAATAAACCGGAGCCAATACACGAAACACAAGACGAACGCTGCATAATTAATTCAGCTCCATGTCCGGCGGCTCTGAATGCAATCAAAATGCGTGCACAACTTGGCCAAGTCCAAGCCAAAAACTTAAAGCTGCCGAGGCGAGAGCCTGGCCCAGGTCGCAGGTTTTTCGCTTTCCACACATTCTCCATACACTTTCACATAGTTTTTCCACAACGATTGGAAAATACCAAAAATAATGCAAAATATCTTGTTTATTTTTTTTTATTGTTGTTTACATTGAATTAGCGAAAAGCTGTGCAATTAACAGTTTTGTTTACATTCAGCGTTCGGCATGCGCCTCGGCGCACACGATTGCGCGTGGCTCACGAGAAGCGTTAACTCATAGACAGTTGGCAGTAGCCTACGTACGCATCTTGGTCTAAGTCTAAGTACAGATACATATACACTATAGATATATATATATTTGTATATAAATAAATATACATTTAAGCTATAAGGAGGCTGCTATTTGCATTGGGCCTTCGTATTTTATAGGAGTTTCATTTGTTTGTGTTGCTTCCGTTTTATAAGTTTGGTCCTTTTTGGTTTGTTTTTATTTTTTTTTCATTTTCTTTTTCTGTTTCTGTTGGGCATTGGTCGTTAATTAACGGCACATCCTCAGCCCCTTAATTGGCCGCATTTAGCCGGTTGGCCGCGCCGTCAGCGTCGCTCGAAGCAATCACTCTGCCACCTGCTGCTACTTCACTCTCACTCACGCCTATCTCCTCCTGCTGCTCCTGCTGGCTACCGGTCAATCACTTTTCGATATACACAAATATAGATATTTGGAGCTGTCGCCGATTTCTGGCTGTCGTCGCGTGCGCGCTCAGAGGCCCGTCGTCGAGGTCCTGCCGCAGGAAGTCTTGCGCGGCGGCGGCAAATCAGATGTGTAATTCTGGTAACGATTCGAACAGTTAATGGCCTACAGAGAGATAGAGAGTTTGAAAGCAAGAACGACCGGCATAAGTTAATGCTAAAAATACACAGAACAACGACACTCAATCGTTGCCACAAAATGTTTGATTAATGATGTGTTGCTCGCCGCACGGAAGCAGCCGCTGCTCCCAGCCCCCAGCCCCCAGCCCCCAGCCCCCAGCCCGCAGTCCCGCAACGCAGCGCAGCGAACGCTGTGGCTTTGCATTTGAATGATTAGATTTGATTCAATATTCAATTATTTAACTGGTTTGAGGTGTTGAAATGCCCACAGTTTATCTGTGGGCCCAATACGGCCCAGGCCAGACCTGCTCAGCCCCCCAGTTGGGCCCTGCCTCAGTCTCTGCCATCCCGTTGGGCGTTTGCATATAAATGATTTATGAATTTGCGCTCTGATTGAATCGTCCGAAATTGTTGATTAGTGCGCCGTCATAGAAACAACAACAATGGCACGAGCAACAACATCAACAAGAACAATCGCATAGACTCGGGTATTTCCATGCAATCGCTCAAGGGAAATAAGTTACGGTCTTCGAGCCCCATTGACTGTAAACCATATTCAAATGCATTATATATACATACATGCGTGTGTGTGTGTGTGTGTGTGTGTGTGTACCTGTGTTTGACTATGATTTGATTATGGAGCATGTTTTGGCAGCGGAATTCACAGACAGCACAAACTCTGGCGAATCTTTAACCGAATATCTCGGTAAATTGATATTAATTATGCAGAGAATGCAGATAAATGAGGTCCTGATTAAGCCTGCAGTTTAAATAAATGTATTAAATTTGGTCTTTTGTCTGTGAAATCAAAAACTAAAACAAAATTCGATAAATTTGGTATTTATTCAACCAGGCAGCAGAGAGTCGAAGTGGGCAGAAATGGCCAAGAGTCTCGTAATATATACACCGAGTCTCTTCAAAATCAACTTATTTAATATTAATTTTGTTGCTGCAGTCATAATTCAATCAATTTAAAGCAGTTCGAGTTGAAATTGAATTCATTTCAATAGACTTTGATTTCATCGAGGGAGAAAGAGAGAGAGAGAAAAACCTGCAGCAAAAGGCAAATAATTATACGATTAAAAATAAATGTAAATATTTAAAATAAATAAAAGTGATTTTTGATATTTCATTGGCCGCGAAAGCAAATATTAAATAACGTTAACTTTAATTAAGAGAATAAAGTAAATACAGCGACGAGTGGCCGCTGACTCTGTCAATAAATTATATAACATTTCGAAGCGGGATAAAGCCTCTGCTGAGCTCGTTGATTTAAATTGATTTTGCGACATGTGAGAAAATGCTTTAAGGAAAAACATTGAACTCCTATTGACAAATAGGCGAGCCGTCAGTTGGGCAATTAGCCAATTTGACGGGCTAATGCGTGTGGTCAATACCTGGCCGTAGGAGGACTTTAAGCTAGATCCAGAGCTGTGTTTGGTGGGAAAGCGCGCCACAATTTGCCAAAGCAATAGCCGGCAATTTAATTAATGTAATTAATCTAATTTAATGACTTGACAAACACATCAATTAGCGACGGGCGCACGGACTTGGTCCGGGCCCAATTTAAATGCAAAGTGCTGGAGCAGGACTTTGCGGAAAGTGGAAAAGCTGCTCCGCAGCAACGAAAACAAATTAAAATATTAAAATTGGGCCACAAAATGATTGAAAGGAAATGTTACAGACGGCTTTGCCATCGACTCGACTCGAAACACTCTCTCCAGCCAGTTCGTCCCTAAAGTAATTAAAAGTAGGTAAAGCATAGTCCAAGCCCGCGCTGCCCCTGTGGAATGCCACAGTTTTGGTTTTATTTTGATTTTTCGCTACGTTTTGTACTTATGTAAATGGCCCAAAGAATTAATGCGTGCAGCTAGTGAGCTGAATGGGAATGAGCTGAGCTGAGCTGAGCTGAGCAAGAGCAAGGGCCGAGCTGAGCCACGCTGAGCTGAGCTTGGCTGCATGTCGAGGTCAAGTCCTGTGACGTCCTGCCACGCATCAGCACTTGTCTCGCCAATTTGCATAAAGTGCTTTAAGAACAGCCACTGAACCATATTTCAATATTTCACTGCGTAAGACAATTCCAAATATTTATCTCGCACAAATGCCAAAAATAGCGCGGATTTGATTTAATTTGATTGGCACGCCCGGTGCTGCCTCTGCCTCTGCCTCTGTATCTGCTGCTGCTGTTTGTTTCACAATTTTGCTGTAAAATGTTGGTATTTATAACGCAATTATTGGGCGCAGCCCACGCGGCGTATGCGCGTTTTTCGCACTTAACTCATTAAGGCCCCCAACGATTGCTGGCAAATGTTTGAACATTGCGCGCGTTTTCCCAATATTATTTTATCTGATTTTTTTTTGTTGTTCGCTCGCCCCCCCACACTCTTTTTGTCTGCGTAAATAGTTTAATTGTATTATCGACGGAAACATTTGAAAGAATTAAACGCACATTTGAAATCGCATCAAATGGCTGACGTTTTTGCGTCGTTACAGCTGCCTGGAAAACAACACCAATTCAGGCGAAACCACTTTATCGAGCAGCCCGCAAAGTGGGTCGAGAGCGACCACTGATGCATGAAGCCATATGCAGTTCGCTTTGACAATGAAAAACAACAGCGACACATTTCGATTGGCCATAAGAAAGGACTCAATCGAACAATAGCCAGCGGGTCTTTGTGTGGCCTGTGGCCCGTGGCCTGTGTTCTGGGTACTCACCTTGTAGAAGGCCTTGCGAAAGTTGTCCGAGAGGAAGGCGTAGAGCAGCGGGTTGATGCAGGAGCTGGTGTAGGCCATGGTGTGGGCCACGATCTGCAGTATGACGCTGAACATGCTGTTCGTCTCATACATATCCAGAGCCTTCAGCAACAGGATGAGCTGCAAATCAATCGGAAGATAGTGAGAATAGTAAGATCAATGCATAGTCTCAGGCTCACCTGCACGGGCAGCCAGAGCGAGGCGAAGGCAATGACCACGACCACCACGAGGCGGGTGACTCGCTTGCGTCCGCGCTGCGACTCCTTGGACATGCGCACGCCGGTGCCCTGGCGCCAGAGCCGCATGATCATGCGCACGTAGAGCCCACTGATGACCATCAGGGGCAGCAGGTAGGAGCTGATGAAGAAGCTCACCTGGAAGGTGCTCTGGTCGAGCACGTCGTTGTCGATGAAACGGCACATGGCGTAGGTGACGTTCGTCTGGTTATCGTAGTCGACCTGCAGGGTAGCAAGAGTAGTCTCTATAAAACTGGAATATCACGCATACGTCATGTAGCCTGACAGTTTCATGACTTTCACATTCATAAAAAAGCCAAAGTGAAAAAGTAACAAAACTGGAATGATAAACTAAAACTAAACACGTGCGTAGCGCTGCCAGAGCCGCATCTGCCAGGGAGACTGTCTGTGACAGGTTGATAACATACATATTTGACTCTTCACATGACGCACTCAGCACTCGCGGGACCCCGCTGACCCCCTGTCTGGCCTGGCGGGTCATAAACTAGCAATAAGTCGAAAACAATATATATATATATATATATATATATTGATTTACGCGGCCAGCTTTTGTTTACAGTTTTGTTTACAGCACACACACACCCACCCACAGACGCTGCGCGCTGTGTTAATATAAAATACGATTAAAAACTCTACAGAAAATGCTATTTATGGTTGCTTTTCTTGCTGTTGCTGCGAGCAGCCGAACAAAAAGTTGGCCAAGGAGAGTGGCCAGCGAAGAGCTAAGTGTGGGTTAATTTGACATTTAATTAGTTCGAATTAAATGGATTTTCGTGTTTCTTAACGAAATGTGGGAGGAGAGAGAGAGAGAGAGAGAGAGAGAGAGAGAGCGAATACTGACCCAACTCAAGTGGCTGTGAAAGAATTCATAAACAGCTGTCAATCAATGCCACAATAGATCTATATTTAATGCAGCTATTACGACAGGCATATGCCCCGTTTTATGGCTATATTTCGTCCATACACATACAGATATGTACATCTATATCTATATCTGTTGATAGAGAGCGACTAGCGAGCTGTTCGCATCTGTTGTTGTTACAACTATTTGTAAATATTGTTTCTTTTTTGTGTTTTGTCTTGTCTTGTTTTGTTTTGCTTTCGCTTTGTTTTGTTTTGTTTTGTTTTGTTTTGTGTCGACAATAGATAACAGTATGTAATATGAATATAATTAATAGCTAACTGTTAATTAACATGTTGATCAAACACGAGTTAATTATGCCTTTTTATCGCGTGCTTTGCTTTTGTTTGCATGCCCGATATAAGTAGAAGAGAAAGTGTGAGCATGTGAGTGTGTATCAGTGTGTGTGTGCGTATGTGTGTGTGTATTGTTATCGATACACACACTCACATGCGTAAATATTCAATTTGGCCAGCTTAATCCTATGGCACAGCAAAGCAAACAAAAACAAGCAGCCACACAAAGGCCGAGGCGTGAAAAAAGAGCGTGAAATGCCATTTAATAAAATATCAAGTTACAACAACAGCAACAACAACAGAAACAACATCAATAAGTACACAGCAAATGGTCCATTTCATTGATAAAGACGCCAACGGCGATAAGATACGTTTAATTACGGGCGACTATTCGATTATGAATAGGCCAACCACACACACCCCACACCCACTCGTGCGTGCGAAAAACAAAATCTAGACCCACCCACACACACACATGGACAGAGTTTCCCTGGAGAATTGTATTGAAACGTGGCTCAAGAAATTTTCGTTGTTTTTGGCTAATGAACTTTGCGCGCGTATTGAGAGAAAAGCTATTAAGCGTTCACAGCTGTAGCAGGCGCTTCCAGCTAATAAGCTTATTAGGCGCTCTCCGACACACTATTCACGCATTAAAGACGGCCAGAATGTATTTCAATAATATCTAAGTAAATAACAAAGGCCTTTATGCTTGCATCCCATGGAATTCTGTAAACATTGAACTTTCTACTCGAATTTGTTTACAATTCTCTATGTGTGTTTATACGTGAGCGAATAGAGGAAAACTGTTTATGATTGCCGTTATGTGCACAACTTAAGGCTAAGTCGATTCCGAACAGTTGACCCGAGTCACGCGTTTCGAATTGATTTCCTCAAAAGCAATTATAATAATCACGAGTGTACAAAGAGCTGGCGTAATATAATATGGGTATCTGTGCTTAAATTATGTTTCCATTAAAAATATTTGCCAAAAATTCTATTAAATATAAAACAAGTAAGAAAACTCCAGTCGAACCCGCTCGACTATTGGATACCCTGAACCATCCGTTTCTTTTGTATTCATATGTATATGTATGTACATTACAAGCAATACATACATACACACATAGGCACTATGCGTCAGCTCTGTTTGGTCTGCTATTTGCATGGCAATATTATGGGATAGTCGTATCATCCACATGTATGTATGTGCCAAAGCACAAGCCTCTAATACTTGAAATACGTGTTTCGCAAATTTGAGGCGAAGAGGGCACGCCCTCCAAAATTTAACAAAAACCAAAATTGTATAGGGCTCACATAACACTAAATGCAAAATTTGAATACTCTAGCTTAAAGGATGAATTATACAGAATTATATAACTGAGTATCGATTTCGTTTTTAATCGATAACATTAAAATTAAGACAGTTATCGATTTTTTAACAAACTCGATCTTGACATGGCTATATCAACTCGGCTTGTCACCCTGATCAAGAATATATATACTTTATGGGGTCTGCCACGCCTCCTTCTGCCTGTTACATACATCTCAACACAAATTTCCCATTTTCAATGGGTTCAGGGTATATTAACTGTTTATATACAATTGTCCCAAAATATTGCCTTAAGCATTTCTTTTTTAATTTTCCAAAAATTTTCCATATATTTCTTATAAAAGTTTTCCAAAAATTTTGTTACGGAAAATTTTGCAATTCAAACAAAAAATTGACCCAAATTGGAACGATAAAAAAATTTCCTTTTTGCTAAAAATATTTTTGGATTTCTGGAAATAATTGCAATAAATTCGAATGCATAAATAAATTAATAAATGAAAACAAAACAAAACAAAAAACTGCTTCAAGCACTTAAATTGTATTTTGAAATGATTGATAAACATTTTGCTGCAATTCGAGCAGGAAATTGCGAAAGGGGGAAACGAGCAAAGCTCAAAATAAATATGTATTTAATTATTTTGATTGCTGGCTCATAAAAGTTCGACTCCGCCTTGTGGCTAAACAAAGTTTGTGTTATTGTTGCTGTTGTTTGTGTTGGTTGGGCGCGTTTATGAAACAATTAACTTGTTGTTCGCACTCAGCGCATTGATCGGCGCAGCATTAGCGCCTTTATGGCGAATGGATAAATGGTATCGAAGTGCGCACTCTGTCGATGGTATCAAGGTCGGCGATTCATCATACGCACCGTATGCCCCGCATGCCAGAATCCCCAACCATCAGCGATCTATCAGTCTGTCCGGCTGCCTCTGATCAATGATCCATTAGCTTTCGTAGCCACTGAACAAGCTGAGCAGGAGCACCGATGTGCATATCGTAAATGGACGTTGCGCATATGAGTTCGAACTGCTATTGGCCATATGACCAGCAGCAAAATATGTGTGTGAGTGTGTGTGTGTGTGTGTGAATGTGTCTATATCAGCTCTATAATTAAAATTTATGCATTTAAAATAGCAAATTAGTAACAAAAACAGAACAGGCGCCCGCATCTAGCCAATTCTCAATGTAAACACGAAAATGCGAAACAAAGAATAAACTTAAATATAATTAAAGGCAGCAACAACAATAATAACAACATCAAAATGTGGGCAGCTAGAGGCCAGAGCCAGAGCCAGATCCAGCCAGAGCAAAAAGTATTTCACCCACTGACGCGGAGCAGCAGCTCGAGACATCTAACGAGGTGCCGATGATGCGAAGCAATAAATTTTCGCTGGCCTCTGTTGTTCGCAGCACATTCGGGCGCAGCAGGCCGCTAGCCCTGAGGCTGGGCTCCACAAACACACACCCACAACCACCCACCCACACACACACAGATATACTTACCACCACATCGTGGGCAAAGGTGACCGGCATGGAGACGGTCAGCACGACAGTCCACAGCGTGAATATGGCAATCTTGGTGATGTGCTCGGTGCGCAGCATGCGCGAGCGTATGGGGTGCACGACAGCCAGAAAGCGATCGATGGACATCAGTACGAGCGTGTAGATGGAGGCGTAGGCGGTGACCACGATCAGGTACTGGACACTGCGGCACCAGATCTTGCCGAAGGGCCAGTGCTGCGTCACGTAGTCGACGGCTGTGAAGGGCACGCAGAAGATGACGAACAGCAGGTCGGCTGCGGCGAGGTTCACAATCAGCAGATTCGTGGTCGAGTGCATGTTCTTGTTCAGCAGCACCACCAGGATGACCAGCAGGTTGCCGAAGAAGCCCGAGACGGCGATGATGCCGAAGAAAATGGGCACCAGCCACCGCACCGTTGCCCGAATAGCTTCCGCCTCGGACTGAAGTGCCGTTGAATTGTCCAGGCCGTTGGCGCTGGTGTTCAAGCTGCTCGTGGTCAGCTCCAGCTGCGCGGCCAGGGCCGTGGTTAGGTTACTGAGCTCCATGCTGCTCCAGCTGTGGCTAGTCTATTGATTTTTAATTGGCCCGGCGCTCATTACATTTCCCTTTGTTGGCGCACACAATGAGCGCAGCATTTTCTTTTTCACTGCCCGCCGTATTGTCACAGGTCGTCGAGCACAAATAACAAATTTCCAATTAAACGTTTTTGGTCAAGCTAAAGTCGAAAGGAATTGCCGCTGCTGCTGTTGCTTCTCCACTTTTTCAATTATCATGCGCAATAATCCACTGGGAGCAGCTGCGGACACATTGTCTAAGCCCCGAGCGCAATTCACGGACTACAACACGTAGCGGTCCCAAGGACAATGTGGCGACACACCAATGCACACACACACGGACACGATAATTGTAACAAGGTAAGACAAGAGCGATACAAGCGGAGAAAACAATGAGGCCACGTGCAACGGCCGCCTCGTGGTCACGCCCTAGCTAACGGTTATCCCTTTGTGGCGGCTGCACCCACATGCCATAAACGCCTTACAAGGACCTCGCCAATTCCGTATTGACAGACCGACTGGCGTCGCCTTTGTGGCTGCTGCTGTCACACACACACGCGCCAGCAAATCGCATAACTTCTGCTTGGCTTGCGCTTAAATTTGATTATGATTTCCTTGAGTGATGATGTTCACGAAATTATGAGCTCATTGCCGTTCGTATTTTTTCGACAATTCCAAAATCCAAACTGCACGCGTTGGTTACCAGCTCGCAACTGATGGCTGTGCCTCACAAAGATTCGCCGTCTACGTCGACGGCAGCGCCGGCAGCACCAATAACAACGTGTGTGTGTGTGTGTGTGAGAGAGTGTGATGGCGCAGCGCTTGCCTGGCCAGCGCTAGCTGTTTGCTTAGCCAGACGGTAGGAGCGGCAGCCGAAACAACAATAGCCGGCCGGCCGGCCGGTCACCAGGGTGACAGCTGGCTTGCCGCGCAGCTGGATCTCGTAGTCGCTCTATGGTGCTTAACTTCACTGATTAACTGTTGCGAGCAGCGGCTGGGGCCCAAATCAGCTAGCGGAGGCCAACAAACGAAATAAACACAAATTCAGTCTGACAATGGCACGCGCTGCGTTACCCATTCGCCACTGCCACGCCCCCTTGCCCACTCCTACAGGCGAATCGCCCAGTTTTATTGTCTGGAGGTCGCTTATCGCAACAGTTTTATCGCGCACCTTTAGAGCGCTGCGGCGCACCGCAGCAAGCAGCTGGACTGGACTGGAGCGGGGAGGCAGCTGTTGCTGTCGCTCCTGCTCCTCCACGGTCCCGGGTTAAGCCCGGCAACGACAGCCCATTTACATGCCTATCATTGCCAGAGTCTGGGCCATTCACCTGTCACAGCCAGCTTGACGAGTCGTCGACGCCGACGCTTACTGCGCCGTCGACGGCGACGCCAACGCAGCGTCACAGCTGCGGCTTAATTGTCGCACAGCATTTGCCTCGGCCACGCCTCAGTGGGCCGTCATCGAGCAAAGCAACAATTTGACGAGATTAAACACGAATTAAGCAGCGCCTGAAAAAACACAGGCAAAAATAAAAGACAGCGGGAGCAGACAGAGCAGTCAGCGCAGAATAAACACAATTCCAAAAAAGCAAAAAAAAAATAAATCAAATGAAATGAAATCATATATATTTAATGGGCAACACGGCGCATTTAACGCCCTTAATATTTAATGACTGCTGCTGTCTAGCTGCAAATACAATTTCATTTTTATTCCCATTGCCAAAGCAGCAACAATTTGATTTTTTCAGCTATTTAAGCTTACAATTTGCACTGACTCTGATTTCGAGTCATTCCTCTATTATCTGCTGAAATATGCAGCCCAAGCTAGCCTATGTGAAATCAATATGTACTTTCCAATATGTGCTGCATACCTTAAGGCGCATCAAACTTAATGCCGAAGTATTTGCTTGAAACGGTCTACTGAAGTCCATGTAAAGGGAATCCAAGTGCCGAGAAATCATGGAGAGCCTATGCTGGTGTTGCCTACAGTTTGCTAGCAAATATTATTGAAATTCCGAGTTGCGAGTTATAATATAATTCGTTTTGCATACTCGATTTATGAATTTGAAATTTTTGAGTTTAGACTTAAAGAAGGTCGGAGCAGTGCTCGAAATTCACAATTAGCATTAAGTCAAATACACAAACTACTCAAATCTGAGAGGGTTTCACATGGGCACATATAAAATATGTATATATATATATACTATGTGTATATGTGTATATATGTATGTATATATTTAAGGGTAATCTGTGTTGCCAGCAACAAAAGCGAATCACGTAATACGTGTGTGTTAAGCCTGAAATGAAAAGCGAGCATTTCAAATAAATTAACATGTGAATGAATGACAGCCTATCACACACACGCCTCACACACACACACACACACGCACACACTCACAGTCACAGGCACAACAGATTTTTCGAGCCGCATAACATTTACTGCCTGGCTCACTTTGAGCCCCATTTCTGGCTGTTATAAAAAGTTAAGCAAACAATTTTGTTATGCCAAAACTTTCGATGTGATTGAAATGTTTTTAAACGAGCTGCAATAAGAGCAAACCCACACACACACACACACACACACACACACACACACACACACATACACTTATATATATATACACACATATAGATATGAAGAATGCTTTGGCATGTTGTCGGGTCGAGCATTTTCATTTTTTGGCATAATCATGTGCAATACCTTATTTTTAGACAGATATTTAAGGCTAGTGTTAATGGCACAGCAACAGTGGGCCAAGCACTTAAAATATTTGACAAAAAATACAATAAAGAACATCATAAAGAGAAAAGCATAAAGACTATTTACGGTTTATATACAGCTTCTGCATATCCCTTTTGAGACTCAAATTTGAGCAAATCAAAGGCAATTTGGCCCACGGTTATCCGGCGTGAGCTTGGCTTGGGTGAATTCTATTGTCATTCCGTAGACACTTGATGCTCGAAATGATGGATTATCGTCTTTTCCGTGTCGTCGTAATATTTTCATATTACATTATTTTGAGTCCGCATCCATTATGTCTGGCTGTGGGTTGCGGCCGTCGTCATCGTGGAGCAACAGAAGGGAATTAATAAATGTAAATCGGCAGGAAACTGCGCAGAAAGCGAGGCGAGTCCTTAAACAGTACTAACAGCCGCATTAATCGGCATTTCTCGGGAAAAAGGGTTCGGCCGTGCACAGCTTTTGCTATTTAATCATTCAAATTGACTTTCTTGCCTGATGGCCGTTAATTTCGAAATCCCTTTTAAAAAACGCTACTCTCATTTTCCGGGCTTTCCTTTCATGCCTCGCCCGTAACTTTGTTTTCCGCTTGAGGCTTATAAGTTTATACCCCCTGCTCGGTCCGTTCGTTTTTTTGTTTTTTTTTTATCATCTCCTTCCTCTTTCGCGAATTTTTTCTTTTGTCTCTCGCGCTGGCTCGCTTCGAGCGCGCTGAGTTTGCATTTGGCTTTCCTTTTAGCATTTTCCACATCCTTTTTTTTAAGTTTTTAATCAAGATGTTTTAAATGCGGTTCGCCGCTGAATGATGGATTTTTTCGCTCTCCCTTCCCACCTCCACCGCCCTCTCGCTCTATCTCTCTCTCTCTCTCTCCCTCTTTTTTCGCTTTTTCTGCCGCGCAAAGTAAACAGAAAGTTGGCGGTGTGTTTGGCAAAGATTTATGCAGATAATAAAATGAGTCTTCAAATGTTTAATCAAGTTTTGAGCTGCCAGCCCCTTTAGCTGCTTCGGTCCAGCTTTCAGCTTCCAGTTTCCAGTTTGTGCTCCATAATTAAGGCTCGTCCTTGGCTAAAATCTATTCAATGCAGGAGCAACTTTTCAAAAGCAATATAAGCCTGGGGTAAAAGCATGTCAAGGACTGCGCCCATTCAGCGCACATTAAAGCCAATGCTTAGAAAAGATGCCCATAAGATCGCTCTTTCAACAATTAGCTCCACGACTTTTCTAGTGCTTCAAAATATTTGTCCGCAGCCAAGTACCATTAACGTTGGCAACAGCAACCAGCAACAGCAACCAGCAACAGCAACAGCAACAGTTACAGCTGCAGTCAGTGCTGGAAATCCTATATTTACTATGGACCCTGCTCAGGTGGCCCGTGCGTCACAATGAAATGTCTCAAACAATGGACCAACGTAGTCATAACTGCAAAGAAACTAAAATAAACCAAACTTAACTAAACTAAATGCTGCTTCCGCACGGACAAACAGCTGCAACTTGTTAGACGTCTCGCAGTCGCTGCTTTTATTTGAATACCCTGTGCGATTTTTAAAGTGGGCATGACAGACTGGTGAGTAAGTTGTGTTTATTGTAGCCAGCATATAGTCAGGCAGGCATTATAAATGGTGTTCCAATCTTCATTTGTGCAGTTGTCAAAAAAAGTACAGCATTGATAGCTGACAGTTCGGAGTTAATCAAATTGGAAAAGAATTATGTATACTATGTAAATAAAAAAAAATAAGAAATATTTAGCTATAAACCTATGTTCTCTATCAAAGTAACTTCTTGCCTGAATTTTGGGACACCCTTTATATACGTGAAGCTCAACAGTAGAGGACCTTTACAATGACAATTTCCAGATATTTAAACCATGTATATCAATCAAGTACTAAATCGGATGTTATATAGATTTTGTAAGGGGCTTTGAGATTTCTTTACAGCTGTAAAATGAAAATTAATTATAAATATACAAATATGTTGAGTGAATGGATTTTTATCTATACCTATTAACTTATAGACTTTTCAAGCTTTATTGTAAAAAGAATTCCCAAAACTCTCACATATTCTACAACAAATAATAACTAGTCAACACTTAAGGCCTCCGCCTTACCTATCTATCTCAAACATAACACGAATAATATATATATAAAGCCAACGAATACAGCATATACATAGCCATTTACAGGGCATCTCGCAGTCTGGCAGCTTAACAGCTTCCTTGTTTTCTATAAGCTGTCATGAAAAATATGATTTTACGCGCTGTTCGGTAGCCGTCGTCGCCGCTGCCGCCGGAATGGCCAGATTTGCGGGCGTAGCCGGCAGCGCCTGTTGCCGTGATACCGTAAAATAAATGTTGCTGCCCCACAATTGCAGCAATTGCTGGCGGCGCACAGTTGCTGTCACATTGTCAACTCGGGCCATTGTGCTGTTGTGTTGTGCTCCGCTTTTTTGCCTCCTCCGTTTCGTTTGTGTGCAACAAAATTAGCTTTTACGCTTTATTACCGCAAAGATGGCCAAAGAAAACAATACTCGAGCTGAAATTTGTTCGGCCTGCAGGTTGCCAAGCTGTCCGAGCGTCTGCCAGATCTCACTGCATTTTGCATTCTTTGGGTTTTATTGTGTTGCCGCCGCTTTTTTGTCGCCAGCATCCGGAGGCCATCAAAGTTGCCGGAAGCTCGCCGGGCAGTCATCAACTCAATTACATTTGCGACCCGCGCGGCGACTTTGAAGTTGCCCCAAACCCAAGCAGAGCCACCCACGGCCACACCCACAGCCACATCCACAGCAACAGCCACAACAACAACAACAATTGCAAGCGCGTCGCATTGTTCGAGCAGTTGACTGATGCCGTAGACGTCTAAACAATACGCGGCGGCCCTTGTTGTCTTTTATCTGTCTGCAGCCCCATTGTACGCTGTCGCGTGTGACGGATGCGACAGGAAGCGTGCGAAGTCTTGATAGCAAAACGTAGACTCCACAAAAACTCACCTCTCCCTCTCTCCCTCTCTCTCTCTCTCTCTCTCTCTCTCTCTCTCTCTCTCAGGCAGTCTGACCATTATTTAAAGCTTCCCCTAGCGATAAACTATGGCGACTGCGGCAGCTGCAACGGAAATATTTCACAGAGATTAGCACAACAAGCCAACATTTTGATTAGTTGCCAAAGGCCGAGAGAGAGAGAGAGAGGGAGAGAGCGACGGCTGCTGCTCAATCTGCAGGACATTAACGGGCTTAGCTCAGTGCCCCCATCTCCAATGCAAATTGAAATGATTGGGAGACTGCATGTGGTCGGCAGTGGCTCAGCAGTAGCTGATCCTTGAGCGGATTATCCAGGCAGAGGTGCGTCCGAGCATGCTGCAGCTGTGTGCTGCGTCGCAGCCAGTGCTGCCCGGTCCGTCCGGCTCGGCAGGGCTCCAAGCTCAGCAGCGGTTGCTTTGTGGCCGCGTCGACCGTCAGGCAGAGCCGCTGCTCGGTGCTCAGCTGGCCGCTTTCGTGATGCAAATGCCACTGCGTGACTTGGAGCCTGTGGCAGCTGACGAGCAGCAGCTCCAGCTGCGGCAAAGTGCCCATCACATGCAGGCAGCGGCCTGCATTGCGCAAGCTGCCCAGGGCGCTGAGGTTCGCGTGCTGCAACCTGCAACCGCGAGAGAGCAACAGGTAAGGTTTGATCGAATAATACAGTTAGCCAGTCGAATCGACTGAATTCCCCCCACATTAGCTCCGCGGGGCATGCCTACCTCAGCTCGGGACTCACATGCCGCATCAGCCAGTCGAAAGGCTGGCACTTGAGTTCAGCTTTTATCTGTGCCGGATCGTAGCTGGAGGCGACCGGGCGGAGATTCCATGGAATTTGCCTGGCCGACGGTTTGAGGGCGTAGAACAAATATTTGTACTCGTCCAGCCAGGACTCGGCTATGATTTTTGAGTTGCTGCGGAGTACAGGAACGGTCAGTATGTAAGCAATCGCATTGCGTGCCGGGAATGTTTATATTAAAAGGTGCCCGGCGGAGGCGCACGAGCGTCAGTCTGGCTGAAATAAATTGAAAAATACCAAGGGCCACCGCGCTTTTCACACCTAAGCCAGTCGCTGGCCAAACAAAAACGAGCAACAACAACAACAACAACAGCAACAAGCTGAATAGAAAACCTTTCAACGGGTCACTTCAACCTACCGCAAATATGTCGCCTGTGCGCTGTCCAGCTGCTCCTCCTCCAGCTCCGGGTCGAACTGGGGCGGAAACTCAAAGGCATGAGTCGGTCGGAAAATATGTCCAATTCGACTGCAGGGCACGATCTCAATTTGTCCGCCGCAAAGCCACAACTTAATGGCCAGCTCAATGGACTCGCCGCCCCAAACCTAGAGACCAAAAGGAAATGAGACGTTGCTCTGCACTTTTCAGTGTTTCTCTCCGTGTTTCCCTCTGTTCGCTCGCTCGCTCGCTCGCTCAAAGTTGTGTGTCACGGCTTGACATGAGCAATTAGCACACACTCGCCGCAAGCACAAGTTAATTAGGTGCGGGCGCTTACCTCCAGATGCGGATTGAAGCCGCGCAGCCTGTGGAACGCCTCGCGTGAGATCATCAAGATGCCGCCCGCAAAGGCTGGACTGGCATATGGCTGCGCCAGCGTCTCCTTGTCGGCCAGCAGCCGAGGCAGCCAGTGGAAGTGCAGGCTCCAGTCGAAGCCACCCTTCAGCAACTCATTCCCGGCCATGTAGCGCAGGGTCTCGGGTTCAATGGGGTCCAGCAGTGGGCTGGCCGCCAGCCTTGGGTTCAGCGCCAGTCGCTCCAGCAGGGGCTCCAGCCAGCCGTCGTTGACCTCGCAGTGACTGTCCAGAAACAGCAAGTAATGGCCACTGGCCAGCCGCGCGCCCTCGTTGCGTGACCAAATCAGGCCCTTGCGGCTCTGATTGCGACTGAAGATACGCGTGGGCCGCCCTCGCCGAGCATAGGCTGCGCCCATGTGCCGCTCCAGACTGGCCAGCAGCTCAACTGCGAATGGAGAGTTAAAAAAATGAGATAGAGAGAGAGAGAGAGAGAGAGAGAGAGAGAGAAAACTGGAGATGCCCCCAACACTCACCATCTTCACTGCCATCGTCTATGAGAATGAGCTCGTGCAGATACTCCTGCGGCGTTCGACGGATCAGCGTTAAGATCGTGCGGAGCAGCATGGAGCGCGCCTCATTGTGGAAGCTAATGACAACGCTTAGCTTGGCGCGACTGGCAGGGGGCAGCGCATAGCGACGCTCGCTGCAGCTGCAAGAGAAATAATTAAGGAACCCGTTTAAGTGTGCCAAGCAATGATGATTGACGGCCAGATACCCTGTAACTATGAGCTGCTCTACAAACCTCTGATCTCGCGTCGCAGGCAGCGGACGCACTGCTCCCAAGCTATCGCTCAGCTGGCGACTGTATTGGTAGAGTGCCTGCGGCTGATCGGGCGTATGCGCAATAAACTCGCGCCATTCGAGTCGATGTGGATTCAGCTGCTTTTCCTGCTGCTGCAGCAACAACTGCAAAATGCACACGTAAAACTAGTTTGTCAACGACGGCAGCACTTTGAACACTCACTCGCCGGCTGATCAATCCATCGATGAGGCCAAGGCGCACGATCAAAACGATAATCAGCATCTGCATGGCCAATAGGGCGAAGACGCCGAGCAGGCAACAGCGCAGCCGGCGATGCAGGCGGCCGGACATCGCGGCGTTGGCGACCGACTGTGTGCCACATGCCAGCAGCGGACTCGAAAACCACCAACTGAATGCGCATTGTAATCGCGTTTCTGGGCAAATAAATATCAGCTGAAAACTGATACTTCAGGTGTGTTTATTTTCTTCGACTTGCCCACGATTGTGTCGTCATCGAAAGCTGCAAATTGAAAACTAACAAAAAACTGGTCTGTCTCCCGCTCTATCTCTCTCTCTCTCTCTTTCTCTCTCTCTCTCTCTGACTGTCAAACTTGTAGCTGATAAACCGTTCGATAAGTTCGGCAAATATTTGTGTGCAGCTCGCAAGGTGTTAATTATACCACATGAAATCTATATATTATCTGTCATGCCTGTCAGTTAGTGGGCGTACACACATATATATATATATACTTCTATATATGTATATATCAATTAATATATTATGTGTGTGCTATCATTTGTAATCAGTGCGAACAGTTTGACATTTCAATTACATAAGATAAAAGCACTTGACGAAGTTTGGTTTGGATTTGTTGGGACAGCAATGGACTAGAGCCTGTCTCGATGGACTTGTGCTAAAATAATATTTTATAAATTGTATTTAGCTTGTAAATATCGTCAGCAGCTTTGGGTGTTTATGTAATTCGTCAAAATTAATTTATTTAAATTCATTTCATGCACATATATCGACCAAATTATATTTAGTAAAAGCAGCCAGCAAGCCTAAAGAAACTCCAGATATAGACAGTTAAGCCAGCCAGATTTATATGCATATATATATATATATATGTTATATATGTGTATAAACACTTCCCGCTCTTGTCGATCGTATCTGGAACTTTAAACTAAAGCCATGCATGAGCTCCATTCGCATTGCATTAAACTAGAATTTATTTTCAAACGCTTATCTAACTATGGGTTACATGGCAAAGGCGAAAGTCTGGGGAATTAGTTGGCTGCAATAAATGTTTATGGCTTTATCAGCGTAAATAAATTGAAAATGAAACATGGCCTGGCCTGGCTAGGCAGAGCTGTAATCAGGCGGATTAGTCGTGCTTGTATTCCATGCATATCGATTCCAAACCCATTTCGGAGTGAAGTCAGATGATACGATGTGAGTAAGCGAGGCCTGTGCTTGGCCTGTCTGCTTTATGCTTCTTCCGATGTGATTTAATTTGAAATTGTTTAGCAAAGCGGAAGTAACTCATTCACTTAGCAACAAAATCGGATGCCACGCACACACACACACACACACACACACAGAGCAGGAGGTAAATTGAAGTGTTACTTCCGCATTGCATTAGGGTACAGCTGCTACGTGTTGTTGTTGGCTGTGCTGCCTGCTGTCCAGCTGCTGATTGACTTACGTGTGCCTCGTTTTAGTTTTCGGTTTGTCGTTGTAAATTTGTTGCCAGCTTTTACGTGCAGCGGAAATGCATTTTCCTAGTCACGTTCAGCTGCCAGACCCAAGCCAGACCCAGACCCAGACTCAGACTCAGACAACTCCGCCGACCGCTGTCCAGTTGTTGCTGCTGTTGCTGTTGCTGTCCGCAGGTTAGCCAAGAAATATAACCGAATGGCACAACAGCGACTGGCAAAGATTCAGATTCATGCTCATTTCTCTTTGCATTTTTTATACACAGCTCTCAATTCGTTTTATTATTTTCTCTGGTTTGCCCCCTGCTCGCTCGACGCGCCAATTTATTGGATGGCGCGTGATCCATGTTCCCTAGATTAAAGTGCTTTTTAATGAATGCTGCAGCAGCAGAGGACTCTAATTGTATGCAGCGTCGCGTGCGCAGCTTCATAATTAAATAGGCGCTGCTTGAGGACGAGGACCTGGAGCATTCGGAGATGGCAGCAAATTCAATATTCAATATGTTTTCAATTTGCCATTGTTGGCAATGGGCGTGGCAATCGCATCAAAGGCAAACGCAAATGCCGTGAAGCAAATAAAAATAAAACGAAATTATGTCAATAAATGAATTATAAGGCGCACGCACAACGCTGCGTATACGCAATGCCCGACGCGCTCAGCTAGTCAAAGCTGCACACAGACAACGGAGCGCCTAATGGGCATGTAAATGTGAGTGTCTCTCTCTCTCTCGCTCGCTCACACTCTCTATGTGTGTGTGTGTGTGTGTGTCGCCATGATTATTATTATATTGCCACTTACACATGCGTGTGGGCCGCAGTGTGTGTTATGATAATGTTAACAGCCGAGCTTCTAAAATTTTATTAGCCGTCGACTTATGGAACTTGGAAAATAATAACAACAGCAGGGAAAGTGTTTTACCCATCCTCACCGCTCTGCTCTCTCTCTCTCTCTCTCTCTCTCTCTCTCTCTCTCTCTCTCTCTCTCTGTGTACCATTCCAGCTCTTGCTTTTCGAGCATAAAGAATATTGAGGAAATTGCTTTCTTTGCACTCAAGGCTCAGCATTGAGGCAGCCAGGAGTTGCCAGGACTTGCCACGACGGGGTGCACTCATTTCGAAATTGTTGCGTATTATCGTAAAATTTTATACACACACACACACACACACACACACGCACAGAGGCACAGGCAGTACGTGCACACTCATACAAATGCTTTGGCGATTTGCTTTGCTTTGTATTTTTCTGCCTCTTTTTTCCGGCACAAATTTTCGCAAATATTTTCATTGGGGTTTTTGCTACTGCACAAACTTAAGCAACACAAACCTGTTTTAGTTTCCAGTATTTTCGTAAAATATTTGTATAAATACAAAAACAAGATATTTGATTTGATGTCAAGCATTGAGGCTCTTCAATTTCAAATCGAACACAAGAACGAGAGAAAGAAGGAATAAAAATAATCGTATAATTTGAATGATTTCCCATTTGCAGTTGGCATGAGAGAGAGAGAAAGAGAGAGAGAGAGAGAGAGAGAGAGGAGAGGGAGAGAGTGAAACATTTTAATGATGTTTACACAGTTTTCATGTGCCATTCCATTTACCGGCAGGGGGAGGAGCCGTCTGTTTCACAGTATTATGTGCTTTATTTCGATTGACTAGAACTTTTCACTATGCCCGGCGGAGTACTTTAGCTGATGACATTATCGCTACAATACAAAAGCTTTCTTTTGCCATCCGCCCGGCGTAGTCCTTGTTGTTGTTGTTGTTGGTCTTGTGAGGCTGCTGCCACTTCATTTCTGAGTTTACAAAGTTTTTTGTTGATGAAACAAACACCGTGAGCGAGCACAGACAGACAGAGAGACAGTCAGAGAGACAGACAGTCAGTCAGACGGTCCATTGAATGGATGTGACATGATTCATGGAACCGGCAAATGTGAGTATCTCATTGCTTGCCAACTGCCAAAGATTTGACAGCGGAAATTTGTCATTAATTTAATTGCACAGTTAGCTTCCCTGCAAATACTTTATTTGTATACTTTGAAGTGTATCTATCAAATGTCAGAAAAGTTGTAGCATATATCTATAATTTACATTAGATCATCAAGTTGTCCAAGTCTTTTTTGACAGTTAGCTGGAGAACTTTGCTTATATACCTTTTCTCTCTCAGCAGCTTCACGTAGACATCTGCAGTGGATTCCTTGGGACAATTGTGCCCCAAAAGGTTCATGCCGCAGAAGGTGCCGTTCCACATGAAGGGCAATCCTTGGGTTCTCTGGCATGGGGATATTTTGATATTCTCGAGACAGTACACGGCGGTGGTTATCACCGTTCCATTGGGATCATTCTTGAGCTTCTTGCAGTCAACAGGTGAAATTAGGGGCACGATTTTCTTGATCGGTTTGCGAAAGGATCTGTCCCAGCTATACTGCTCAACTTTTTGTTGAAGGTCCACAACTCCCTGGCAAAAGGGGGGCGACTTATCAAACGGTTTTCCCAACGCACTTGGCAGCGTCAAAAACGACAGCAGATGCGCACCACTCGTCATGCTGTAGTCCTCGGAATCCGAGCTTTTAGCCGGTGCTTGTGTTGAGCCATCGTTGAATTGCACCGAGATTTCTTTCAAAGGCTTTTTGTCTAGACAGGCTTTGACAGTGAGCACCGTTAAATTATCGATTATAAGTCCGGAGCAGAAGACCTTTTTCTGGTACAGAAGAGACACCACAAACTCATCCAAAATGTTGCGCTTACTTTTGGCCTTGGGCTTGCGGTGACGATGGTTGCTGGACAAATGGGCAGGAATGTAGCCGAAGTGAGGCCTCCAGTCGTCCCACTGATAACGCATTTTAATCACTTTGTGGCCGTATGGATCTTTCGTCACTCTCTGATTCGAGTCGATCTCGTTCTCAGCCGACAGTACGATGCCCGCCATTGTCACCAGCGGCATCGCCAACAGAGCCAATCCTAAGACTTTTAACAGCATTCCAAGCAGCGTTGCAGTTGATGTCGGACTTCAGTCTGCCGCCTGTGCAGTTGTGTTTCATGGCTTTTGTCACACCTGCGGAGTGATTGAATCGATTCGACAGGACCCTCAGACTCGCTGCGAATCGATTCAGTCGAGTCAATTCAATTCGATTTAAGAATCCTATTATGAATCAAAACAACACAGCCGAAGCCACTGAAGAAGAACAAGAAACTGCACGAGAAGACTTATCTGAGCAATTGCTGATGATAGGACTTTAGAATTCCAAATGTAATCAATGCTGAACGAAGAGACAGCCAGATAAAGTCAAAGCTGAGCAAGTTCTCTTTCCGAGGACTCTGACTACAACTTCCGAAAGGAATAGTTTGTGCTCTAATATATGTTTTCCCCATGGTCAATTGTCGTATAGCTAAGGCTACTTCTCTGTAAAGTCACTCTCCCCAAAGATAAACTACGAGATTATTGGGTATTCGGTTGCGTTTTATTATAGCACATTGCTGTGCCTGTCGCACGCACACATCAGACTTTTTTGTTTTTGTTTATTATTGTTTTGTTGCTGAGTACTTGTGTATTAGTTAGCCCTACGGCAGCTGCGACTTTTACAACATTTCTTTTGTACTCCTTCTCATCCACAACAATGCCATACAGATCGTACTTCCCGCCCCCGAAGCACCTGCGACCCACCAAGTTGACGCCACATATCTGGCCTCTGAAGATTAGCGGTGCGCCGTTGTTCTCCGGGCAGCGAAGCGGAGTTTTGACCAATTGCTTCGCATTCTCAACGCAGATTATGGACCCGTCATCATAGCTCTTAGTAGTTTTATTCAGCATACCGTGACAAAATTTATTCTCCACCACGGCGACGAGCTCGATCAGCAGACCGGCCTTGGCTATTTCGAATGCCAAAGCCATTAAGCCTGGCTTCAATAACATGCTGCACGTCGCCGGCCTTCGGCTGTGTATGGAACGTTCAAGGTGGAGTTCGGCTACCGTTCTGTGGCTAATTGTTAGGATATTTCGCCATATTACTTTAATTGGTCTTACCGCCCTCTCGTGCAATATCCTTATGTCATTTAAATTCATATTTCTTACACAGTTTGAAGAGGTTTGCACAACATTGATGTCGGTAACTGTTCCAATGCACATCTTTTTACCCTTGACGGTGACGTCCACGATTAGATTTTCCATTCTTATTCTCTGAATCTGCTCTCCGCCGATTGAAACGCCCACCAACCGTTCGCTAGGACCAGGTATTTTTAAGTCGTCTTCCTGATAGGTAGGACGCCGTATCGGCTTATAGTCGCTCTGTAAGCCGGATCTATGCTGTGGCCTATAATCGGACAGCATATAACGATGGTAATGGTAGGAGGACTCAGCGCCAACAAACATCGAGAGCAAGAGCAGCGGGAAGTGGAGCATCGCCATAGCTGAAAGTTGCTTTTTAACTGTCTGAAATTCAATCTTAGCCGCTCGCCGGTGCCACAGCAATTGGCCACACACGCTTCTGACACGCCTCAGCTTATTGGCTTGGCTAATACGCTAACAGCCCATAATAATAATATGCTACACGGTAGTGACGATCGCTCGAAGAAACTGAAGTTGATTACGCCTGACAGCAGCCATATTATATATATATATATATATATATTATGATTATTTTTATTGATTCTGTTTAGCACAAAATATATGACAGAACTTTACGGTGCTGCGGTGGTCGGCGGTGCCTCACTGGCCGGCGTTGTTTCTGAGCTGGCCGGCGGCTCTGCAGAGACCGTCGTTGTTTCAGGGCCCGGCGGTACTACAGAGACCGGGGTTGTTTCATTGCTCGGCGGTCCTTCAGTGCCCGTAGTTTGCGGCGATTCAGGTTCTGTCGGTGCAGCAGTATCCTTTGATGGTTCAGTTTCCGGCGCTGCTGTAGTTTCCGGCGCTGCTGTAGTTTCCGGCGCTGCTGTAGTTTCAGGCGCCGCTGTAGTTTCAGCCGCTGTTGTGGTTGTAGGAGCTGCTGTAGTCGTAGTTCCTTCAGAAGTCTCTTCTTCTGTTAATCGTTTTGACTCTGTCGATACATATAGCATGTGTCTCTTTGTTGTCCTCGAGCTGTTGAAGTTACCCGTGCCTGTCAGGGCCCTAAGCATATCGGTGGCCTTTTGTATGAAGCTGACCGCGTACCGCGTGGCATAGTAGACGTCGACTATGATATTGCCCTCCAGCTCGTCACAATGCTCGCCATAGATATTGATGCCGGCCAGCGCGTTGTCAATGATGAGCGGATCGCCAGCACGCGTGCTGCAGCCACCCTTCTTCTTGTTCTTCACGCAGACTAGGTCACGGGCAAACGGAATCTTTTTCCTGTTAATCTTCTCGAAGGCCTGCTTGCACGCCTTCTGGCCCACAACCTTCGTCTTCAGCATAGTTATGTCGCGGCTAAACGAATCTACGTACGATATATGTACAGTGGTGTTCGCAGTTGGCACCTTTCGGAACAGCCCAATGAAACGATACTGTCCGAGTGGCAACTTCTGGTTCAAGGCCAAAAGTGCTATCCTATGCACATCTTCATACTTGGCGTGTCCGGCGGGCAAGAAGAACGCCTTCACGAGATAGCCACGACTCCCGTGCATATTGCCAGGCCTCACAGTCATGTGCTTAGCTTTGAATTCGTATGACGGCTCCATCTCGTTGGCCAGAAAGCAGCGGGACGACGTGATGACCATCCGCCGTGAGATAAGGGAACCCGCACACATCACCGAACCTCTGTACAGAATGTTCACGTAGTAGGTCAGATGAACGCTAGAATTAAATGGTGGCAAAGTTGGCTTAGCCGTTGGAGCTTTATAATCACGCAACGCCAACAGCGTCGGATTGTAGTTAACGTGCTGCGCGCTCCTGTGCGCCCTATTGTAATAGGTGGGACGATGATAGTTCTCATCGTATTTCCTCAGCCGTTGCCCAGTGGCAAGCTGCACGCTGATCGCCGCCAAGAGAATCACAAATTTGTCCTTAAGCTGCCGCATCTCTCTTCCTACTGACTGCGCAGCACCAAAATGTTGCAGTTAATAACCATATAGGAGACGTGGCGAATGCTTTTTTTAAGCAAACAAAATCCAATTCGACACGAACTCAGCAACCTTACGTAAGGTAACCCTCTGCACTCCCGAGCTGAGCTCTGTCTTGGTCTGTCTGCACTCAACAGGTGCTCAAAATAATATTTCTCTATGCCATTGCATGAAAGAAAAAAACTATCTGTCCGGCCGGAATGTGCGGAAGCTGGCAAAGAGCTATGTAACGAAGGCTATAGATAATTAATTTACGTTGATTAAAGCTGCCACAGCCAGCGCACAGCTGGCAAAGGAAAAGAGGCTGTCAGCAAAGTGCAGCCTGCTGCCCAGACAGCCGGAAATTGGAGTGTTTGCAACGGCCAAGGCAGCTCCTGCCTGGCATAGGTATTTCCAACTGCCGGCGACAGCCTCTAATTGATGGGCTGCAGTCAAAGTCTTTTTTATGCAAATGCTCTAAAGTTGGCAGCCAACTGGCTGTCGTCTGTCGTCTGTCGACTGTCGACTGTCGAGTCGGGCTCACTCATCAATTATTTAGAATATGTTACACTTGACACATAACTTCGCAGACATATGCTTACTGGGCGGTAAGTCGAGTCAGCTGCGCAGTCAGCTCTCCGGCCGTAATTGCCGGTCATTACGCTTAAGGGATAAGGCCTTACAAGAGCTTGCCGTACCAAAAGGTATATGCCTAAAACGGAGCGCACCTCCTCCTGCACCTTCAGCAGGAAGCAGGCTCGACTGCGAGATACCCTGCATTAAAAAAAGTTAAAGCCAGAGATCTTTTCATTGCTTCCTTCTTCACATTGTAAATGGGACTGGTTTAGTTTTGCATATATTACCTATATATATTACCTATATATATATATTACCTATATATATTACATATATACCCTATTTTATATTTTATTTGGGAATGCTGCACAGATTGCCTAACTTCACTTCTGCATTTGACTTCAAGTTTCAGTTTCTTTTCCTCTGTTCATCTTTCGTTTAGTCGAACATACCCACATGTTGGCCACTCTGTACAGGGTATTGGAAAAAGGCCATATATACATAGCGCTTGGCTTACACGTGTTTCAGGTCCTCACTTGACGCATCGCGTTGAAATTTATGCGTACGTGCTCAGCTGAAAAACGCTGCCGCCGACAACCCCGGGTCATTTATTATTAGCTGTGAAACGCGTGCCCGGATACGGGCAACGCACAAACGGGCCTGCCACTACGACTACGAACACGGCCCATTGCCCGGCCCGAGCCTTTACGGCCTGCTTGGGACATAACTTTTGGGTTAACCAAGAGCAAGAAACGCTGCCCAATATATATATACCGTTTTTATTTGCATGCTTTAAGCGGCTGACGACAGAAGCTGCATGAAAATTCAATCGACACCCAGAAGAACTTCGAAATCCTGTGTCCTCAATACTGAATTTAAGCCAAATATTTACAAATGAAAATTATATTTCTTGCGTTTATTTAGTGAATCTTAAACTGAGATTTCACTTAATTATGCTTTGCAATGCAATGCACACACACACACACACACACGAGCTGGATGTGACGACTGCAAATTAAATGTCACTCATACGCCATGGGCGCTGGGATATAAACGTAAATACTTGGCTGGGCTTGCGCTGCTGCTGCTGCTGTTTTACAGCTCATTATGCAACATGACGCAATCCTTTAGAGAAGGGAAGAAAAATAGCATTATATATGAAGTCTTGCTGCTATTTTCACATGCAGTTGGCAAAGCTGCCTGATTTTTTGCCAAGTGTTCAGCAGAGGAACAAATTCAATTTGGCCATCAAGAGTAAAATGCTTTAAAATGTTAACAGCAGTAAAATCAAAGCCAGCAGATGCATGCAGCTCAGTTACAGGTTTGGCTCCAGGGTCAGTTTGCCAGTGTGCTAAGTGAGCCTCTCTCTCTCTCTCTCTCGCTCTCTGTGTGTGTGTGTGTGTGTTTGCTTGTCGGCATGCTTGTGCATTTGTCTTAAGCTGTTTGGACATGAATTCAAAGAGAGAGAGAGAGGGAGAGGGAGAGGGGAAAGAGAAAGCGAGAGCGTATTGCAATGAGCGCTAACTGCTACAGGCAGCGGCATCTTCTTTGATTGCACCACTCGAATGTGCCTGCCTGACCCACCACCCCGGCCTGAGAAGCTGCCCCTAGCTGCTGGAGCCACTGCCCTAGCGAGCGAGCGAGCGTTGTCTTCTACTCAAACACAGTTCGTTGCACATTTGAACATGCCCTCAGAAAATAAATGCAAATTTAGCAATGGCAAACACCCATGCCAGAAGACCAACAATACACACGCACACTCACACACACACACACACACACAGACACATATCTCACATACGTTGGCAATAGAAACAGCGCTGCTCCTTTTGTAGCCGCTGCACATTTCCTGAACGCGTTTGCCACGTTGTCGCCGGCATTCTCCTAGCTTTCTCTCTCACTCTCTCTCTCTCTTTCTCTCTCAATATATTATTTGTATAAATTTTCGATTTTCTGCTTCAACAGTCTGTCTGGCGCTGCAGCTCGCTTGCATCTCTTCACTTTATTTATTTCTCAAGAATTCAGTTTGCTTCCTTTTGCTTTGTTTTTCGCCCATTTTCCCTTTTGTTTTTCTCCAAACTATTTTTCCCATTCTCTGGCTATATTCTTGTCTGTTCCCTCCCACACGCCTGGCTGTTTTTCATCCTGTTCTATGTAAGCATTATAGGTAAAGGATTCGCACATTCGCTATTGACTCGAGTGCATTGTCTTTTCTTTACTTTTCTTTACTTTTCCTTAGTTTTTCTCTGTTTGGGGCTTTGATGCTTTAACAACGCAGCGGAAGTTAGTTTTTCTTTGGCCCCTTGGAAATTTGATTGCAGCTCAGACCCAAATCAGGCCAAATAATGAGCGAGCTGCGCCCTATCAATGCGAAACATAATGCTCAAAGTTAAAGCTGCTTTAATTTACTTTTTATTCTCACATTATGTGAGCTCATTAAGTTTTATTGCATTTTCATAGTTCAACACACACACACACACACACATAAGCACTCACCCACATATCACTCAGGCAGCTTTGCCTGCTTGGCATCTGCTCTTAAACGTTGACTACTGCCTGGCGGCTGATGCTACTTAATGGCTAATTAGAAGTATAATTTACACCTTAATGACCCTAGAACAAAGCTTTGGCCCGCCCGAGCTGCTCCGCCAGCAAGCAACAACACAGAAGCTCAGTCAACAAGCAGCCATGGCTGCTGGCTTACACCTTCTCTACAACACACACACACACACATGGTCGCTTTCTAAAGCTTTATGTGAAAATCAGCGTCCATTAATAAAGACAGCAAGCGAAATGTTACGCATACGCCATGTACGCGCGCTGAGCATTAATCACAACGGCAATATGCATATAGCATATATAGCATATATATAAAAGGATAAATATAAATTTGTGTGTGTGTGGCGTATCGTATTAATTCCAGCGCAAATGCCTTTTTCCGTAGGTGTGTATGTGTGTGTGTGTGTGTGGGGTTTTCGACAGCTTGATTTATGGCCTGGAGCAAAGTGATTCTAGCCCTTGGCTAAATTTGTTTGGCTGCTGCTTTAAAGTCGCATTGAAATGTGCTGCACACGTTTGACAGCCAGCAATGCAATGTGATTATCTATACTTATCAGCCAAAATGCATGGCACAACAATTTGGCTCAATAATAAGAGAGAGCTGCAGCAGTATATTCTATGGCCATGGCCATGGCTATGGCTATGGCAACTGGCTGGATGAGTTGCATGCAAAAGGGAATATTTTGTCACGCGCACAAAATCATGCGAAGCGTCAAAAATGTTGTCACCTAACATGGTTATCCGGTTGTTCGGTGCCTGGCACACACCTGACCGGGGCCAGAGGTGTCTGCTGACTGCTGACTGTTGGCAGTTGGCAGTTGGCAATACAATTTGCGAGTCGCCATGCTATGGCTGCTTTTCAATTGTGTGACATATTTTAATTTAATAAACTGCCAGCTTGGCATTATCACAGCTAACAAATTGCCCAATGGCAGTTGTGCTGAAAACTTTCAGCCAGCGCACACGTTGCGTATACGTAACGTAACGTAACGTAACGCTGACATCAGCAGAAGCTTTAATAGACCAAATGCCATAAACTTTAAGTGCAGCAACTCACGAGCCTCAGATTAAAGATCAATTACCTTTTACGCAGAGGCATAAATCCCCTTTAAAGCCGCCAAATCTAGACTGCGCCCTCAAAAAATAAAACGTGCTAGTTGCTAACGTATCACATTTTTTACTCTCCTATTTTTTTTTATTTATGGCCGCTAAAAATTCAAAATATAAACGGCCAAACGCACCGCTACAAGGACAATCGTCAAGGCATTAAGAAAAAAAGTGAAAAAAAAAACAACAACAACAAAAAATAAGGCAAAGCAGAAAAAATATTACAACATTTTAATAGCGAAAATGAAGATTTATTGCCCGCAACGTAAACGCGACCAAAATGTGCCACAAAAACTGAAGCTCAACTAAAAAGCGCGTTCTAACAATGTCCAACAACAGCGCGTGAATGGCTCTATGCAATTAGTAGACGAGCCAAATACCCTGTAGACCATACTTTAAAAAAAAAAAAGAAAATGTCACGCTACAAGTGCTACAAAAATAAAATATAAAGCAAATAATAGTTTTGCAGCCCTGGTTTTTTAATAAAAAAAAACTAGTTCATTTGTCATTTAGTATTTCTAGCTTAACTTTATTCTTTGGTATTTTTTGCCCATATTTCAAACTGTCTATTGCAGCTTACATATTCCGTATTAGCTCTAACTGCAGGGTATATGGCAACAACAACAACAACAACAGTTGACGCGTCAGGAGCACAAAAATGTGCAAAGTGTAAAAATCGTTGCCACGTCACGTCAGCCGGATGATAGGCCAGTCCCAAGTCCAGCCAAACCAACCAGCCAGCCAACCGCCGAGTGGGCGGCAAACAATGGGAGTGACCAGCTCGAGGCTTTAGCTCGCTTATCGGCCCGATTGTTGTATCCTTTGTTGTTGTTGTTGTTGAACCTAGCGCACGTCGCTGTTTGTTAGCCGCATGCCAAAACCGGCCAAAAATCGTTGGTGTTGGCTTTGGCATTGGCATCGGCTTCTGCTTGGGCATCGGCATCGGAAGCGACAACGGCAACGGCAACGGCATTGACTGCCTTATTGTTTGCTCGCCCACTAGCCCCACAGCCGAAGTGGGCGTGTCCAATCAAAATATGCAAATGTTTTACCCGTAAAACGTCGCTTTGATGAAATTTCTGCACATTTTCTTCTGTTGTTTATGTTGTTTTTGTTTTTGTTTTTCTTCTGCTGCTTCCTCTGTTTGCTGTTGTTCTGTTTGGTTTGGCTTGTTTTGGCTATTTGGCGGGGGGTTCCTATCGCTGCTGTCGCCAGCTGCCCCCCCATCCAAATTAGCAGTAGTTGCCTGGTCAGGCTCACGTCAATCAGCGACATTTTTTCTACTCCTTACTCACCCTTGTCAGCCCAACCCCCGCCCACTCCACCCACGCGACTCCTGATTTATATGCATATATTTTGCGTGTGGTTTGCGCCATTTTATGAAATGCTGTCAACATTTGCGCGTCATTTTCTGGTCAACCTTCTTCCTAGTCATTGTTTCGCCCAGAGGGCGTGGCAGCTGCCAGCAAGAAAAAAACCTCATTATGGAAAGCGTAATGGGCTGAATTAAGAGAAATTCGGGGCTGCTCTTTCTTTTCTTTTTTTATTTTGCATATCATTAGGTAGTAGCTGCTGTGTGAGTGGAGCGCTACGAACTGGTTCTTGTGAACCCTCTCTGCATAGGGCCTAAAAAATAACAAAATATACTAAAAATTTGGAAATATTCCTAACAAATAATAATTTGAAATTTTGTATTTCTACTTTAAATGGGATTTAAATAAGAAATGAACTCGGAAAACTAAATGCATTAACTTTTTATTTAATTATAAAAATAATCTCTTATTTTCTAAAATATAAATATAAATGAAAATATTAAATTGTTTTTATTATAGCTTGCACTAACTTGTAATCAATAATTAAATTTAATCAACAGCTCGCAGTTCGAGTAGTGCATAAGCAATGAAGCGACAACTTTGCTGCGCCATTGTCACATCATTAAAAGTACAGTAAAGCCCGCATAGGAACGGACTCGTACGTTTGCCATAAATTCAATTTATAATGACAGCTACAATGTGCCTGGCCAGCAACAAAATTAAATAAAACAAAACAAAATAAAACTGCAAAATAAACTACAAAAGCCTCGGCTTACAATTATGGTCAAAAAGTTGGAAGCCGCTTGCCAAATATAATCAGCAATGGCAGAGGGAGCGAGAGCAAGGGGGCACACATCTCTCTCTCTCTCTCTCTCTCCTTCTCTATAATTATATATATATAGTACATGTATGTTTATGTCAGTGAACGATGTCTGTTTATTTTAATTAAAATGTGCAGCCCATGCAACTGCCTGATGTTGGTTGTTTGTTGTTGACTATTTTTTTTTTGTACATAATTTATAATCAATTTTCAAATAAATTACAAACAAAAGCATTTAGCTTAAGCCCGGCTGCCGACAGTGGTCAAACGCAGTAATAAACATCAGCAAAATTCGAATGAGCAAAATTTTGGAATTCATAACTAAAAACTGCTAGCAAAAGAGCTTAGCTTGTTGCATTCAAAAAAGTAATCAGACAGAAACAAAATAATAGACATTAGCTATAAGCTATGGGTGGACTGGAGAGCGATGGAGGATTTAGTTTGGCTTTTAATTATATTTAAGTAACATGCGGTATTTTGGGTTGGAATTATATTAAATCATTTTTAGAAATTTAACTAAATCTGATTATGAACCTTTAAGAATTAAAATATTAATTTTATTTTAATTTAAAAATTTGTATTTTAGCAAAAACAAATAAATGATAAATAACTAAGATAATAAATATAAATTTTAAAAATAATAATTATTAAATAAATAAGTAATAAATATTTTTTACACTAAATCATTTTTTAAAATAAATTAATAAATTTAAAAAAATCAAGATTCTTTTTTTAAATTAATGTATAGATATATTTATAAAATAATATAATTTACTATATTTTGAATAAATATAAAAATAAATAAATACAGCGCAAATAA
Organism: Drosophila paranaensis; assembly: GCA_035047545.1. Lineage (NCBI taxonomy): Eukaryota > Metazoa > Arthropoda > Insecta > Diptera > Drosophilidae > Drosophila > Drosophila paranaensis. Next base: position 6,340,826 of record JAWNPL010000173.1, on the reverse strand, counting down.
ATAAATTCAAAAAAAAAATAATAAAATGAATAAGTAAAAAATATGTAAAAAAAAAATTAATTAAATAAATAAAAAATATAAAAAAAATTAAATAAATACATTAAAAATAAATCAAGTTTATCAAAAAAAATTAAAAAGAATTTTTAAAAATTTAATAAATTTAAATTTAATGTATAAAAAATGAATTGATAACTAAATAACTAAATAAATGAACTTTAATAAACTTAATACCATTAAATAAATAAAAAAAAATAAATAAATAAAACAAAAAATACATTTAAAAAATAAAAATAATTAAATAGGAAACTGAATAACTAAAAAAATATAAAATATAATTAAATCATTTAGTGAATCAATAATTAAATTAAAGAGCTTTGTATATATACATAAAACATTTCAACTTATTTAAAAATTTAATCAATATTCGTTCAATTTTGATCATTGAACTTTTCGTGTTTCGACCATATTTTGTTAATGGACGTCGAGGCTTACGCTTGCGGCTGTACGTTGCATGGCCAGGATAATAATGCTTTAACTGTGTAAGCCATTTAAGCAAACACACACACACAACACACTCACCGCGGCGACTTTTAGTATTCTAAACAAAAAATTAGGCTTGACAGTCGCTGATGCACAGCGTTTGGCCCAGGCCAGGCCCAGGCCCAGCCGATGTGTGTGTGACAAGACTGTGATGTGTGGTTGGCTTTGACATTGGTTTTCCATGTTTGCGGCCAGCAGAGCGGACTTGGGCGGTTTAAAACTGCAACACAAATAGAAACAGCATTTGCCCAGCACTGAGGTGGCTGGAAGGGTAAACGAGCGGGGCGGGGGCGAAAGCTTGAAGCTCAAGTGTCAAATTGCAATGAACTTAAACCTCAAAAAGTTGCAACAGCCTCAGCCTCAGCTCAGCTCGGCTTGACTGCTCTTCAATATTAACTCTTACTTAAAAATGTACACAATTCGCGCGGTTGCCAATTAAGCTAAAGTGTGCTGCTTAGCCGAGTTGGTCCGACTCACCGCACGGCAAGAACTTCAAAACTGTAGCTAGATAGATAAACAGTTGGCTAAGTTGTTGGCAGCCCCAACCCCAGCCCTAACCCGCCCACGCACACACACAGGCGCAAATATTGATTGTCTAGCAAAAAAACAAGAGTGGAAAAAAGGAACGCCTAAGCCCCAGCCACGGCTGGAGCTGGCGCTGGCGCTGCAGCTGAAGCAGCCAGCGAACCAGCAGCGCGCACAGCGCTGAGTCAATTTTCACTCAAGTCGACGTTAGTTAAAAAGTTAGCAAAGCCAAAAACTAAAAAAAAACAAGAGTCTAAAAAAAGCAACGAAAAACAAGCAGCTGAAACGTAAATTTTTCTATAGAGCGCAAAAAGGTTTCGAGTGCAAAATAAAGTTACTTTGGCAATGCGATGCATCAAACCGCAAAACAAGATAATTTCAACGGTAAATAAATCACGGCTGCCACCCGACGAGGGGGGGGGGGGGAGGCGTGGGGCGTGGCAGCTGCTGAGTTAGTGCAACTCCCAAAAGTAGGCAACGAACGAACTTTGAGTGCCTCGGTGCATCGAACGTAACTGGAGCCAAAATGCTGGCATTAACACCTCGTGTGCGCATTGTTAAAGGCTTATTAGATGCACACACAGAGAGAGAGAGAGGGAGAGAGAGAGATATATAGAGAGAGGGAGAAACGAAGGCACAAACAAGCTACAGCGATTGCATTTGCATTGCTGCAAACAAAACGAAACGGAACGAAAAAGCTTCGGGCTTTTCGCAGCCGGATTGAACGGCATTCACAGTGGCTGCTTTTTATGCTCGGACGTCAGGGGATTAACGCAGCTGGAATTTGTCAGAATTTACAGTCACTCAGCCAGGTTTGCCGTTCCGGCTGATCAGCGTTGCATATAGCAAATGAAAGCTAACCTAGAGCTGCGATCGTTTGCCTATGGAGCAAGTCAAGTATATGAGAGGGAAATACTCCAAGCATAAAAGCAAATAGGATATAGCTGGAAACTATAAGAAGTACTATGAGTAGGAGAAATAATACTAAATAAACTTTCTCATGAAATTATCTTACTTTAAATGCAATCGACTCAGCGCTATATAGCCAAAACTCGGATATTACCAATATAAAAATAATGTCAAATAATTCATTATGCTATGCTTATTAGCTTTGCAATTACCTAGAGCCAGCATAAGCAAAAATGCAAATATTTAAGCCAAATATCGGCATGTGCATGAGCCTCCCCTTTGCCCCCCGCAGCAACCGTTCACAATTATCAAGCTCATGGGAATAATAAATAAAGTGGCCTTGTTGCCAAGGTGTCAGTGGCCCGAACCGCCTCAGCTACAGCAAGCTGGAGCTTAAATAAGCCAAAGCCAAACTTTAAGCAGGTGGATGGCACCTTAAGTCGCTGCAGCTGCTGCAGTTAGCAGAGCCTGGGAAGCAGCAGCCAAGCCTAATGCTACAGCTACAGCTTTAGCTCGAGCCACCCCACTCGCACTTGTTATATTCGTATTCCTTTGCCTCGTATTGGCTGTGAACAAAAAGCGAGCAAAACTTTTCCATTATTTTTATCTGCTTCACATTTTCAAGTAGCAAAAACTTTGATGCTGCATGGAAAAAAAAAACAAAAAATCCGAAAAAAAAATACGAACAAAAATTAAGTAACAATTTTTGCATGCGAAGCAAAAGCAAAAGTTGATTTTCATATAGCCCGGGCACTCCCCACTCCCCACGCCCCCCCCCCCCTCCCCTTCGCCCACTCTAATCGTTATTGTTGTTGCGGTTGTTGTTCTCGTTGTTCAGTGCGGCTCCGCCCACTGAACTGCCCCCCAGCTGATATCTTTGGCATTTTATTTAGTTTGTTATTTGTTCATACTTAAGTGTGTCGGCTGCATTGGTTTTATTGGCAAACTTGTCGCCTGTCGTCTTCCAATCGAAGCCAGTCAGCAATGCCCAGGACAATACTGAGCACACACACACAGACACAGACAGACACACGCCCACTGTCACTAACGAAAGTAAGTTGTTGAGCAGATTAGGTTTTTGTAGTGCTCGGCTAGCATTGTCTTTAAGTTTTTGTTGTCTTCTTGGTCCTTTAGTCCTTTATGGTCTGTCAGCGTCCCCAGTGACCCTGTAAACTTCAAATTGCTACAACTGCCAAGGCTCCCCCACACGCCAACCCAACCCAACCGAACACACTCAGCTCAGCCTCGACCCATGGTCAGGTGAAAACATTGCCTTTCGCACCAAACCCCAGCCAAGTTAATGTTTTTTGGCTGTTTTCAATGTTCACTGCCTGCGGCGAGGCACCAAATAAATTTTACATTGGCTTGGCCAAATTTCTCAATAACTCTCAAGCGATTCGAGTCTGAGTGACGCATACAATTACAGGATGTTGACTGAATGGGAGAGCAGTGAAGTAGCAGGATGAGAGCCCTGAAAAGGAGAGCAGCCAAATAAGTAGATGATCTAACTGAGAGTTTGTGAGGATGATGGGTTAGATTCTATCTTTCTCTATTACTATTACTATTACAATAATTATAATAATGGTTAGCCCAAGCGAAGCAGAGATCTGGATGGGCAACGTAGCCTCGATCGAGGGATAAGCCCAGGTTTGAAGGCGGGAAGCAATTAAGAAAGAGATTTTAATAATAATAATAATAATAATAATAATAATAATAATAATAATAATAATAATAATAATAATAATAATAATAATAATAATAATAATTATAAAAATATAATATTAATTATTATTACTATATTTACTGTTTTCATTTTAATATTTTTTAAAGATTTCTTTACTATCTAGATATCATACAACTATCAGAAAATACAGGGTAACTGAAAGTCTATCTATATGACGCCCATCACTATTGTCATAGCACCATGAATTATGCATAAAGTTTTATTGTTTAAATATTAGTTTAAGCCATTTCAGAATATGTTAAATTGCCAAAAGTTGGCTAAAGCCAAAATGAATCTCAGTTAAGCTCGAAATTTCACACATAAGTAATTAATCAAATCCAAGGCCCTAAGCCATAAATGTATGTATGTATGAATGTATATACTTTAATATATGTAAATATATGACATACTTTTATGTACATACTTTTATTACGATATCCATATATACTTACTATCGTACTAATGCAATTTCATAATTTCGGATTTGTTTGGACTAACTAAATACATTTCCATGTAGGTTTCATGGTCTGTTGCATCCCAAAAAGATATATATATATACATATATATGTGTTTATAGTCCTTAAATGCGTTTTAATATGATATTGCGTACTGAAAGTCGAGTCCTTGCATCACATTGAAAGCGTATTTGGCGGCACATTCAGCTAAGTAATTCACCAAAATGTTAATTTAATTAAAATATGAATACGAAATTTGCCCGATGCTGATGGAAGCAGCGAGCAGGGAGCGGGAGGCGGAAGGCGGGAGGAGGGCGCTGGTGCTGCCATGAATGGCCCTCAAAACCGACGCGACTCAGCTAAACAAATTCATTTATCACAACTGCTGCTCCAACTGGGCGTCCACGTACGAGCCTAGCATTCAATAATGGCATATGGAGGACGCCTGCTGGCTGGCGCTTTGGCTTATGAAGCGAGTCTGGGCCAGCGCCACATGTTGATTTTAGCAGCGGAAATTATATGGTTAATGCATTGCAATGGCCAACACATGCACGGCCGGCATACATGGCTGCATAAATAAGCCAAAATGTGAAGAAAACAACATCATAAAACTCGAGTCTGGGACAAACAAGCCAAATGTGTGTCGGTCGCAATTCCCGAAAACCTCTCAACATGTTATCAGCATCATACATAGATGTGAGTGTGTGTGTGTATGTGTGTGTGTATGTGTGTGTGTGTGTGTGTGTGTGGCTTGTGGCTGATAGCAGCAAAATTTAAAATTATTAAAAACCAAATGCCCAACCGCATTATCATTATGGACATGCAGCAAAAGTAATGAACCGCCTCTCTCTCTTTCTCTCTATCTCTCTCTCTCTCTCTCTCTCTCTCTCTCTCTCTCTCTCTCTCTCTCTCTCTCTCTCTCTCTCAGCCAGCAAAAGCGAATTTTCGTATGCACAGACCACACTCGACTCGACCAGAGCGCGTGAGCCAGCAATTTGACCAATGGCGCTCACAGCTAACGATGATTGCACTTTAGTGTGCGAATGCCTGAGGAGAGTTCATTTCTATACAGAAAATGAACTAGTTCAGATATGATGTCTAGCACCAAAAATGCTGAACTTTGGCAAAATTATGCGCTTTTTAAATATTGTGATCTGAAATTGAAAAAGAAAGATCACCCAATGCGTTGCAGTTTTATTAAAATAAAAGTCCGATTTCTGAACAGATTTACGGACAACGTGTCGCATCAGGCATAAAGCACCAGAACTTGGTTAAACCACTTGTAAATTAAACCAAGTGTGCAAAAGTAATTTGGCGAGCGTATGAAATCTGCGTGGCTGGCACTAAAAGCCGGAACAAAGGGGGAGGCAAAAATAAGTGGGCGAGCTGCAAAGGAACTTCATCATAAATTGAATTTTTTATGTGGCAGCTAAGACGAACTGCCAAGAGTTGACATTAAGCAGAGCGAAGACAACCACGACAACGAGCAGGCGAATGGAAATGACAATGCTATCATGGGCATCATGAGCATCAACTGAAATGCAACCGAGGGCTTCGGATTCAATGCACGTGACACTCGCCGGAGCACTGGGCACTGAAAGAGACAGCTGCATGGAGAGAGGGAGGGCGACCACAGCACTGTCAGCACAGTTGACTCCACAGCTTCAGCTGCTCCTTGGTGGTGGAGCTGGAGTGGTCATTACAATGCGCTGCAGCAATCGTTGATGGGCGTGAAACCCAGCGCTTATCGCTTACCGCCCATGCCCTAGCTCCAGCTGCTGCTCCTCTACAGATATAGATGGCTTTGGAATACTGTAACTGTATATTGCATTCCCGACTGCCTTTTGCTGCGCATTTGTAACTGAGCTTTTGGTAAATTGATCCAATTTATGCTTATTTTATGGCAAATTACGAATGAGAAACGAAGGCGACTGCTGCTGCTGATGCTGCTCTTGCCACTGGGACTGCCATTGGTGCACGCCAGAGACAACGTCAGCGCTGCAAACCGCGTCGTGTCCCGTCCAATTAAAGTGACATGAAAAATAACTCGTACAATGCACAATAAGCAACAATAACAATAACTGCGAAAATCTCCTCTCTTTCAAATTTAATGACGGCCAAAAGCAAAGCGAATATCCTTGACAAAAGCATAACGAAAATATAATTAAAATAATTTAAGCCAAAGCAAGCACTGCTAATAGCATATCACATCGGACTCTGTTTAACATAAGTCTGTTATCTAAACTCATAAAAGGTTCCAAATAACAGGAACCAGTGAATGAAATAAACTCCGCCTCTATGTTGTCCGCCCTTCCCTTCAAGGCAGACTGTAAAGCAGAGGGAAATATCCTTGACAAAAGCATAACGAAAGTATAATTAAAATAATTTAAGCCAAAGCAAGCTCCGGCAATGCCACTTTGAATATGCAATAATATTTGATTTGCTTAAATAAATATAAAATAAATATTACAATTTGTCATTTATCTTCATCTTAAACAGCTTCGCAAGACGTGTTAGATTCACATCTGCTCCCGCCCCTTTGGCTTTTCCCCACTCAAGTTTTTCCAGCTAACTTTCTTTTATTGGCTTCTAAATGCAGAGCCAAATCCGTTTTACAAATTGCCATATTGTTGCACAGCCATTGTTATACGACTTCTAACAACAGTTGGCATAGAGTATATATGTATGTGTATGCATGTGTGTGTGTGTGTGTGTGTGAGTTGACTGCAACAATTGTTGCATTGTTTTCGTATAATAAAATTAAACTTATGCACTTCGCCTGCTACGCTCTCCCCCTCTCTCTCTCTCTCTTTCTCGCTCTCTCTGGGGAGAAATGGGTGTGCATTTGTTAAGTGGCAAAAGATTGAAATGAAACCAGGCACACACACACACACACACAGACTCACTGACATCCAGCTTATTGGTTGCCTTGGTGTAAGTGAAATGGAATGGAATGAATCGTTTCGTCCTTCGCATTACTTCTACATGTAACTCTTGCTGTCTCTCTGTATTCGTGTGTGTAAGTATGGTTTATCATACGTAAGATATAGGGGCGCCGGAGCAATTTGCTCGAGGTCAGTTTCCCTGCAATTTCGTTGATAACTTGTGTCATTCAACAAATGAAGTTGACATGCGAACTGCTCGCATTCCAATTTCTTCGGCTGCCACGCCCCCAACCTCCCACCCTCTTTGCACTTTGGCTTGCATCTAATTTTGGAAATAACTTTGACCATATTAAATGGGCCACTTACATATGACACAGCATGTAGTTTACATTTAAGCCACGTTGCACTGGCTTTAAGGGATATCCCACCCTCTCCCTGCCCAACAGGCAAAACACTCGCCTGTCAATTACCTAATTGAAAGTCTCGAAATCCAAGGATGCCGTCTTGGGCCTGGCCAGCTGACGGACTGACTGCCTGACTGACTGTGTGTGCACTGCATACGATTATAAGTTTCCATACCAGCCATGGTCTAGTCGTGGGAGAGGGGGGGGGGGGCTCAGGGGCGGCTTGTCTGAGCAGCCTTTGCCATTTCAATTTAGTCTTTGACATTCTGCCTCTGTGTCAAATGCAAATTGAAAAATCATCGGACGAGGCTGCAGCAGCAGCATCAGTGTAACGGGCAAACGAAATCAACAACAGGCAACGTTGCCATTTGGCTGCCGGAAGCGTTTTGCTGCCGTCCAAACTAATATTGAGACAGCGCGCAGCAAACTGTTTCCGGCAGGCGCAGCATCAACAGCAGCGGTGGAGCCACCATCATTGCCTATTCCGCATGCCGACTGCCTTAAGCGGCTCCGAGCGCCGCATTTTTTGGCACGCAGAGCCGAACAAGTTTTTGGCAGCGGCTGCTCCAGCTGCCCGTTGTTGTTGCTGTTGTTGTTGTTGTTATTGCTGTTGATGCCAAAAGTTGCTTGTTAAACAGCGGAAACGGAAATGCCAACAGTCGCACAAAGGCAAAAAGCGTGCGACGGAGATCAAACTCCACACCAAACCCCACGCCAGACGGAGACGGCACGATCAGGATGGAGGCACACAGTACATTGCTTCAGATGTGTAAATCAAACTAATTGAATGTTTTTGCCGAAGCTGCGCTCAGCGCACAGCGCCCAGCTGGCACATGGCTATGCCACATGTCGCGAACTGAAATGCTGAAAAAAAAAAAAAATAAAAATGAATGCGCTAACAGATAAGGAATTCAATTCCATTTCGACGCCAGGCGACTTGCAGGCTTGCACTTGCCATGCTTTGATGCTAGCGTGCGCATTTTTGATTCTTGTTGTTTCCAATTCTCAGTTCTGAGTGCGAGTACACAAATGAGGCATTTGCATTCGATATTCAACACTTACGTTTGTGTTTACCAACACTGCACTAGTTAAATCGAATGGACGCCCCGTGGCCTAAACTCTTGCAACATGCATGCATGTTGTGCCTGCATTTCACTAATTAAGTTGCACTTCCTTTGACTTGCAACAAAGTGCCGCCAGCAAAGGATTTTGATTTGTTTGTCATGGCAATGGACCACAAGCTGCACGGCTAATTAGCTGGATACTTTAATAGAAATATGTAGCCGCAAATGTTTAATGAATGCCGGGCAGCGTAGATTAGGAACATTATATTTGCCCATTTTAAATTTAATTTATTGCACATATTACCTGTATATAACAATACAAATATTTTTAACTCAAGTTCCTTATTTTCTACCAGCCAGTGTGACCAGCTACCACTACTTTCTTATTGACAACATCTCAAATGAATCGGAACCGGTTCATGAATATCAATTCGATAAATCAAGCAAGAATCGATCATTCCATGGGCGCTTAAATAATTGGTAAATAAATTTAGTTTTTCACTTAACGATTCGCATTTTCAGTGTCCACAAAATGTTTACGCTACATTCCGCTCACATCATGATAAACGAAGTAAAATGCTGGAGTTAAGCGGGGTTTGCACTTGCCGTAAATATAATCAGCAGAATTCGATTGGCTTTTAACGGTTGCTCCTGCTGCACCTTGGCGCCTTGTCTTGTCTAAGGCAGCAAATTGGCGTTAATTTAATGAGCATTTTGGCCATAAAATCAGTTGAGGCGCCTCAATTGCTGCGGCTTCACTGGCAGCTGCCGAGCACAATTTATTTGACTGTTAATTAGAAATTTAAATTATGCGCTTAGCCTTTGGCCCTCACTCCAAGCTCCGGCTCGGCTTCGGTCTTGCTCTTGGTCTTGGTCTTGGTCTTGGTCTCACCATTCAATTGGCGCTGCACAAAATTAATTGCACGCGGGCCGAGTCAACGCCCCCTGGCCTGACCCTTAGCGCATCGCGTTCGCTCCATTGCAAATGCGAAATAATTTATAATTTGGCACAATTACGCTCAGCCACAGGCGGGCGGGCGGACGGACGGGCGGTTGTTGAAGCCACTGCCGGGCTGCTCTTGCCCAATGTAGTGGCTGGTAGCACTTGAGCCTGGTTATATGGGTCATTTGCTTTCCAATTGCATTCTATTGATTTTCCTCGAACAGCTCACAACGGCGCACGGAGGAAGGCAATAAACTTTCACTTATTTCGTCGCCATTGCCAAGTGAGCGGACAACATTGAGCGACATTAGCCACTGTTCCCGCTGCTCCCGCTGGTAAACACATTTCTCACAGTTAAAACATTTGGCATGCTGCCCGTCCAGACGCTCGCGACATTGCATTTCAAGTGGATTTCATTCGTTTTGTCCGCCCGAAGCTAGTTTTTTGTCTTTCCTTGCGGATTGTTGTCCATTGTTTGCCCAGAAATTGGGTCGACTCTCGACTGGCGACGCCTCCTTCACAGTGGATGATGAGCTGGACCGAGTCTGTCATTGTTTCAGCTCCTGTGCATGTAATTTCCTGTGTGCTGCAAGTGCAGCCCCAGCCGTTAGAGTCCTTCAAATCTGTGTGTTTGTTGCAGCTGTTGCCATTGTTGTTGTTGTTGTTGTAACACTGATTACTGTCGCTTGTTAGAGCGTTTGGCTCTGCGGCTTTTTCCTCTCATTTACATGCATACGAACATGTGTCTGTGTGTAAGTGTGCGAGTGTGTGTGTGTGCGTGTGTGTGTGTGTGTGTGTGTGTGCGTGGCCAAGTTGTGGCCTTAGCTCCCTTCGCCACTTCGCCGTGGACTCCCTTCGAGCTTCACTCTTTTGCACATTTGCCAAAACACACATTTTTAGCTTAATTTACAACTTGTTAGCTGGCAGGAAAACATTTCCCCAGCAACGAAAACAAGGCGCATGTGTAAACAAATCAAACTTGATGCCAAAGTTCTGGCCATGATCCCCTCCATGTTGCTTCAAATTTGCAATAATGAGCAGCGCTCGAGGGTCGTAAACTGCTAACAAGGGCAACAAGTTGAGCCCAAGCCAAAAACCAAGACAACTTTGCTGAAAAATCAGCTTTAAGCAACCACTTTCCGCATCGCATGCCCAGCGCAACTCAAGTGAATCATTTCCCTCGTCCATGTGCGAAGCAGAGCATATACGGAGAAATCGGAGTCCATGGTGACAAGCACCACTTTAAAGCATCGCAAAAGGTGATTACTTTCAGTCACTCGTTTCTATTATTCATTGTCGTCAATAAAAATATATTTTATATTTATATTTATTGCATTCGAATTCTGGTTCATTTATCACGCTGCGAACAAAAGAACAAGTTGTGAACTGAACTACTATCAACGATTTTAGTATTTTCTGCGAGTTGCAGCTAACAACTGAATGGCATGAAAATAGTCTCTGATCATTTAGTATTTTTTAGTTAGCTCTCAGACCAACAAATGTATTAAATGAATGAGAACTAAATCGAATTTAATCAACGATAATTTTGTTATTTTTCGTGCTTACTCAAAAGCCAATTTTCATGCAGGCAGCTACTGTATGCGATACTCGAGAACTTCTTTTTCTGTGGCCCATTTTCAATTCAATTTTATAGCCAATGGCTGGCAAAACAAAAGCTAAGCGGCAGCAGCATTTAAAATGCGTAGCGGGAATGTTTATGCAGTCAACTGAATAAAAGGCGTAAAAATGTCGAAGCTGCCCAGGATGCGAAGCCAAATGTGGGCGGCGTGTGCTTGTTTGAGTGGGCCTGGGCTCGGGCCAGTGGCTCGGCTGGGCTTGGCTTGGCTTGGCTTGGCTTTGCTTTGGCAATTTGATTCAGCTGAAGGATGCCACTTGCGACGCGCTCTTCATTTATTTCATGCTCCATTGCATTGCGAGATGTGTCAAATCAAACGCAGCAAACCACAAGGGCGACCCGACAAAGCCTCGAGAGACAAGAGCTAGCTGGCCGGGCGGTGGGCGGGCCGTGTTGACCCATATGCCAGACGGGCGCGTCTTGGCCAACTTTGCGCCTTGTTTACTTTTCGCATTGCGCGTTGTTTTTATTCAATTACGAGTGGAAAATTTCGTCATTTCGCTCAGTGTCCTCAAGTAGCTGCAATGTGTCCTGCCAATTGCGGGCTGTTTTCGTTTTGCTTCGCTCTGCTCTGCTCTGCTCTGCTCCGTTTTGTTTTGTTATTTGAGATTAAATTTTTGCAATTGCTTGGAAGCAATAAAAAGTTTGTCAAGTGTAAGCAAAGGCCATCAGAGCTACTTGCTATGCCAGCCGTTGACTTTTGTCGAGCAGTGTTAATTGTTTTCGGCTCTAAACCTTGGCCCACAACTCGGCGCGCTGCCAAGTTGAATGAGCGCAGTTCAGGCATTAAACACAATGTGTGCACACACATATGGAGGGAGACTCATTCACACACACACACACACAGACTTAACACCCACACACACACACGAATGGAATACATAAATCAATTGGCTTTGGCTAAAACGTTTGAAATTGATTTCAAGTTCTTTGGGCCATTGTTTTTATATGCAACAAAAGGGACAATTTTTTATTTACAACACAACAGCAACGAGGCCATGGCACTTATACACACACTCACACACACACACACACATCAACAGACAATGCGTGTGTCGGCCCAATGCATGTAAATTGGCCGCATTGTTTATGAGCTTCGGCCTGTCCATGGCTTCTATTGCCTTTTGTTTTGGTCCAGCCAAACACCACCCGCGCCACGCCCACGCCCACCTCGCCTGCCACTCCCCCAGCCGCTGGCCTTGGCCATTGATTGTCAATTCAGTTTAAGTGCCGCACATAAATCCAACAAATGAGCAAAAGGCTCCGCTTTATGTGCCCCACTGAAATATTCCCAAAACTTTCCTCAACTTGGCCACGTTTATTGATTAGGCCAGCTTAACTTTTAGGGCTTATTAAAGTGTTAATCAAATCACCGATCCACACTGATCAGCAAACTAGCAGCAGTCCAAGCAAAGCGACTTTAAAACCGGTCAGATCACTCCGACTCAGAGATACCCTAGATTAGTCATGCCGACTCAGAGATACTCTAGCCATACTCTCAAGTCAGATCACTCTGACTCAGAGATTCCCTAGACTAGTCAAGCCATACTGTCACGGCAGATCACTCCGACTCAGAGATTCCCTAGACTAGTCAAGCCATACTCTCAAATCAAATCGTTCCGACTCAGAGATAACCTGCTTAAATCATACCATACTCTACAACTCTATCAGTAGCTTTGAGCTTCCACTCAGCGAAGTCCCAGCCACTCAGCGCCCTCGGCCTGGATGGCTATTTATTTGTACAACGTCTGTTTGGTCATTAGACATGACACGTTGTCAACACGCAGCTAAAGCCGGCGGACAGTCAGGCTAGCTGTCTGGCTAGCTGTCCGTCCGGCCAAGTGTTTATGTTTTCAATTTGCCAGGCAAAACATTTTGATTACGCATACGCCGCATGTGCCGTCTGTCTGCTTTGACAAGCGAATCAAATGGCACAAAGACAAAAGTCAACTCGTCCTACTGCCGCCCCTGCTCGCTGCTCGCTGCTCGCTGCCCCTGCCCAGTCAAGCTGACAAATGTTTTCTTGGCCTTCAGGCATCAGAAGCTGCCGCAGGACTCGCACTTGCAGCATAAGCTCAGCATCAATGGCCAATAAAACTGTCTCAGGCGCATTATACGGCCAGAGGGATCTCGAGCCCGACGACGTGCTGAAAAGCAGGGTATTAATTGCTTGAATTATTATCAATCAGCCGGCAGCTTAAAAGCTGATGAATATCAGTGCATATCAAATTGAATAAGGGCCGAAAGCAGTCGCCAAATATTTCAATCTAAAGCAAACTCAACGCAAATCAATCACCAAACGCAAACAGCCCAAAAAAAACTGAAAAACACAACAGTTTTTTCTCTCTTTTTTCATGGCTGCCACAATTTTCAGTTAAATTTAAGCTAAAAAAAAATCTCGACTTTTTTGTTGTGTATGAAAAAACACGAGAGACAACCTTTCAAACCACCCCTCGGAATCAGCATTACAGCAAAAAGGTGTTACCCTTGCCTGGAAATTTACGCAGAGGCAGTGGCAGAGGCAGAGGCAGCGGATTAAATTTATACAGCTCGTCATGAAATATGCACATGTCCACACAACTAGAACGAAACAAGAGGAGAAAAAAATATAAATAAATAAATGCACATAGAACATAAATAAATTAAAAATTAAGAAAAAAAAAAACAAATAAAAAGCAAGAGTTGAAAGAGGGAATTTGCTAAGTGACTATTTGGATGCTCTCTCTATCTCTCTCTCTCTCTCGCTCTTTTGTATAGAAGTAATTAATTGAAAAGAGAGAGAGATAGAGACAGAGATAGAGATAGAGATAGAGATAGAGATAGAGATAGAGATAGAGATAGAGATAGAGATAGAGATAGAGATAGAGATAGAGATAGAGATAGAGATAGAGATAGAGATAGAGATAGAGATAGAGATAGAGATAGAGATAGAGATAGAGATAGAGATAGAGATAGAGATAGAGATAGAGATAGAGATAGAGATAGAGATAGAGATAGAGATAGAGATAGAGATAGAGATAGAGATAGAGATAGAGATAGAGATAGAGATAGAGATAGAGATAGAGATAGAGATAGAGATAGAGATAGAGATAGAGATAGAGATAGAGATAGAGATAGAGATAGAGATAGAGATAGAGATAGAGATAGAGATAGAGATAGAGATAGAGATAGAGATAGAGATAGAGATAGAGATAGAGATAGAGATAGAGATAGAGATAGAGATAGAGATAGAGATAGAGATAGAGATAGAGATAGAGATAGAGATAGAGATAGAGATAGAGATAGAGATAGAGATAGAGATAGAGATAGAGATAGAGATAGAGATAGAGATAGAGAGAGAGAGAGAGAGAGAGAGAGAGAGGAAAAGAGAGAGAGTGAGATTACTTTTGACCCACCCTTCATATACAGTAGTGTTCCTAAAAAGAATTACATAGCGACTGAAGAGAAAAGTCAAATTTCCTCTTCAGCTGGAAATTGACATATATCCATATACTAATATTATCCATATCCATATATATCATTGATATCTGTAATCTATTGTAATTTTGCTGGCAATCCAGGAGCAAGTGCTCTGCAAAGTACACTAAAATACCTCAAAATCCCCTCAAATATCTGCGCATTCGAAAATCATATTCCAATTATATATTTCCACATGCGGTCGAAGTTCGAGCCAAACACTTGAGAACTTTCGGGACTTGGAATGCTTAGCCTAGTGCAATGTGAGAGCAACTTTCGCTGCCGTTCAACCACTGAGCCACCCCACACAAGCACACTAAGGCCAGCCGGTCGATTTACCACCCACCACCCACCACCCCCCCGCACTATTAAAATGCAGCGAAGCCTGTCGAAAATGTAGCCAACGTGAACGACAACAAAATTTATGTACATAGAAATTAATATTTTAAAAAGAGTGGGCAAAAAAAAAATGGTAAACTTGTTTGCTGTCATTGCTAACATTGTACGTTGATTGCCGCTGCTAACTTGCCACGCCCATGCCGCCCACTAGCTACAGTAGTTCAATATGTGCCGCTGGCCGGCGATCTGCTCCCGACTGTCACATTAAAATAGATATGTTCCAAATTAAAAACTTGGATTTGACCTAGCTACAAAAAGGGTGGGAGAGAGAGAGAGACAGAGACAGAGAGAGAGAAACAGAGACATACTGACATAAACAATAATGCAAAATGTTGTTCGCAGCTCAATGTTATTCCCCATGCAATAAGGCATGGCTAGGCACAGTGTTAACTCGCTATAAGGAAATTCGACTTGTACATAAAAGATAAATAAAAATATACAAAATATATATTTAATAACTTTTTTTATATATTATTAAATGGTAATCCTAGTATAAAGTAATCTCATTCGACATATACAGTATGCCCTCGATGCCCTCAGACTCCTCCTTAAACGCGGTTTTTCTCAAGGTTTTCCCTTCAAAATTTATAGTTTTTCCACAATTCAGGTAAATCTATGCCCCACAATTATATCACAATGACAGCCCAATCATAAGCCATTATTCACTTGTCGCTCTTAGCGCTTGTTTACTGTACGACGTAAAACATTTATTTGTTTGACAATTTTTATTGCCTACTTTCAGGCGGCTGTTGCTGGCGCAAACCGTTTGCGCAAAAGTTTTGAGCAAAAAAAGGAAAATAAAATTCAAAAGGCGTTAAAAACGTTTAGAGCGAACTTTTAGCCTGACGTGACATGCCCAAAAGCGGTAGGGCGCGAGGGCGTGAGGGCGTGAGGGCGGTTGGGCACGCAGGTCGGTCAATGCTGCGGCCTACATATTTTCGAAAAATTTGCGACCAGACAGAAGGCAATCGAATAGGTGGCATAAACAATACAAACAACTGGCACGAGGCAGTGCCAACTGCTTTGGGTATTAAATAAAACTTTTCCACTTAAGGTTTATAAAAAGTTTAAGCCCATACGCGCTCGAGCTGTGCTGGGGCGAGGGTCTGACAGCGACCACATTCACACCTACAGCCGCAACTGGAGTGTGCCGGAAACGGAAATGGCGTCCGAAATATGATGACAACCACAGCTACAGCTGGACAGCTGGACCCATTATAAGCTCCACAATAATAAAAACGTTAGCATAACCACTTAAGTCTCTTCCAGGAACTTTCCAATGGAGTTGGCTTTGTAGCGGACTCAATTCCCCAAGTGCAAATATCAATGTAATTTTCAACGATTTCTTAAGCATTTTTACCTGCAGCTGCTCGAGTGACAGCAGCAGCAGCATCTATATCAGATAGCTCCACTAATTGCATGCAAAATGTCATGCGTTAATTGAGTTGGCATCAAGCGCAGCTCTTAATTAGCGTGCACAAAGTAAGCTTTTAATGACCAAGAAGCAGCGGAAATTAGCCAGCTGACCAGCGAGCGACATGCGAAACGTCCCGATTGCTGTCAATGCCACATCCAATTTGCATGGCTCCATTTGCGGCACGGCTGACATATAAGTCGCCGAGAGGAAATTGCAATGCCACAAAGTGCGGCAAAGCCAGGAAGAAAGAGAGAGAGAGAGAGAGAGAAATAGAGATGGAGAGAGAGAGAGAGAGAGAGAGAGAGCAAGAGAGAGAAAAAGGACACACGCGCGACTGACAGTTACCTCTAAGCCGACGAGTTAATAATTCAAAGAGAATTATGATTAGCGGCAGCAATTTTGCATTTGACAAGTTGTAAAAGAGCCAAAGCTCATTAGTTGCATTAGCGGGCTGAAAAATTGTAATTAACTGCAAAAGGCAGAGAGTTTCACTCATGTGGAATAAGCGATTAGCAGGGAAAATGCATTTTCAAAATATCAATAAGTTTCATTTCAATTTTGAAAGTATCATAAAACATGAAAAACATTTATTACAGCTGTTTAAGTATTTGAAACTATCTAGAACTTTGATTAAAGCTTCGAAACTCACTCAAATTGTCCAAAGCTTTCATTAAATGTATTCACATAATACCCAGAGCTTTTATTAAAGCTTTTTAAAATGTCTGAAAGAATCCAAACCTTTGAAAGTAACCCAAAATGACAAAAGCTTTAATAAGAATATATCTGAAAATACCAGCAGCTTTTATTGAAGCTTCGAAAATATTTGAAGATACAAAAGCTGCTGTTAAAGCTTTTCTGAAAATATCAACAACTTCCATTCAAGCTTTGAAAATATCGAAAACTTTGATTCAAGCTCTGAAAGTAAATTAAAACTTTCAATAAAACTTTCTGAAAGTAAAATATTTTCATATTTGTCCAGAAATTTCATTATTAATAATTTAGACACTTTAAATTTCCCGGAAATACGTTTTCATAGAAATGATTTTCACGATGTTTATAATATGTATAGAATTTGATAGTCAGCATACCCCACGCCTGCGTACAGGGTAGAATTGCAAATCGTTGTCAAGAGTTATCTAATACGATTTTAATTAGTAAATGATATTTTAAGCTGTCAAGTGGCAGTCGCTAAGAAAAACTAATTGCCATTCAAGCATTATCTGTTTCTGCTGCCCCACACAGAGAGAGAGAGAGAGAGAGAGAGAGAGAGAGAGAGAGGGCAATTGTAGTGGTTGCATGTAGCTTGCAGCAGGCACAGCCCTTAAGTGGCACGTGCCACCACAGCCAGCCACGTCGCGGCTGCTCCGCCCCGCTGACTGCTCCGCCCCGCTGACTGCTCATAGATTTAGGAGTACATATTTCTCAGCCGCGCAAGATAATCGTATCGCACACACACACACGCGTGCTACGTGCTGCTGCGGCTCTTACGTACTTATATGCCCCACACACATGGACTGCATTTCCGTAGCTGGCGCAGCTGCTCGAAATTAGGCTTACTTTTTGCTTAGGCAAACGAACTGCCGTTAATTAGAGGCAACTGTAAATAGGAATACATTCGGATCGAATGAACTAATATTCATGTTAAGCTGCGCGCAGTTGCTGCTGGCGCCACCAAGTGGCCAATCAATCAAACTGCCTGGCGTCCAGGGTCAAGGCGCCTTTGACCAAATTAATTTAATAAGCCAAAAAACCAAATCAAATTAGAATTCCATTTTCCTTTTCTTTTTTCTTTTTTTTTTTGTTTTTTTTTTTTTTTGTTTTGTGACTGCAGATAGTCATAATGAAATCAAGCAAAGTCGACACCAAGTTCAAGGACACGACAAATATCCTTCAGTTTTTTTATTGATTGCTCTGAAGGGTCTAGACGCTAGACGCATTTCAGTGTCAGCTCAATGTGCTGCATTTGTATGTAGCTGTAAATATGTATATATTTTATTTATATATACATACATACATACTCAAATGAGCTAAATAAGCACCAGATAGACGGTAGAAGTCAAAATAATTGTAAGCTTAAAAAATACCAGACTCTCATATATGTGTATCTTCTCTCTATCTCCCTCTCTCATCTTCTTCTTCATCATCTTTCCCTACCCTTTTTTTCTGGTATTTTCTCTTTTTCCTCGTGCTTATATTTTTCCTATTTCTGTTTCTTCTATACATGTGCACATCTGCTTTTCTGTTTTTCTGTACCTGCAGGAATCTTCTTCATCTTTTTTTTTCTATTCATGCTGTCTCATTTCTGTTGTTCTTTACTACTGCTTGTGTTCTGCGTCTTCTTCTTCTTATTTTTAATCTGCTGTTTTTCCTTCTTCTTTTTCTATTTCCTCTTCTCCTTTTTCTCCTCCCTTCTTCTTCTCCATTTTCTTTTTCCTTTTCTTCTTCTTCTCCTTCTTCATCTTCTTTTTCTTCCTCCTCCTTCTCTTCTGCCCCTTCATTATTTTCTTCTTCTTCCTCCTCTTCCAATTCTTCTTCTTTTTCTTCTTCTTTGTCTTCTTCTCTTTTTTCTTTACATTCTTCTTCTTCCTCCTCCTTCTCTTCTGCCCCTTCAATCATTTCTTCTTCTTCTTCTTCTTCTTCCTGCTCCTCTTCTTTCTCTTCCTCTTCTTCTTTTTCTTCTTCTTCTTCTGCTTCTTCTGCTTCTTCTTCTTCACCTTCTCCTTCTTTTTTCTCTTTTTCTTCCTCCCCCTTCTCTTCTTCCTCTTCATTTTTTCTTCATCTTCTTATTCCTCCTCTTCTTCTTCTACTTCCTCTTTTTCTTCTTCTTCGTCCTGTCCATTCTACCATCTGTTCACCTTTTTCTAGTCCTTCAACTTTCTATTCTTCCTCACATTCTTCTCTTCTTATCTATGATTCAACAGATCTTCCCTCATGAAATGGGCTCCTTAACCAATTACTGTTTTTACAGTTTTGTGCTTAAAACAACCAATGTAAACAGATTATGTTAGTTGTATATATGTTATATCGAGAGTCGAGTATCGCATATCGAGTTGGGGCCACTCAAAAGCCAGTTTTAATTGCATTATCGATGGCTAAGAGCGCACAAAGAAATGCCTAATTGAATGCACAAATGCAATCAATTAAGGCTGAAGGCGCTGCACACACGTGCCCAAGACGCTATCCCGCAGAGTTGTTGCTTTGCCTTGATATCACTGATACGACCCGTCGTGCACAGCCTTTGCAGATGTACATAAATCGGAATGCGGGGTGAGGGATGGGGGTGGCTCCACTGGGGGGCTCAGCGCATCGCTCGCTGATGAGTTCAATCAAGTTGTAAGCATGATTTCACATTGTATTGGATGTGCCGCAGCGTGCTGAGTAATTCAATACACAATCAACAGCGTTTTAGACTTCATTTGCAGCTAAATAAAAAAGTGAAAAGCGGCAAAAGGGAAAAGGAAAAGGCACAGAGAGAAAGAGAGAAAAAGGAGCAAAAGGCCAAATCAAATCATAAAAAATAATATGCCGCGCAAGGGCGCAACAGGATTTCCTCTCTGCATGTGTCTGACTGCGGAGCTGGCTGGCAAAGAAAATCAACAAGCTTTTACCTTTGGCATGCAAACGAGATGAAGCACAAGAATTCCAAGCCACCAACCCGCCCCCCCCCTCTCCCTGCCCCACTCTATGTCATCCCCCCGCATGCGGCGCAGCTTCAAATTGATGCAATTTATGAAAACTTTTGTGCGCTCAATTGCGAGAGACGAGTATACAAGACACTGTCATTTTTATGCACTTCTTGTGCCAAAACAATTTCTCCATCTTTACACCGAGGCAGGGCGAGGACGTCTCCTTCGAGCAGTCCTTTTCTTCTTCTTTTTTTGCCAGCTTTCGGCATTTGTGCATTGTGCGGCAAATTAAGCGCATTGGCTGTGACTTCATTTAGCCGCACACATACAGTGAATACTCGTACATAGCGAACAAGTCAGCTTATGAATATGAAAAGGCATTTGGCAATCACTTTAAATCTGCCACTCGAAGCAACGAAAAGCAATTCCCGGCCTAATGACTGCCATTTGTAGCCCAGAAATGAAATGAAATGAAATGTGCGCCAGACCTGACGGCCTTTATTTATTTTTATGGCTCTCCCGCCGAAGATACTCGCTCGCTCCTGTAATTACACTCGAGAAAAACATTCTGCAATGTTATGCAAAAATTATGGCATTAAATAAGCTTAAACTTCTCGTATTCAGATTAAGTCTCAGGAAAACATATATTTTTGTGTAATTTACTAATGGACTTAGTTTATTTAAATATTCCATCATCCCATGAAATTTAACTGAAATTTTAAAATCAATCCCAATCAGCAGCAACAGCTAACAGCTCACATGTTATTCTACAGCAGCTGCGCTCTGTAGCATTGCCTTAAACATAACATTTGCCTGTTAATGTTAGCCAACATAACAGACGCCCCTGCATTGGCCCCTTTTCGAACATTGCCCCGCTTGTGGGAGGGGTTGCTAACAGTATGTTGTGAGCGCGCGAGCTATGTTAACTACGCCAGCTGGCTGTTATGTTTACCAGTCGCTGTGCGAGCTACCCGAGGCCTGTTAGAGCTGCAGCGTAATGTAACGGCTTGAAATTTGATTTGATTTGAAGCCTCTCTGTTAGCTGCTGGTTGAGTGCTGTTAACAGCCGCTGTTAGCTAATGCTTTTAAGCGGTAGCATATTGAATTATCTTGATTTTATACAGAACATGTGTTATATATGATAATATATGATATGATATGATAGTTTCATATACATACGCTATATCAAGTGCACATCAAAAACAAAGTTAACTGTCTGATTCGCTCGCTTGCCATTTCCCGACCGATGCTGAGAGCTGGCCAAAAGTTTTCTTAACTTTTCATCAGGCTAATAAAGCGTGCGCCTTTTCGTGCCTCAAAGTGGTAGCCGAACGACGACTTCTAATCAATGCGCCCTTCGACTATCTCTCTATGTATGAGGGTGTGCGTGTGTGCGTATGTGTGTGTGTGTGTGTGTGTGTGTGTGTGTGTATGTGTGTGTGTTTAGAGTTGTGCTGCTGCTGCTGCTGCGGCTAATGAATAGAAATGTCGTCCTTCAAAACTTTTTAGCTGGAAGCTGGAGGCTGGCTGCTGCCTCTCAATTTGTGTCCCCGCACTGCGATACGCTTTATGGGTTAATGAAAAGCTGATTTCACATCCATATTTCACACCCACACACACACACACACACATACACACACACACACACACTTACACTTACTTAAGTTAACTTTGAGTTTTGACTTTTGGAAAATTGCAAAAGATTTGCGTCTCGCTTCGAATGCAAAACTTAAATGCGTGCCATATGAAACGTTAATTGTGGTGCTGGCTGGCTGACTGTGTGAGTGGTTGGGGTGGTTCGGCTGGTTGGGGTGGTTGCTGTCGGTCTGTCCGCTTGTGTGGTTGTGGTTTCATGTTTGTCTACACCTAAGAGACTCAGTCGACGACTCTTGTAATCAATGCACAGAAACTGATTCAGTTTAGGAAACTTTTAGCTTTTTTTAGCTTTTTTTAACTTAATTAAACAGAGGACGAACAGTTTCTTTCTTTCTTTTTCATTATAATAGTTCAGTTTAATATACTTTATGTATGTTTATTTATATTTATAAATTCACATTTACAACTTTCACAATATTCTCATGAATTCAGAAATGTTTCCTTTAGTAAATTATTTTTAAATGAAAACCAATAAGTATTTATGTTTGAAGTGTGTCTTTGATTCTCTCTCTAACTTTTTATCTCTCTCTCTCTCTCTCTCTCTCTCTCTCTCTCTCTCTCTTCATCACTATCTCTATTCGTCTCTCATTCTAAATAACTGGCTGTCTCACTCATTAGCTATCTTCCTGTTCCTATCTCTCCCTCTCTATACCTTTCTTTCTCTCTCTCTTTCTTCCTCTTTGTTTCTTTCTCTCCATATATTTCTTTCTCTCTCTCTCTGTCTCTCTCTATTTCACTGTCTCTCTCTATTTCTCTGTCTCTATCTTCCTCTCTCTCTGTCTCTATCTATCTATTTCTCTGTCTATCACTCTATTGCTTTATCTCTCTCTTTCTCTCTTTCTCTTTCTCTCTCTCTTTCTATTTCTCTTTCTCTCTCACTCTTTCTCTCTATCACTTTCTGTTTCTCTCTCTCTTTGTCTCTTTTTCTATATTTCTTTCTCTCTCTCTCTATTTATCTGTCTCTCTCTCCATTTCTCTGTCTCTCACTCTATTTCTCTGTCTCTCTCTCTCTCCCTCTCTCTCTCTCTCTCTCTCTAACTCAGTGACTCCCTCTCTCTCTCTTTCTTTTTTTCTTGCTCTCCCTCTTACTCTCTCTCTCTCTCTCTCTATATATATATACATATATATATATATATATCCATCTCTCTCGCACACTATCTCTTTCTCCCTCTCTATCTTTCTCTCTCTCCCTCTTTGGCCACTTTAATATTTATTCCAACTGCATCCGCAAGACAAATAATTTTTCTTTCATTCATAAAATTTGACATTAGCATATTGCATTTCCATTGCGTTAATGTGACAAAATGACAAATGAAGTGGGGGTGGGGGGAGGTGTTTTTTATCAACCAGCAACCAACTACCCGCCACCCCTCTCCTCTCTTCAGCCCTTCCCCCTTCAGATGCATTTTATGCGTTTCGCGGAAAATGCATTTGCATTTTTTAGTTGTTGCTGTGGCTGCTGATGCAGCTGATGCTGACAGACGTGGGCGTTATCGCTTAGCATGGGCGTGGGCATGGGCGTGGCAGCAGTGGCAAAAAGTAAAAACACTTTGACAAACGTTTACAAACTCGCCGAAGCGACAAAACTAACAACAACAATGAGAACGCAATGGAGCAACTCTGAAATTGATAAATTGATTTATGCTCAGCGCAAGAAGATTCTATACAGAAAAATACAACAAATTCACATCAGTTGACTGTGCGAAATATATGCAAAAACCTTTACTATATGAAATGAAAAATGAAAAATGATGCAAGACAAGCGCCAACCATGAACAAATTTGTAGCTTTTCAACGAGACTCTTAACAGGACCCCAAGATGTACAAGTCGAAGTGCATAAAAAGTCCTTTTTAACTGTTCCCATAACCAGGTCTACAAAGATATAGAAATAGGTTCAGGTATAGGTCTAGGCACAGATCATGAAACAGGATCTTATTGCATAGAGAAAGAAGTTGGAGTGCTGCAACAAGGTCTTTAGGGGCTTTTATATCACATATACTCAAATTATAATTCCAAATTCAAATCGCAAATTTGAGATATTTTACAGGCTTACCAACAGAACCTAAGACGAATGTTGTCGAAAGCCAATATGACTCTTTTTACTTCGATAGAGAGTAGAGAGCAGAGATTGAGCGAAGCTTTGAAAAGAAAATAAACTGGCTTTAAATTTAAGAATGTTAACAAAATAAATAAATATATATATATATATATATATATATATATATATATATATATATATATATATATATATATATATATATATATATATATATATATATATATATATATGTATATATATATATATTGGGCAATAATAGTAGAGATATAGCATTATAACGTATATTATGTACAGTTATACATATACATATATTTAACATTTTGAATAGGTACAGCTATTTGATATCGAATCTACAAGTATTTGACTCAAATAAACTTAGAAAACCGATATACCACATTGCTGTCTATTCAGTATTTCAACCTCTATTAATATAACAAAACAGAAACTTCTTCAAAATAACCATATTTTTATAAAAAAAAGATTTGTCTGTGAGTTCATTATAGTGCTGACAATATAGAAATGGATATGGATAGTTAATGATTGTAGATTTTATAGAATTAAAAGAGATTTCATAGCTTTTCATATAACTAAAAAGTAAAACAAGTATACCCTATGCTAACTAAAGAAAATGTTTAAAAATAATCAAATTTAAAATTTAACAAAAAAATGTGTAATTTTAATTTTTCTGTAAGTCCCCTGACTTTCCAAGGTTTTACTAATAAGTGCCTATAGCGAATCAATAGATATAACGGAAACTGTTCAGGTTCCCCTCAGATTCGTTATATCGAGGTTTCACTGTATACATGTACATATATGTCTATGCAATGTAAATATAAATAAATGCATATAAAATTCAAATATCTAAATAAACGCTGAATTTATTGGAGTTTATTTATTAAAAGCTTCAGCTAGTTGAACAATTGAGAGCTGGGCCAATCGAGCTTTGAGTTCGTGGCACTTACACGTTGCCACACTTCGTGCAGCTGATTGAGTTTAGGTAACCACATGAACCCTGTCCCTGCCCCACGTCCTACGCCTCACGCACGTAGCCAGGACACCACAAACAAAAACATAAAGAACAAATAAAAGCAAAAAACAAAAAAAAAGGCAATGTCAAACAATATTTCCGTAATAATTTCAATTTTTGCACAAGAAAAGTTCTGCCTGTTGTAAAGGCAGCGAAGCTTTGTGTGTGGGTGTATCAATGTGTGGGTGTGTGTGTGTGTGTGTGTATTTTGTGCACTGACACATTTAAAGCGTATAGACAAATAATTCAATATGGTAAGCAAGTCACGTGCCTGGTGTGTTATTGCTTTTTGTTGGCTTTGATTCCGCGTAGACAACGAGCACGAGGACGAGCAGGACAATGGCAGACAGCGCTCAAGCATGGGCAACCGCTAATGCCACGCCCACCACACCTCTCCCTCACTCTCTCTCTCTCTCTCTCTCTCTCACTCTCCCTCTCTCTGTGTGTGCTTCGACTGCAATCATTATAAACTTAATTAAAATATCGACAAGCCATAATAAATAACAACAGCCGCTACGGTGCGCTAGACAACGCATTTGGCTTAAAGTCTTCCACAAACACGCCGCCGTCTGGCTGTAAATATTGAAACGCCCACCTGGCTGGCAGCGTTACACCTGCCAGCAACCGTATCACAAATTTCGGCCCGTCTCGCGGGGGTGGCTCTGAGCATTGCGACTGTTTCAATAGGAGTTGGATATTATAGAAAATAATGAATATACATATATATCAGATATGTGGCTCAATCCACCCAGAATCTAGTCTAAGACCCAGATAAGGTCTACTCTTTAACTCTGTGCCTCAACTACTCATAGTAGTTAACAACTCGGTGAACTGCCCTCGCAGTGCGCGTATTTACGTACATACATATAAACACCCATAATCTTGTCTAACACCCAGATATATCCTTTATAAGGTCTACTCTATAACTCAACTACTCATAGTAGTTGCCAACTCAGTGAACTGCCCTCGCAGTGCGCGTATTTACATACATATAAACAGCGGCGTTCGCTCATCCACACACAGGTAACAATCACAGGTAACTGCTACATGTGTAAATATTTACAAAACGCGCCAAAAACGTTGGCAAACAGACGCCAGGCGCCTTCGCCCGTACCGTTCATCATCATTATCAGATTCATCATCATCATCATCATCATGATTGTTGCTGTAACTGTAACTCGTTCGCAGGCACATGTGAAGCGACTGTGCAACGTTATTTATGCCATTCGATATATTTGTGGTTGTTGTTGCTGCTGCTGCTGCTGTCGCCAATGGCTCACAGCTACCCACACACACACACACACACACACACACCCACTCACCCAGCCACACCCACACACGCTCACTGTTGCTCTTTATTATTATTATGCTGTCATTTCTGTTGTCGCGACACTGTCAGCAACATTGTTGTTGTTGCCTTTGTGCGTCAACCCCCTTGCACCACCCGCTGCTGCCGTTGCTCCTCTCTGTCCACACGAAAGGGTTCAACTACTTCGTCGTGTATGACACATGCCATAATAATTTTATGCCCTACAAATTGCTTAACCCTAAATATTTAATTAATATGGCAAATAGGTCTACAGATTTGGCCATAAGCATATGTTTTATAGCCCATAAATCGATGTTGTTAGGTTCTTTTTTATTTCGTATCCATTAGATTTGAGTATTTCCCTTTAGGCGGCCATCTGAGTGTTAGGAAAACATTCGTAAGTTGCATAAAAACATATGTTTGAGATCCTCAAAGATAACAAATAAATAAGATAAAGCACACTCTTTATAAACTTAATCAAATACAGTGCGCCGCTGCAACCGATCGTGAGGAGCTGCGCTCACAGACTAACTCACCTCGCTCAGCTCGCAGCTGCGCTAAGTCGGCAATCTCACCCATACAATCACAAGTGAAGAGTATCAACTCGCAAGTCTCCTGTGCTCTGACCAACCACAGCGAAGATAATTGAATCGCAAACTTTTCGGCCAATGGCGTGTCTGCTCGTGCTCTACTCTAACAACGCAGATAACAGGATCGAAAGCTGTTTGTCCAATAGCTAAAGCTTGGAAAGAGCGAATAAGCAAATAAAGCTATAATTAAAGGAAAAATATATATTTATTGAAAATTGTAAAAGAATTTAATATTTGAATAAATGCGGTCTCGGCACATCTATGGATGCCCAGGCTGAAATGACCTGTAGTCAAGTGACGCTGCATACATACACATATGTATATATACACACATATATATTCAATGCTGTTTAGAAAACGTTTGAACTGCTCACTAGCGCGAAAGGGAACAGGCAGTCAGCAGCGGCAAAGCCACATAGCCGCGCGACCCACCCTGCGCCGCTGTAGAGCCACCCCAACCGGAGGCAAAACGTTGAAGCGCTTCGCTTGCCTTTGATATGCGACCATTTAAGTGGCAGGCGGATGGTGCAATAACAACGTAGCGGACCCAGAGTAACATACACAAAGAATACCCTCGAGGGAACCAATCTGCAGTGTATACAGTTTGACGGCCATTGGCACAAGCGCACAATCAGTACAGTTTTGCAAGCATTGTCCCAGAGAGACACAGTGGAACGGAACGGATTGTTTTTACTACAAATATATACGAATTTTATTGATTTTGTTTTATTGTAATTGGTGTTAAGCGTAGAAATAATAAATGTATTGGTGGTAATTTATAATACACATACATACGTATGACATATGTATATGTTATACATATATAAATGTATATAGACGCACATATACGTATCTATGTATGTACATATGTGTATATATGTCTCATGTGGTTCTATATACATCGATGCCTAGCTCTATGTAGAAGGTTGCTTATGGTCTATTACTAAAACAAACATAGCGTCGTATCTAACTTAAGTTTTTAAGGACTATTCTCAAGATAATCCGTATCATTGCCTTTCTACGCTGGCAAGGCGGAGGTGGTCGCAAACCCTAGCTTAGTTAAGACACAGGAGATCGTTGAAACAATGGACGACGGCCTAGTAGCCGTCGTGCGATCATGTCAAATGGGGCGTGGCAGCTGACGCCGCTTGGCCGCCAGCGACTGCCTTGCCGGAGAAAAATCGATTGCCTGGCTGCGTGGTGAACAGCAGTGTGTCCACCGAGGGTAATATTTGATTCGAGTGCACCAAGAGCGGCACCATCGACACCTGGGTGGGCCCAGAGCCCAGACCCATGCTGTCCGCTCCAGTGCTCGTGCAACTGGTCAGCTTGCCCTGCGCATTCAACGTGAAGGCGGGCAGATAGTAGTTGGTGCTGCGACCAGTGTTCACGTGTGTCGTAGTCGAGCTGCTCGTGTTGCTCGAGGAGACAACTGCCAGCTCCATGGATGCGGGCGAAGAGAACGGCGATGACTCGAGCGAAGGACAGGCCAATCGATTGCCATTGACGGACTTATGGGGCACTGTAAAACCAAGAGAGATCAGATTACTATAGTGTTCATATATAGTGTTGGACGCAATCGACTTACAGAAATCTTCGTCAGCTAACAGCTCATCGGGTATTTCGTTTTTAATTTGAAAGTGCAGGGCGGCGGCTGCCTCGGAGGAGATGGCGTTGTCGGAGGTGCCAATATCGGTGTTGACAACGGTCGGTACAAACATCCCGCTCTCCTCCATCTCCAGGGCCTGCTCCATGATCAGGTCCTCGGCTGATGTTAGGCTGAGGCCATTCAGATCCAGATATGGACTCTGTATTTGCAGCGGCTCCTTCTTAATCTGCGGCACGGCAACGGACAGTGCGGCGCCTGCTGCTGGCTTCTGTTGCAGCTGCTTCGGTGTCAGTTGCTTGCGTTCCCGCTTGGTCTTCAGTTGCTTACCGGGCAAAGCAGAAGACTGCGACGTCGGCGGTGGTGGTGTTGACTGCGCTGCCGCCGCAGCACCAGCAGCAGCATTCGTCGCCTTGCGTACGGGCAGCGGATGCACCTGCTGCAATGCGGTGCCTGCTGGCAATGTGATGCCCAAAGCGGCCAACGTAGCTTGCTGTGGCTGTTTCTTTTTGCGTGTCTGCTTAGCCGCTGGCGCGGGTGCATTACTAACTGTCGGCTTGGCTGGTTCTTTGCTGGGCTGCTGCGCTTCTCCCTCAGCTCCGACCTGTGGCTCCTCTGTGGGTGTAGCTGCTGCAGCGGCTGCAGCTGCCGCTGCTGCTGCTGCCGCCTTCTGTGCCTTGGTTGTTGTCGACTTCTTTGAACAGTAGGAGGGAATGTTCTCGAGATGCTCGCCAGTCTTGTGGTCCACTTTGTGGCGACGTCGTGTATGCTTCAGCCAGTTGGGAAAGTTGGTGAAGTCGCGCGGACAATAGTTGCACTTGAAGGGACGCATGCCCGTATGGATGTTCGAGTGCTGCTTCAGCTTCGAGTTGCTGATGAAGCTCTTGTCGCACACTGTGCAAGCAAACGGACGCTGCTCCAAGTGCACCAGATTGTGCACCTTCAGGCAGCGCTCGGTTTTGTACATTTTGCCGCATTTCTCACAGCGATAGGAGCGCGTCTGGGCATGATATTTCTGATGGCGCTGCAAATGGGAGCGCTCCTGAAATCGTTTCTGGCATTCGGGGCATTCATACGGCTTCTCCGAGGAGTGAATGCGGGCATGATGCGTCAAATTGATCTTCTGCACGAATTTCTGGCCACAGATATCGCACTGGTACTTCTTATTGTCACTGTGTATCTTGCGATGCATCCACATGCTGCCCAGTTTCAAGCTGTAATTGAGGATACGTATTAATTTTGGTTTTCCCACAAATGATGCTATCTTACCATTTGCCACAGTCCGGGCACTTCTTCCATGTGTCCTTGCGGCCCTCAGTTCGATGCGTCTTCAGGTGCTTCTTGAGTCCCGCCAACAGCTCGAACTCACGCTGGCATTCGGTGCAATTGTATGTGATCCGCAGACGATGAGCGGCCGCCTTATGGGCGTTCACCATTTGCTGATTGTCCAAAACCAAACTATTACAGTCGAGGCACTTGTAGAGGGGCTGGGGCATAGTATCCAGCTCCAATTTACCACTATTATCTAGCGGAGCTGCTGGTGGTGGCATATCGTTCGGTTGCTCCTGCGGCTGCTGCTGCTGTTGTTGGAATATTGTAAACGAATGCGGCGCGTGCTCCGCCTCACAGATCTCCACTTTGGTCTGAACCGGGGTTTTTGTGGTCTCCTCCGGCGCTGGCTTCTCCTCAGCTGGTTCCTCCTTAAACACCTTCAGGCGCACCGCAGTGGCCGCGGGTAATCGAAACTTTCGCTGTGTCTGGCCAGCCTGCATATGCATCTGTTCAGGTGACGGTATCTTCACTGGAGTAGTCGATATCTTCTTGAACGGCGAATTGGTAAACGCATTTGGCGGCTCAGGCCTCAAGAAGGTAACATTAAATTCTGAACTAGTGTTATCATTAGCGCTGCCACTCGAAAGGTTTGCCACGTTCACCGCACTGGGACTTGCACTGGGACTGGGAGCAGTCAAATCGTCCCGACACACATCGGCGGGCAAATTGAGCTCCGTATTGTTTTGGGCGCTTTCATCGAGTACGCGCCAAAAGTCAGTTGAGGAGAGGCTGTTGCCGTTGATGAAGCTCGTCGAGCTGATTGTCACACATGCGGACAGATCGATGTCCAAGGATTCGTCCTTAATGCTCGATATGGAGTCAAAATTATTAATGCGTAGCAGCGAGCTAAGGATCTCATCGTGGGCCGCTTTAGTGGGTGTGCTTGCATTTGCCGCATAGTCACCGCCATATATTTTAGGCGGCAATTTTTTGCTTGGCGCCTCTTCTTTCATTCTCTTTGATTTGCCTTTACACTCCATTCGCAACTGCGACACGTAAAGGTTATGCGGTCGGCGTTTCTTTATTTTTGTCGCTGACGTTGGTCAATTTCATACACTTGTTTGTAGTTCAAAGTCACAGCACTGTCAATTTGTACATTTCGGTTGCTTTTGTACAATGTAACACTTAATTGTTGCACAAAAACACCAAAAATATTGTGAAATGCGCTTTGTTTTTGTCACGCTATGAATTCTCAAGTCGCCATTTTGACAAACAGTGTTGCAAGACGCGACGCCTTTGCTGTGGCCAGGGTTGCACACGCATTATTTATCGGTAGCCGGCTATTATGTAAATTGCAAGAATTTCACCCTAACGAACTACAGTCCCACTGTTGTTGTGACCAGTTTTATAATAGTGTGACCACTCAGCGTGTGCCACAAATACAAAAATGGCGTCTGAGCAAGACGAGAACGTTGTAATAGAAAATTCAGGTAAATAATGCTACGAAATCATGTAATTTATACGATTGCAGTGTGCTCTGACATATAAATCACATTACCTATCAACTATTTCGTGAGCATCGTAATTATTTAAGCTGCAAACAAAGCATATTCTGGCTGGAAAAAACGTGAAAATCACGCGGCTCACACGAAAAAAAAAAACCACCACATTGTGCAAAGAGCCCTAGTTACACACACATATGTGCCACACTTATGCACACTCACATACGCGCGGAATTCATCATAAACGAAGTTTTCATTTTTTTTGTACATTTTGCAGCGCGGCGTACTCGTTCAGGTCGACCTGTGGCTGCACCTGCAGCAGCACCAACGCGAATGACGCGTCGCACATCGAAGCGACAAGCGCAGGTCAGTATCCCAAACACCCCCACTCATTGCCTTTCTCTCTCCCTCTTATGGTTTGCATATGATGAAAAAACATGCATCTTCATGCGGATGTGGCGTTGTTCCATTCGTAAATGATGGCTTCCAGGTGATTTTCTGCAAGGGCCAACTGATTATGCGAAACAATATAGAAGAATGGGAAAATAATAATTGAACTATCTATATAATTAAGCATAAATATGCATATATTTCCACTCTGCCAGTTAAGCGATCAAGAGGAGGAGAACGAGGTCAATATTCAGCCAATCATGGGGCATCCCGAAGAGGAGGAGTTGGAGCACGTTGTGGCAGAGGCAAATGTTGCTACTGCCATTGACGACATTCAATACGATGAACTTGCGAGGCTGCAGCAAAATCTAGATGACGATGTGGACATGTTGGCCACAACTGAAACAACTGGCGGCGTGGATGAGAAGAGTTCCTCATTTCCATTTGGTGCCGTAACCGAACAGCATTCAGAGACCAGTGATGAGGTCAAAGAGAGCCGGACCGAAGAAGGTGTAGATACATCGTTACTGGCCTCCTTGGCGGGCGATAACGCCAACAGTTTACCCTCTGTGGGAGGGAATGATGAGAATGAGCCGAACACAAAAAAAGCTAACTTTGAATCGAATTCAGACGCCCTGCTGCCACTTGACAGCAAACTTAGTTCATCCGAGGACTCCATTTCACACCAAGCGATAGCCGAGAGTTTAGGCGACGAAATCGACCACGAAATGGACACAAGCAATGCAACTATTGTAAATACGGAAATCATCTCAGAAGATGAACTGCCGCCACCAAGCAAGCCAGAGATTAATGATGCCGAAGAAGTATCCGACGAAGAGCTGCCAGCACCACAGCGCGCAGAGTTGCCTGCTGACGCAGAGGTGATATCTGAAGATGAATTGCCCACTCACAACAACAATAATGAGTCAAAGCCCAGTGGGAAACGTAAGGCTGGCAAAGATTTGCATGCAACTCAAGCAACCGATGCGGATGACGAGCAACAGAGCAGCAGTGAAGCGGGCTCGAAAAGCAAGCAACCAGAACAATATAATCCCTGTAGTCCAACTACAGAGAGTAACGATGAACCACCCGTGGAAAAACGCCCCAGGGTCGATGAAGGTGGGTAAAAATAAAAATATTCAAGGCATACATTAAGTTCAATAACTAATTTCTAACAGATGTCGAGCACAAAGACAAGGATAAGGAAAAGGATAGCCAGAAGAGGGATAAGGAGCGTGACAAAGACAAAGAGAAGGAGAAGGAAAAAGACAAGGACAAAGATAAAGAGAAAGAGCGTAAGAAATTGCCGGATCTCGACAAATACTGGCGCGTCGTCAAAGACGATGCATCTGACTTTACGGGCTGGACATATTTGCTACAATACGTGGACAGCGAGGTGGGTATTATCATGTTATGAAGCCAATTGATAAATTTGTAATACTGTTTACCCATTTAGTCTGACGCTGAGGCGGCACGCGAAGCCTACGACACATTCCTGTCGCACTACCCCTACTGTTACGGCTACTGGCGCAAGTATGCTGACTATGAGAAGCGCAAGGGCATCAAGGCGAACTGCTATAAGGTGAGTACCCAACACAATTTTATGCAATTAAACAAACTTTGCCATTCTTTGTTTTATGCTTAATATTACAATTACAATTGATATTAAATGTGTTGTTATAATGCAATTTATTATAACTGAATAAAAAATAATCTACATTCAATAAAAGCAACGATTACCAACAAAAGAAAAACAGAACAAACTAAATTACAGAAACGAAGTCCAAAAGATATATAAATTTATATGTATATAGAACCCAACTGATCCATACACCTTTAGTCAGGGGTCAGTGTAAGTTTTAAAGCAAAGCAGAAGGTCTCGATTGATTAATCCTTTCTTACACATACTCTGGCCTGTCCCCTGTTCGATATACTAGCTGAATTTGTATTATTTAATACTCGGTATCTAAATCATTTTATTGTTTTGAAATTATTATAAATTATATTTATATAAATGTTATTGATCAAATTAATTTGATTTTCATTCAACTTTTCACTGATTTTATAAATCTCTTCAGATTCTCCACTTGATTAATCTAATCTTTAATACCTTAATCTTTAGATTACTCAATCGTTGACCTGGGGGGATCTCCTTTGCCGACCCTTTTCTCAGTGTCTATTTTTAATTTATTAATATGTCTTGCTTTTGATGTGTGTTTAATTAGTTGTTGCTTTAGATACAAAAACTCACAATTGTCTTTACGTTCGATTTTCGGACCTTCTTAACTAGTTTTTATTGTGTGTGGGGCGAACGCGTTTATTGTTGTGCGTCGATTGCAACGAACCCTTTTTGTTGTGCTTTCCGCAACGTTACGTTGTAATATAAAATAAATATCACATTAAGAAACACTTCACAACTGACCCACGAATTCGACTAGTCGGTCAACTTCTCTGCTCTACTTCGCACGTTATCGTTGTCGTTATCACCATACAACTCCTTCGACTCCTACAACACGTTCTCTCGTGAACCCGTAAGTAAGTACAAATGGCGTTTAAATGAAATTTTTAAGTCTATATGTGCAAAAAAAAAAATTAATATTTATATATATATGATTCAAAATCGTGTTACTATATCTGTGTGTGCGTGTGTGTCTATCTTACCTACGTATGTATTTGAAATTAAGTTATTTAAGAGCCGTAAGCTAGCCGTTAAGACACCACCCAGACACCACCCACAAAAACTACAGTAAAAACAACAACCCGAGTTAGTTAGACATCTAAGCGTTAACAACGGAACTTGCTAAAGTCTTTTTCAAATCTTTGTAAACATTTCTATTTCTTCTCCTACGTTCGTTCAACAATCAAAAACGATCTGAAAACCGATCCAAAACAATTTTGTTACAAAAAATAAACGAATCAAAAAAAAAAAACGTAGGTATTTGAGCGAGGTTTGGAGGCCATCCCCTTGTCAGTCGACCTCTGGATACATTATCTGATGCACATCAAGTCGCATCACGGCGATGAAGAGCAATTCATACGCAGCCAATACGAGCGAGCTGTGCAGGCGTGCGGCCTAGAGTTTCGCTCCGACAAGCTCTGGGATGCCTACATCCGTTGGGAGAATGAATCTAAGCGGTATCACCGCGTAGTCCAGATATACGATCGTCTGCTCGCGATACCTACCCAGGGCTACAATGGCCACTTTGACAAGTGAGTTCGAGTAGATTTAGTCAGCTTGATTGGATTTCAAATGTTATTCGCTTGCAGCTTTCAGGATGTCATTCATCAACAAGCAATAACCTCGACCATTAGCAGCGAGGAGCTGATCCGCTTGCGCAAGGACTGGCACGAACGCCACCAGAGCAAGTCATCAAAGTCGTCGTCCAAGAGTCGACGTGACAGCGCCAGCTCAAAAGATGCTAAGGGTGAGCGCGATCGCGAGCGCGACCGAGAGCGCGATGAGAAGCATAAGGAAGGGTCTGGTGGAAAATCACCCAAAGACAGTAGTGAACCGCCTACTGATGAATCTGCAAATAACTCCGATCTAACCTTAGGCGAGCCATCGTCCGCGTCGGTTCCATCGAAGGCGGCTCACATCGATCTTAGCGATCTTAGCACGCTCAACGATGAGGAGATTGCCGCCATCAAGGAAAGGGTCATATCAGCGCGTCGCAAGCTGCACAAGTTGACTGTTAATGCGGTTACGGCTCGCTGGTCCTTTGAGGAGGGCATCAAGCGGCCATATTTCCATGTGAAGCCACTGGAACGGGCTCAGCTGAAGAACTGGAAGGACTATCTCGACTTTGAGATCGAGAAGGGCGATCGAGAACGTATTCTGGTACTCTTCGAACGTTGCCTTATTGCCTGCGCTTTATATGATGAGTTCTGGCTGAAGATGCTGCGCTATCTGGAGTCGCAGAATGACCAAAGCCAGAATATTGTGAGCATTACACGTGATGTCTATCGCCGTGCCTGTTGCATCCATCATCCGGAGAAGCCTAGTCTGCATCTAATGTGGGCCGCTTTCGAGGAGTGCCAGCTGAACTTCGATGGCGCCGCCGAAGTGCTGGAGCGCTTGGAGCAGCGTTGTCCCAACCTCCTGCAAGTAGCCTATCGGCGCATCAATGTAGAGCGACGTCGCGGAGCTCTGGACCAGTGCCGCGCCCTGTACGAGCATTATATCGAGCACAGCAAGAGCAAAGGCATCGCCGGCAGCTTGGCCATTAAATACGCTCGATTCCTCAACAAGATCTGCAACGATCTGGGCGGAGGCCTGGCCGTACTGCAGAAAGCCCTAGAGCGAGATCCGGCCAATACTCGTGTAGCCCTGCAAATGATTGACTTGTGCTTGCAGCGCCCACAGGTGGACGAGCAGGAGGTCGTTCTGATTATGGATAAGTTCATGGCACGCGCCGACATCGAACCAGATCAGAAGGTGCTCTTCGCGCAGCGAAAGGTCGAGTTTCTAGAGGACTTTGGCAGCACCGCCAAGGGTCTACAGGATGCCCAACGATCGCTGCAATTAGCCCTCAGCAAAGCCAACGAGGCCCAAAAGAAAAGGTGCTTACAAACGAGACCAAATCCAACCAAACGAAAACTAACTCTTGTTTTTCTTTATCTCCTCAGCAATGAGACAAGTCCAAGTCGTAAGAATTCTACTACCACCAAGGATAACGCTGCTGCCGCCAGTGCATCGTCAGCGGCACCGAATGCCTACAACAACGGAGGATCGGCGGCAGGCAATGCCAACTACAATTACAACTCGGTCAATTCAAGCGCCTACTACGCCCAGCAGAGCGGCGGCGCCTACCCACCGCAGCAAGCACAGCAGCAGTCCTACGACTCCTACTACAACCAATGGGGTGGCTATGGCTCGGGAGGCAGTGCTGCTGGAGGAGGTGCGAGTGCCACCAGTGCCGGCGGTGCTAGCTACAATTATGGCCAGTGGAGTGGATACGGTAACTATTACTGAAACAGGCGTTATATCGCTCTTTCGCGTTCCCTTTATCACCACTTGTACGGGTGGTGGCGCCGAAGTTAGCGTGATCGTTAAACTCTATTGTAAAGATATTTGTAATTTTATAATTTGTTTCTTAAAATACATAATCATATGTAGCATATAAGTGCTTAAATACATATATATGTGAATATTATGTGAAACGGCCACACATCTACACCAATACAAATACAGATACAGATACAGATACAGATACAGATACACATACATATACAAATACAAATTCCGAAACAAATACAAATACAAAAAACAAAAAAAAAAACACATTATGTAACATCTAACACTATAATGGATATTAATTTAATCGGTTCTCTGTAATCGCCCGATATTAAAATTTATTGGCAATTACTTTGTTGATTTTGTTAGTTCGAGAAATTAGGAAATGTATCTAGCCCTAATAAAAAAATGTACAAATAGAAATTAGTTGAGTCATTTAGAGACACGGCCGATACCAGGCCACCTCGCCGCTGTTGCAACCAGTTACCATCAGTGGCTCGCGTGGGCTGAACTTGGAGCAGAGCACCACATCCTGGTGCTCAATGATGTTGGCCAACTCCACTAGCTGTCGCGGACTATGCTTCACCTGATCCAGCATCATCTGGCTAGGATAGTCACTGCAGTCGGCCTGGTAGCCGAGCAGCCGCACGCCATTGGCATAGGGCGAGCAGATGATACGACCATCCGCTGAAAAGCCTGGTTCCTTAATAAAGCCTGGTTTGTTGTTCGTCTCGGAAGCATAATAGAGCAGCTTCTTGGCATTAACCAATATGGTATGTGAAGCACTTTCGCCTGACGTTGCCACAGCTGCAGCTGAGATGTTGCTCAGCGGTCGCATCCGCAATCCTGGGCCAATGTCTGCTCCGAGGTTGCTCTCTGAATTGCTACTGCCACTGCCACTGCCACTAGCGCTGCCGCTACCACTGCCACTACCACTGCTGGTGCTACTGCTGCTGCTGCTGGTGCTGCTGCTCCGACTACCGGTTGTCTCTGTTGGGCTGGTTGCACTAGGAGCATCTGTTTGAGTACTCTGATCTCCAGCCAGGGCAACGCGAGTCCGCGCTGCGCCAGTGAGCAAGCGGTTGGCTGACGAGTAGCGCAGTGGCAACACTCCACTGCTGATGGCGTAAACAAAATTGTAGCCGCTGACGTGATTGGCGGAGTTACGTGCGCGACTTTGGCGTATTGCTCTCTCCTGCACTGTTACCTCAGCCGCCCAGATGTCTGGTATGAAGCTGTCGGATCGCGCACTGACCAACGACATTGTGCCGTTTACTCGGCGTGGGTAAAAGATTCGACGAACCTGTGATCGACCTGCTGTTCCACCTCGCTGTGCTGCCGGCTCTTCTTGTTCTGTTTCACTGGGTTGGGACAACAAAGTGCGCTTCTTCTTGGTCAAGGGCTCGTCCTCGTCATTGCTGTCGTCATCAATCAGTTCGGGCTCCTCGTTGATATCATGGATACACGTCCATTCGCTCTGTTCATCGCAGCTCACGTTCCTGGTCAGCATGCAGCGGCATTGTGGATGTATCTGTAGCGCCATTATCATCTCTGCATCGTTCTGCTCCGGGAAATCAGTCACTAGCTCCACACGATTCTTTTTCTGATACTTCGAAAAGACGTGATCATATTTAGCGGCCTGTGGTATATACTGATCGCCCAGCTGCATAAGTCTGTAGATGCCAGGCTGTGGTCATGGGATGCACATTAGGCTGGCTGGCTTAAGAGGTGGAATGACTGCTGCCAACTTACCCGGAATCCACACAAGTCCTTGTGTAGTGTCGTGAGATCTAAATGATGCACAATCATAATGTAGCCGCTGCTGGTGCACAACACCAACTTGTCTCCAGTTGGCGAGATGCGACACCGCATTAGTCCGCTGGCATGGAAAACTCGCTGCGAGATTAGACCTTGCTCCGTCTGCGATTTAATGTCCCAGGTAAATATGCTGCCGTCGAAGCCAGAAGTAACAAGCAGTTGGTCCTTGGACGAGTACTCGATGTTCTTCACCCAATTCGAGTGGCCATGAAGCACGCGCAGCTTTTGCTTCATGTTGCGCAAGTCCCATAAAGCCACCGTGAAGTCATCTGAGCCTGTGGCAAAGAGCCGATCATCGAAAAATCTAAAATAAAACATGCAATTTGTTTTATTTTTATAAGCAACAGGTAGTATGATGATTAATGCACACTTAATGCAATTAACACTATCTGTATGTGCATCGGGAATTTTGAAGATTTCTTTCTGTGTGATGGCATCGAAGACGAGGACGCACTTCCGTTCAGTGGCCGCAACAACCATATTGCCATCGGAATTGAACTCCAAATTGAATATGGCACCTGTGTCCTGTCCGGCCGTGCTAGGATTGCAATTGGAATGGTAACTGTTGAACATGCCCATCGAGCTGTAAATCCGGCGCATCAGTAAGTTTTCAGCACCGGAGTGCCTATGTTGATGCAGCCAGCAGCTCTCTCGTCGGCTCAGATACTGATCCATGTTAGTACACTCTCTGTGTTTGTATTATCCGTTGCCTTTTAGTAGATCTGGATGGCTTGTGTATATCAGAATTTCTCGATTGAGTAGAGATGTCAATATCGGCAAGTCTGTGACCGGGGACTGCGAAACATCGAATCACAATCAATTCGAAATTATATTCTGCACTAATCTAATTATAGCTAATTGCATTTTCAAATCATTTTTAATACGAATCCCGTAAGCAATAAGACGCCACCTTTATAACATTTATAAATTCTGTATGGCTTACGATTTACATAAACATTTGACAGCCCTGACCCTGATTGTGACTGGTTTAAATATCGACGTGTAGAATGTTCATAGTTGCAACTTACTCGTTTAAATTTTATGCATGAGTGAAGTTAGTAATTAACTAAATATATGCGATTAAAGTGAATAAATAGCAACTATCGTTTAATTCGAGTTTAATCAATTATACAATAGATCAAATATGGAAAATCACATGTGTAAAATATATATACATATATTTGTATAAACTATTTACGTATATATTGTTAAAATTGATTTATTTGTACTAATATTTAGAACAATGCGTATTTTTTATTGTTCTTTATAAATACTCTTTTAGAACATTACGCTTGCTTAAAACAGTTAGCTGTTGTCTCTTCTGCAGCCCTGGCAAGTGTGACCGTTATTAAATGTTTCTAGTGTTTGGTCACACTAGTTTCTGTGGGCAATAAACAAAAAATGAGCACTTTTGCAGCAAGTTCAACAATAAATATGTGGGGATAGCATTTGTGTAGCAAGAAAATAAACAGCGTTGACAATATGGAGCGCTTCGCTTTCAAGATTGATGCAGCTCTCAAGGCAAACTTGTACAAGATCTGCCGTCTGTGCGGCATCGATAATCCGTCCAAGGTGCCAATACTACCCGTTGAGAGCGATGTTGTCGACCTGGACGAGCCCAGCCTTAGCCAAAAGGTTTTCGAATTGGTTGGCTTTATGGTAAACGATATTTATCTACTAAAAAAACGTGAGCTGTTAAATAAAAACCAACACCCTTTTTGCAGGTTACGCGCACCGATAAAATGCCGCAGACAATGTGCAGCTTGTGTGTGGATAAAATCAATGATTTTTATGAGTTCAGGGAAATGTGCTTCGCGACAAACAACCAGACACGAAAGCTGCTGGGCCTCAAAAGTGTGGATCCCCAAAAGGTAAACAACAGCATCAATTCAATAAAATAATGAGCTAATTACGAACAATATCCCATTCACAGATTGTTGATGTGAAGCCCATATTTAAAAGCGAGCCCTTAGCAACTCCTGCACCTGCAAAGCGTGGGCGCAAACGTAAAACGGAGGACGCTGCTAGTAGCAGCGGCAGCAGCGCCGCCAAATCAACTACAATTGATGTTGCGCTGGATGCTGTCAAAAATGAGCCGTTAAGCTGGCGCAAGAAGCTGCGCTTGCAGCCGCTGCCAGCGAGTAAAACCGAAATGTAAGATTATTCGTAAAATTCTAAACATGTCAAGATTATTAATTATTTCATATACAGCAAAGAGGAGCCTGCTGAGGTGAACAAATGTTCGTTATCCGCCAAGAAAACTCGCCACTTGAAAGTCAGCTGCAGCGTGTGCACCAAACGTTTCGACACCAAGGAGCTGGCCGAGAAGCACAAGACATCAGCACATACACCTACAGTAATGCGGTATTATTGCAGTGCCTGCAATCAGAGTCATCATAGTCACAGCGATATCAAGGCTCACCAGCTGTGGCATAAACTGTCCAAGACCCCTTACCGATGTCCACTGTGCGATGCAAGCGTAGCGACCAACTATGCCTACTCCCGTCACCTGCGCGAGCATACGTCAACCACCCCCATCGAGCTGCTGGTGCTGGATCGCGAGTGCCCACTGTGCAAGAAAACGTTTCTAACTAATTTCTTTTATAATACACATCCCTGTGCCAGGCGCACACGCCAATGTGGTGGGTGCAGCCTTCAGTTCAGCACTGAACTCGCCTATATGCGCCACGCACCGTACTGTGCGAAGGTTTACTTGAATCACTCCAAACATATAATGCCCGAGGCAGCTCACCACGAAGCCCAGATGCGCATTAAGAACGAAAACGATTGGGATGTCGAGGACAACGCACAATCGTCGATCGTATACACAAAGCAAACGGACATGCAGCCGGTGGTTGTGCTCGAACGCTTGGGATCACCAATATTGCGCGCTTCGTCTGTGGGCCGCAGCAGCGACCGGGTGTCATCCAAAAACTATTTAAAACGCGTAGATCAGTTGCTTAAGAATACAATGAGCACGCTTGTTAGTATTAAGCACGAGCCCGAGGTGCACATCGATGACACTGGCCCACCGTTAGCCTCTGAAGATCCAGAGAGCGAACCAGATGATGAGACGCCCGTTTGTGACGATTTCCATGCAGATGCTGGCTACGATGACAGCGATGATGATGCGGCTAATGGAGCAGCTGGTCCAACAATTGATGCGCCGGCTGTGTCTGTGAAGCAGGAAGTCTTTGACGAATCCTACGAGAATCAGCCCATGCCCAGCAACGATGACGTGCAAATCAAACAAGAGCCACTTAAGCTTAAGCTGAAAATAACCAAAAATCATGGCCAGCTCAATTCTTCAATCGTAGATGACGACAACGAGCTGCAAGGGAGGAACGCTAAGAAGAAAAAGAAACGAAAGCACAAAGAGCGTAACAGGGACTCGGAGACTAGCGACAAGGCGACATCGTCCGCAACAGGCCCCGACAAATCTCCAGATGAGGAAACAGAGACTGCAGGCAGTGCTGTTATGACCATAAAGCAGGAACGTTTAGACGACAGCTACACCAGTGACTTTGCGCCACGCGAAGAGTTCGAGCCCCAATCTACAGTCATGACGAGCATACCGATGCTGCAGCTTGAGCACAACTACGAGGAGAACCAAAAGTTACCCGAGGAGCAAGAAGATGTTAAGCCGAATCGATTGGAGCTGGATCGTATAATGCAAATAACTCATATAGCCAGCGGTGTGGTCATGGCAGAGGAGGCAATGCCACCAGAGAGCGCCGTGGAAGCAGTGCCCCACGAAGGCCATGGGATGGAGAGGCCCGCCAACCCCATCAGGAAGAGTGCCACAAAATCTACAGCACGTAAGAGCACTGGAGGCGGGGCACTGCAGCGGGATGTTGCTTCTTCGTCAAATGCAGTACCAGCCACAGTGGAGCAGTTGCCACAAATTGTGTCAGTGGAGAGTGGAGCTTCGGTGCCCTTCAATGCAGTTTCCATTAAGCCGGAACCACTGAATCGTGGCTATGCAGATGAACAGGACATCACTGGCCAGGGTGAAACGGAACCGGAGAAATCCAACGAGATAAACCACAATGAAAGAACAGAAGAAGAATCGGGATATATAAATAATCTAGATTTAAGTAATGTTATTGTTAAGCAGGAGAAGGATTTGCACATCTCCGATGTCAATATCAATGGCAGCGAAGGTGACAACACGCATTACAATGGGCTGCACGATAATGAGGATAATGCGGAGGACGAACACGTCGAGGGTGATGATGACGATGACAGTGCTTCGTCTGCGGATGAAGCAGAGGAGAACATGGACACATACGAAGATCGAGAGGAACGCATTTATCGTGAAATAGAGCTGCAGCCATTGGAGGAGCAGGATTCGGTTAAAAACCCGGCTCCAGAAACGAAGAACGAGTCGGAAATACCGCAGCCAACGGAGCCGCAGCCAACAGAGCCGCTGTCACAGCCGATGGAGGAACAGCCAATGGAGCCAGAGCCTGAGCCAGTGCCAGAAATAGCAACGGATCCGCAGCCAGAGAGCACGCCAATGGAAACGCAAAGCGATGAGCAGGCAGTGCAGCCGCAATCAGAAATGCTTGCAGTGGGCACA
This sequence comes from Drosophila paranaensis, assembly GCA_035047545.1. Classification (NCBI taxonomy): domain Eukaryota; kingdom Metazoa; phylum Arthropoda; class Insecta; order Diptera; family Drosophilidae; genus Drosophila; species Drosophila paranaensis. Next base: position 6,298,018 of record JAWNPL010000173.1, on the reverse strand, counting down.
CAGGAAACAACAACAAGCGCCTTGGAGGAGCAAGCTGCTGTAGAGACACCAAGCGAAACGGAGGTATGTCAAATGGAAGCCCCGAATATGGCTCAGCAGTCGGCTGAGTCCGATCAAGAAAGACCGCATACCGAATCGGAGTCGCCAGAAAAATCACAAGTGCTACACGAGGCCGAGTCGCAGTCGGAAACACCAAGTGAAACAGCTTTCAGTTTTGTCATCACTAGTGTTTGCAGTCAGGCAGAGCAGCCGCCAGTGGCAGCTAATGAGGAAGCTATAGGAGACGTCAGCACTGAGCCACCTCAGCTGGATGCAGCTGAGAAGACCGTAATAAATGAGGAGCAGAACACAGCTCCAGTTGTGACGCTAAGCGCGCCTAAGGATAGCGAGACATTGGCCCAGCCAGTCTATCCTAGCTCATCGAACTACAATTGTGCTGAGGAGCAGCAGAATGTTCTGAACCACGAGCTGTCGGCCACTGTGCAAGTGGCGCAGGGGTCGGAGCATGAGACGGCGCCAGAGCCGGAGCCAGAACCCTCGACCGCAACTGTTTGCATCGGCGCCATTGCTGAAGATGTTCGTAGCGCCTGCGAAGAGACCGAGAACCGCATCAACGAGCAGCAGCAACAGCAGCTGGAGCAAGTGCAGCAGGAACAGCTGCAGGTGCAGCAGCAGCAACAGCAGCCGCGTCTGGCAGTCGATGATGATTCGAATATCAATGAAATAGCCGAGAATAATAATAATGCCAACATTGAACGGGAGCTCAACGACGACGCAAATGCGGCTCAGGAAAACCCTATTGAATAAGCTAAATCCTAATTCCTAACTAAGCTTAAGCATACAGTTACGTTCATCTTTCATATAGACGCCATAAACTCACTCTGTACATAGATAACCCACGTATTTCATACAGAATCCTTAACTTAGTCGCGTAATACTCGTATATATAATATATACGTTACCAAAATTTTCGAATAATCAAATGCATGTAAAATGGAAATTAGTTTAAGTTAGATATACACAACTTTATTTACGTAAATTACATAAATTAATGGCTTATATAATACAGTAGAATACATAATATATATATATATATATATATATAAATATATATATATATATATAGAATACATGTACGTAGCTGTACTTATTTAAATACACACAAATCGCACAAAACTCGTTCGACTCGACGATGCATTCATTGATTAATTCAACTTGACCCTCGACCTTTCAAGAATTTCTCCGAAAGAAAAAAAATCCAAAAACATTATCTAATTTCAACACATGTGTGAAATGTTTAGAGAAATGACTACATTTAAATGCATTTAATGCACTTTAACTAAAAGCCTTAATACTTGGAATCAGTTTAGTTAGTAGATTAAAGTTCCCTTTGTTTCGGGTTAGAAAACAACTGGGGGTTAGTTTCTTTCAAAGAATTTTTAGGAAGCATTACGGTCTGCTTATATAATGGGTATATCTCAATTTATATATTTATATTTGTATTATGCATTTAAACAATTTAGCTAATTATTAATTTTAATTTTTGTTAAATTTTGAGCGAAAACTTGAATATTATTATTAATTGATTTGCAATTTCGATTAGTCAGTTATGGGGCGCAATTGCGAAGTTTATACGATTTAATCAATTATATGTCTTTATATTAATTATTTTGGGTTATCAATTTGTTAAAACATTCAGATACATTCACATTAACACTCACAATTATATTATCGCGGACAAACATAGAAAATAACCTCAGTCCATTCATATTTTTTCTAGGTTCATGCATCGGTAAAGTAATGCCCGTATAAATCTAGTTGGGCCTCGATTAATTTGTTAATTTCGACAAATTTTCACAAAATATATCTTAGGTCTTATTTACAGACTTTTCCAAGTAGTTGTTTTTTTTTTTTGTATATGTTTTCTGACAGGGTTCTTTTTATAGTTTCTTCATTTTTGGCACATCTCTGAACAAATTAAGCATATACAGATATACATACATATTTTAGACTTATTGCTGTGGATACATATTCATATGTATGTACATAAATATTGTTGTTTTATTTAGACTTTTAAGTAATCCCATTTTGTTTTATTTTTGATTATGAATTCGTTATCTTTGAGCAATTGAAGGTAAAGATATGCATATGTGAATATGAAAAGAACTTTTAAAATGCTTTCATATGCAATCGCAATTATTTTCTTTTCGTGTTGTTTTTCTCTGTCTTCGTTTAAAACTCGTGTTGATTAATTTGTTGTTTTACAGTTTTAAAAAGAATTAAATTAAGGAGGTATGAAGAATTCACTAAACAGTATTTACAGTGACTCATCTGGCGATAAATCAAAATGCCAAAGCATAAATTAAATTATTGCTTATATTTGGAATAAATTGTTTGCCGTCAACCGTCCCTTATGGCCACGAAGTTGTCAATCTAATCGGACCAATCGTTATCTGAGGACGTATTGTCGTCCTCATTGTCTGACAGTGCCATGACCGTGCCACGTGCCGCCAGTGCACGACGCAGTGCATCGGCCAGGGCATCGGTGGCGCCAGCGCTACCATCGCTAATCCGCTGCTCAGCAATCTTACGCTCAGTCACCGGCTTCAATGCGTAGCCCTCACGTATCTGACCCAAGAGGTCGTTGCGTGGATCGCTATTGTTGGCGCTCGGCTCGGCTGGCTTCACTGTCTGCAATGTCAAATGGACAAGTGGCTATTTAGATTGTCATCTAGAATAAGTCTATGCTGCACTCACCTTAAGCGCTGTGCCCTTGCGTATGGCGTCCATAAGCGCACTGCGATTGTCTGCTTCAGGCGCGGGCGGCGCCACTTTGCCGGCCTGAGCCGATGTCTGCGTAGACGGGACAATTGGCATTTCTGGCGGAGCCATGGGTGGTGGTGGCGGAGGCGGCGGCGGCGCAGCCGCTGGAGGTGCTGGTGGTGGTGGTGGTGGCGGCTGCAAGCATATGGAAACTTATTTAGTTATGAGCTTATATATTGAGAAGCATAACTTACTGCTGCTGCGGGTGGGCAGACCATTGTGGGTGGTGGCGGCGGTGGAGCCGTTGTGATGGGTGGCGGTCTGCTGGGTGGCGGCGGAGCGCGCGCCGCACCAGGTGTTGTCGTCGGTAACGGTGGCGGCTGTCGCGCCGGCGGTGGTGGCGGCGCTGATCTTTGGTTACCATTCTGCGACTGCAACAAGACAACGCAAAAATAATTTAGTTTCAATTCAAACTTAACTCGAGGCAGTGCGAGCTACATACGTGATGTGGATGATGGCGACTAGGCACCGGGGGCGGTTCCGTGGGCGTCGGTTCCGTAGGCGATTCAGTCTCCTCCTGTTTGACCGAGGCCAGCACATTGTTGCTCTGGATAAAGTCGTAGATGAATGCGCGCGTGTCGCGGTCGTTCAGTTCCGATTCGGATACGCCCGCCTTGGCAAAGAACTTGACCAGCATCTCGTCGCTCTCATTGCCTGTCAGATCAAAGCCCTTGTTCGCGTCCCAGCCGACGTGGCTGATGTGCACGAAGTTCGTCGGCTGACTGATATCTGCTTTGGTCACTCGACGCTTCTTATCCTTGCCCGCCGACCCGCTCAGCCCAAAGTTGCTCGACAGGAAGTTTTTGGTTGGCGCTGGTGCCGGCGCCGGCGCTGGTGTCAGGGTCACCGAGTTGATCTTATTGTTCCGCAGCTGCACGGCGCCACTGTCCACTGTCGACGTTGCTGTCGACTGCATCGTATTTCTGCTCTGCATAGAAGGCGGACGCGCTGGCTCGCGGTTGACTGGCGGCACTGGCGCATGTGGCGCTTGCTGTGGCTTCTGTCTACTCCGCTTCTCCATACGCTTGCGATTCCGCGTCTCGATTGTGGTGTCTATGGTGCGAAAGAACGAATCGCACTCATCCTCCGATATGAAGTTCAAGCCCACATTGCCATCCTAGAAATAAGTGCCAAGAATATGTAGATCTATTGGCACTGATCTTGGGCGGAAAGGACTACTTACGCTGCCCTCGAAGGTGAGCAGGAAGGGGCGGGATTTGACCACCTGCATGCCGTCGTATATCTCGTGCTCCCAGATCAGCTCGTTCTTAATCAGGCAGTAGGCGCGCAGGAAGTAGGAGCGTATGGCGCTGTCCTTCACAAAGCAGATGACGCCCGTGTGCCGCTTCTTCCAGTGCGAGTGAGCATTGCCCTCCGTCTTGTAGATCTGCACGACGGCAGTGTTCAGTGTCTGCAAAGATGTGGCAATCGATTAGCATATGTCCGATTACCAAATCCATACATTAGGGCAGTCCTCAAGTCCCACAGAAAGTAAAAAAAAAAAACCAACAATTGGCCAATCTGGTGGCGGCCACACCTTAAGTTTACGCCTCATTTGAATGCAGCGGTCAAAGACTGCGAACCGTCGCGTTCGAGTTGAGAAACTCATCTGACTTTCGGTTTCGCGCTCTGCCAGTTGCTTTGTCACAGACCTGGTCTTTGGCCATACGCTGTTCATTTGAATACCGATTAGCCACATTCACTGCGATATCAACATTCGCATTAGCATATCGCTCGAGCTGGCCAACTGCCTGCAACTGCAACTGGTTGGGCTCTTAGGGATGCCCAGCACGTAGGCCCACAAATTGATGGCCGCCATGGACTCCACTGGCGAGACAGACGCAGCTAGTTTCGGGCGGACTTGCACAATGCGCACTGCGTTGCTCCCTGTCTGTGCGCAACGGAAATGGTGTTTGCGGTGATTTAAGACGGCGTTTTTCTTCATAATTTCCTTTTTTATTGGCCGCGCAGGAAATGGTGGCGACAACGGCCACAGAACTGCCAAAGTTTGCAATCCTTGCCAAAAGTAGCAAACAAATGTGAGCCGTTGGCGTATGATCGTTAAATCAATAGCCAACAAACAACAAACTTTCAACAATTTCTAAACGGCAAACAATGGATCTTAAATATGCTGATGAGCAGTCAATGGGAGGAAAGCGAACAAAGGTGATTTCTATTTGTTTATTATGGCATTTCAGCTCGGCGAAATAAAAGATCAGAATTTACAGAAGTTTGTGGATTTTAAGCTATCAACAATGTGATTAGTAATGCCGTATAAATCATTTGCGAGAGAAAACTCCGCTCTCAAATTCTACAAAAAATAGTTCAAAGTATTAAATATTATGTTATTGTGCTGTTAAGAACAGTGGCACTGTTAATTAGAAATTCGGAGTGACTTTACAGTGAGATAACAGCATTCTGCTATGCTAAATTTGTATAAGGAAATGAAAAGAATTGAAAATTTGATTAAGTTAAACAAGTGTTTAAGACTGTACTAAAAAGCAGCTATAAGATGTTCTGTTGGAATGGAATGCAATGTGGTTGGCAATCTACATACATATATACCACACAATAATATCCCATAAATATTTAGTAATGCGGCCAATTCAATTGAGTTCTCAAACGGAATTCAGGCTCAGACAGAAGATAATTGTTGTATAATCGCAAATTGGTTTGTGCTTTGTCGGCCTTGGCCACAACACTTGACATTTGGCCAAAAGCGCTGTGGCCATGACCGAGCCGTGTTTGGCTCCAATTGATGGCACCTGTGCCAGCCAGGGGCCACTCGAATCTTTTTAGTCTGTGTTATGTTATGGCAAGAGTGCATCTAAATGTGATATAATATGTGTTACATTAGCAGCTAATGCGACAGCTATCTTTCTCTTTTCCTCTCTCTCTCACACACTCTCTTTTGTCTCTTTCTGTGACCTCTTAAGATGAAAAGAGATGTTGACGTTGATGTGTTGCCCACGCGGCGCCAAGTGCGAAATTGTGAACATTTTTGAATTTTTATTGATGTTTTAGCACAACTGTAAATGTGTGTGTGTATATGTGTGTGGACATAAGTAGCATTGTAAAATGATGTCTTGCCTTCTATGTGCATACTACATGAGACAAGCTTTGCTGTTGTTGTTGTTGCCAAAAGCATAAAAATCGATAGCAACAATAACACAAATAACTGGCCGTCACAGCGCAGCTTAGCTAAGCCTCTACGCGTGTATGTATACATTTACATGTGTGTGTGAGAGAGACAGTGAGACAGAGGCAGGGCAAGGGAGCAATGGAGCGCATTAAAAGCCCAGCTAAATAGCTACAACGAGAGCAGCGGCGTCTGCAAAACGGCAAGAGCAACAACGAAAACAGACGAAAGGCAAAACAGCAATTAGAAAGTCCAGTTGCCAGTGGCCACTGTTGGCCAATGTACAGTAATATGCGTGAAATAAGTTTATACAAAATAAATGCAAACAAATGAGTGACAAATGGACTGCATCAACAACAGCAACAGTGGGACTGTGAGACTGTGAGGTAATTCTGCTAGATCGTCTAAGCGTTATCATACGCTGACATCGCAGTCGACGTCGCTGCTCGCTGCCCGCAGCAGCTGCAGCTGTGTCATTAACCACAAGAGCTTTTGCGGATAGGCCGATCGGGGCGTGTTCTGTAACTAATATTACATTGAATTATTTATACACTATTGTACAGGGCAGGCTTAATAGGGTCAGTCTAGTCGTAATCAAAAATTTAAATAAAGTTCTTGTTCATTTTTTGTACTTGATGAACTAGTTCTGCAGAAGGTCACAATAAATATATATATTTATCGATTTGGCAGAAGCTATTGATAAGTGCACTTAAAAAAGGTTGTTTTATTTCTATTACAGGGTATTTTTAGGCATTTCTCTTCCACATAGTCGGTCCTACTTGTAACATGCTTTTGTTGAAAGTTGAAAAACATTTTAAATGTTTGTCAATGGAAAGTCGAAAATTAGCAAAGCGTGAATTACAATTAAAACAAGAGATGCAACAACTTTTACATATCGTGTAAGCATTTTAGTTAATTACATATCCCCAGATGTGGATCGCATCATCTTTAGAGTTAATGATTTTCGTGGTTTTTACAGTCATGTTTTCAAAAGTTCTTTGAGGCCCCAACGTTCGTTATCTTCAGTTTCTTTTTGGCATTGGCTATGGAATCTGATAAGATAAGTCTGCCCACTATTTGTTCTATATTGAATTTATCAATTGCAAATGCTTATCAGCTCTTTCAATACCTTAAGTATGAGTGGGTGTCTATGTATTTGTGCTCGACGTTCCTTAACGGATTTGGGTGTGAAAAAGAAGAAGGCTTTGTCAATATGTCGAAAATTACGAATGGCCGATTCATTATTGACTTAAAAAGCCCGAGCAATCGCTGATAACGGGTTCTTAAAGGTCTACAGCAGAATGTATATAGTAGATATACACATACATACATAGATATATGCAAAAATATTTCGAATAACACGAAAAGCAAGTGGCAAACGCAGTGCATTTATCTAATATTGCCAAGGTTCCGTTTGGTCGCATTTAATTGGCACAGCGCATTTGATTATTTGGGTTTTGGGTGTTACTTGAGCTGCCACCCGCAGGAAATGCTTAATCAAGCTGCTTACAGTGAAGCCTCAATATAGTGGACAACATAAACACAAATACATATAAACATGCAAGTCTATTTGAATAGAATATTAATATATAGGAAATTATATATAATAATTGCATGATTATGCCAATAATCGTTTTATCTTATATATATAATAATGAAGTTCGATATATTTTAAGATATAATAAATATTTATAGAATTTTATAGCTTATTATGTATTTTATGACAACATTTCAATGCTATTTGCATAATTACCTCACTATACAGTGAAGCTACAATATGAGAAACCAACAATAAAATTATAAAATGATTAAAAAACCATTTTAAAATGATTTTTCATAAATATTACAAAAGTTTTTCTTTTACATTGATTGAACTCACTAAATGGACAACATTCATAGCGAGTGCACACTGTAGTTACACTCTGACGCACTACAGTGCAGAGGAGGTGACGATCGGCAAGGGTCGTCGAGTTTGGCGCATTAATCAGCAGCGAATTAATCAGAGTGAATGTCCCACATATAACTATGAACTCGATGGGCTGGATATGGAGCTTGACTCACCTGACACTTTCTACCCAGCAGCCTGAAGACGGCGTCGTTCTCCTCCTGGGTCAGTTGGCTGCTGGAGGCATTGTTTTTGGGTCGAGGCAGCCCGGCTGCCTGTTGACCCTGCGACTCCTGTGACCTCATGCTGGTGCTAATCATTTAGGCGGCGGCGCAACGGCTGTGCTGTACATATACATATATATCGTATATTATGAATACATTTATAAACTCGCACAGTAACGGTAAAACGAGACAAGACTATTAATTGAATAAGCACAAAACACACACACACACACAGTGAAGCTCAAATAAAACAAATCACAGTTATGGCGAATATATGTTCAACTGGATTTATTGATCGTTTTTGCTTCAAATATTTGAATAAAAGACGCAGCAACAACGGCAGCGCAGAGACTCTTGAAGACTATTGTAATAACTGAGCGCTGGCAGAGGCAGGGCAGCGCAGAGCAGCGACAGTTAACGCCAATGTTGAGTCACAGTTGTTGGCCAGCTGTGTACAAAACGTGGGCAAAGGCGCTGTCTCTGGCGCTGACTTCAATGTTAGCTAAATGCGCTCTGGCCGTTGTTATCTTTGGCAATACCACAGTCACTGATTAGGCTACGCATGTATCTATATTTGTGTGTATACGTGTGTGTGTATGTATGTCTATCTGTGCGTGTGTGTGTCTGTTGGTAGTTATTTAACAAATACAAAAAAATTGGTTCACTTTAGGCGTGCAATAAAACGCGACGCTGCGCTGCCAGTTGAAGATGTCAATGACAATATCGATGACAACAGCAGCAGCAGCACTACCACCACAGACAACATCACCACAACAACAACAACAACACCTGTCTGCTCCAGGTGGGGTAGCAATGTAAATAGACGCTTGGAAACCTAGCAGACAGCAGCCCTAGCACTGTGCCCACCCGTGTCTCAAGGTCTTTTAGTACTGTTGCTGCATATTGCGCATATAAACAATCATTGATTTTTTATTTTTATATTTTTGCACATATTTTTGTTTGTCACTTTTGCTCACTCGTTGCTGTTGCTGCTTTTCGCTGCCTTTAGGTTGGCTTGTTTTTTTTTTTATATTAACAAAATATCTTAAAATACCAGCACAGTGTGACCGCAGAATCAAAACAGCAAATTGCAGAAATTAGAGTTGCCCAAGTTGTTGAGTAGGGGAGCTATCGGTATTGCTATCGATGAACCAATATAAGAGTCCCGGCCGCGAGTAAAAAAATCGATAGTACGCAGTGCAACCGCAACCGTTAATATTTGGCTTGCATATTTGAATTTACTGTGCTCACAGTTACAAAACGTAAATTTAATTCCCACTTTCAATGGTTTCATTCCAAATTGCAAACATGATTGTCTCGAACTTAGTTTTCGTTTTTATTAATATATTTGTTTAATCAAAATTGTAAATGGGCTTAAATCAAAGCTAACTACAGATCGCCAAGTTTCAGGGTTACGCCTATATCCGCGTAAAGACTTAAAATTATGTTTATAAAATAAAAGCAGTGACTATCAATGTGTTAAATTAATCATTCTCAAAGTAATATTTGGTTTGCAGAAAGGAAGCCGACGACTAAATACGCTTACTAAGTGTATATAAAATTGTTTTTTTTTTCTTCTTTTATCTTTGATTATAATTCTTCAGAGCTTTTTGATTAACAAGTCGCCACATACATATAGACCGCATATAACTGCTATAAACTAGTTCGATTACAACTTGAAATCTTTTGAGATATATATATATATATATATATATCTGTAAGTAAGTAGTTATATATGGGGTTGTACACGCTTGAGAAGGCCCGAGATAATATCTAGATAATTATTATTATGCAATACATTTGGCTACACACGAACTCGGAGCCCACTTGAGGACGCTCCTCGTTGCTGACTGTGAATTGGATTAGGTTGCTTCTAGGCTTAACAAATCTAGTATAGGATATATATCGATATAAATATATATGATCTATAGATTTATATATATATATATATATATAGTTCTATATATAATAAACATTCTTTGATTCTGTTTCCATATGAAAATGCAAGACGGGATTCGCTTTGTGCGTTCGTTCTATTTGCGCCCACCTCCAGCTCCAATGGGCAGCCGAGAACGGGCAGCTGTGGATGCAGTTGCTCCTGGTGCCTGACCAGCTGGCGCTGCATCTGGTGGCGTATTGTCGAACGTGGAGCTGCGCAAGAGCTGGGGACGTGGCGCATTGCCGTTCAGCGTATTGGAAGATTTCGTTTGCTGCGTCTTCAGATTGGATACCTGCTTGGTCTTCGTCGTCTTGGTTTTGGCCTCATCCACGCGCTTCCAGATATTGGCAATGCGACTCTGCGCCTGGTTTATCTTGGCGGCCGCTGCCGATGCCGCCGCCACGCCATTCAAGCTCGAATTGCTACGGGAGGGCGGAGTCGTGCTCGATATGCGGTTCGCTTGGGCGGCCACGCGCGAGGCAGCCGCTGCCTTGGCACTGGCCAGGCGTATGTTGGTATTGGCACGTTGTTGCGGCTTCTGTTGCGTCGGCAGCATCCGCGGCGTGGCCTTGGCTATGATGCGCTTGGGCGAGGCCGCCTTCGCTGCGATCGTTGTCGTTGGCCGCTTGGTGGGCAGCTTGGAGGCGCGCTGCGTGGGACTCACTGGCTCCACGACGGGCACTTGCCCATTGATGTTAGTGGGCTCGTCCTTCACAAAGGTGCCCTGGCGCTCCAGACGTGGGGCAGCCGGTGCTTGCGGCGGCGGCGTTGACTTCTTCTTAGCCGGCAGCCGCGTCGTGGGCAACGCATTCCGCTTGGCTATGGTCGGCGAGAGCGTCTTCGTCTTGCTCTTGCCCGCAGCTGCAGCTGCAGCGGCTGCGCTGCTGTTGCGCTGGCTCTGCATGCTGTAGGGCGAGATGTAGGCAGGCTTCTTGCGTCCACGCACCACCTTGACAGCAGCTGCTGGCTCCAGGGCAGGCGGCTCTGGTGGCGGAGTCGTTCTCTTCAGCGTCAGCTGCTTGCTCACTGGCGGCGACTGGCCGCGTCCGTGGCACGACTCCGTCTCTGAGTTCTGATCGCCCTCACAGCTTTGCGGATCATCTGCCACAGCGGGCGTCTGCATCGGCTCACTGGGCGCGCCAATATCAATGTCCGTGATGTAGGTGAACTGCTGCATCATGGCGCGCATGGAGGACAGCTGATCGCTGGGGCAATCATCCTGATCCTGCAGCCGCTGGAGCGGGCACTCGATGACCTGCGTCTTGTAGCGTTCGGCACTGCCGCGTCGCCGTCCATTGAGACGCGGTGACGGTGTCGCTGGTGCTGCTGCAGGCGGCGCTGCCTCCACAATCTCAATCTGCAGCGTTTCATTGGGCTCTTCCAGGTCCATGGCGTTGCCTGTAATGGTGTAGGTCTTGTAGCGATCCTTGGCCAGACGGCGCTTTTGCTTGGGCGTGAGCGTGCGACGGTTGGGCGAAGGCGTCGAGCCCTGCTTGGGCGTTGACTCAGCGGAGCTAAAGTCCTCGTTCATGGTGGCGTCCTCCTCGTCATCGAAGTCACAGCAGCTCTGGAGCACAGTCAGGGTGAGGGTCTGGTCGTCACCAGCAGCTGTCTCGTAGTTGGACACCGATATGGTGGTCGCCATGCTGCACTCCTGCTCGGCGTCGGCCACCTCCGACTGGATGCTGTCCACGCTGATCATCGAGTCGAGCAGCTCATCCATAAGTGATGGCGGCTTGATGTTGTCCAGCAGATTGCAGCTGGAGTTGACGCTCTCGGCACTGCCCGCCAGCTGGCCAAGCGCGCGTCTGGCCACCAGACCAGCTGGAAAAGCCTTGCGCGCAAATCTGGGCGACTTAGTGGGCAAGGTCAGGCGCAACGAGCTCGGCTGCGTATTGCACGCTGAATTCAACGACTCCATGCCAGATGGCGGACGCACATTGTCCAGATCCAGGCTACCATTGATGCTGAAGGTCAATTGGGCGCTGTCGTCGTTGTGCTCATTATCATCCGGATCCGGATCAGACGCCTGCAGCTGCTGCAGATTGTCGGCCACCGCACGCGCCTCGTACGCAATCATCGTGGAGTTGGTCATCATGGAGGCGCTGGTGCCATTAAATAGCAGCAGCCTCTGCTGCTGTTCGCAGCTGCGCACCGCAGCGCTCTGCACCTGCCCGCCCAGCTGAAAGTTGAGCCCGGAGGACAGACTTTGCTGTTGTTCCGGCTGCTCGATGAGCGTCTCGCTTAGCGTATGGCTGTCCAGGGAGTTGGGCTGCTGGAAGTTGGCATCGCCGTTGACCAAACCCAATGAGGTCAGCAGGTGCGTCTCATTGGTGGGCGTAATCTCAGCAAAATCATGCAAATCCTGTGCCTGCGTGGCATCCGCATCCATATCATCCATTTCATCCAAGCTGAGCGAGCCCAAGACAGGCGCCGTTTGGCTAATGCTAGGAAAGGATACATCATTGGGACAGGTGTGCTCGTTCCAGGTGTTGTTCTTGCCATGACTGTGACTGTGACTGTGACTTTGGCTGTGACTATGACTGGGACTTTGGCTGTGACTGTTACTGTGACTATTGCTGTGCATGTGATTGCCCGTGCGCAATTGCTCCGCGGATGTCACAAACTCCAATGTGAGCCGCTCCACGGACTTGAGCATCAGATCGGGATCCTTGTGCTTGTCTGCTGCTCGCGGCCTGCCGGCATCTGGAATCTCGTCCAGCTGCACTGTGGTGTCCAGTATCAAGGACTGATTCGACTCGTCGCTGGAACGATCCGCATCATGATCTGGCATCAGCTTAGACCCAGTAACGATCGTGTGATCGTTCGTGCTCGCGATCTCTGGACTTGGAGCTGGACTTCTTGCTGCGTCTGTGTCGATGTCGATGCCGTGGCTGGGCGACGACTGCTTGCTCTGGCGGCTGGCTTGATGGCTGTTGTGGTGCGTGCGGAGGATTGATAGTGCGTGCGATTTCTGCTCTACGTCTGGAGCTGCTGCTGTGCTGTGGACACTTGCTGATGTAGTAGCCGCCATTGGGTGACACGGTTCCAATGCAGCTGCAGACGTAGCTTGCGCGTTTTTTGGCACGGCATTGATTTTCTTCGATATGCCCGTATTGATGCACTCCAGCAGCAACTTCTCATCCTTGCGCTCACGCTCGCGCTCCCGCTGATGCTGGTGATGATGATGATGGTGGTGACGCTGCCGCTTCGACTGCACTGGCAGTTGCACGGGCAGCGAATCAAACTGCTTCAGGTTGGGATTCGACTGAGCCGTCGAACTGTTCAGATGCAGTTGCTGCTGCAGCTGCTGCGATCTGCTCGGCTCCTTCGACTTGTACATGCCGTTCAGAATGCACAGCTCAAATAGCGACTTGGACTGATTGTCATTCGAGTCGCTCGAATCCACGGAGCTGTAGGATTCCTGCTGCACCGTCTTGCGCGCACTCATCCCCGAATTCAGGGAGCACGCCGAGGTGGCCGCATTGATGGCTATGGGCTGAGACGAGGAGCACAGCGAGCTGGAGCGTTTGCTGCTCGTGGCGCTCGTGCCGCTGAAGCCAAGATTCGATTTGGGTCTGTTGCAACCGGCGGCAATAGCCTGCTTGAATGTAACAAAAACTAGAGTTAGTCCACATATTTAAAACGTGATCCCATTACGCTCACCTGGCTCAACAAATTGGTATCATCCTCGGAGTCAATAGACAATGAGCTCAAGGAGTCATCCTGCCAATGCGGCGGTCGACTCACCTGCTCCTGGGCTGGCGCCTGACTCGCCGACTTCACGGCAGTTGCATCGACAATGCTGCAAGAGATATTAATCCTTATTAATCGTTCCAGGTCATAGACTTCTGAGCAGCCCTGATCCGGCTAATCTAACCATACTTCACCCACGCTTACCCAGTTGTTTCCTGCAGCTGTACAGCAGGTCCGACCAGACTAGAGCCCACGGTCAGATTGGACAAGCCGGATACGACAGAGAAGTTGCAGGGGCTGTCCTCCACCACATATTTGCTCATCTCATCGCTGACGGGCAAATAGGTGGAGAGCAAGTTGCCGCCTCGACGCAGCATGGCAATGGGATCCTCGTGCAGAGGCGCCACTGTCATTGCACTGGGCTTCTGCATGCCGTCGCGGATGCACTGCTGCAGCATGGCAGCGGCACCAGCGCCGCCTCCGCAGTCGGAGGCATTGGAGGAGACATCGTCGGAGAGATTGAGGGAGCTGCGTTGCGGCTGGGTTTCAGCTGTCGAATTCATGGATATGGCCGAGAGATTGGTGTTGCTGCCCACCTTGGAGAGCAGCGCGGGCGTGTCCTCGGTGCAGTAGCTGCGCGTCGTCTCCTCAGCAGGAGCTGTAGCTCCAGTTTCGCCTCCACTGCCAGCAGCTGCCGCTGTGCTCGCCGTCGCAGGGCGCTGCATGCCCATGTTGATGCAGCTGGCTAGCAGCAGCTCGTCATCCTTGTCAACATCATTGTCCTCGCCTATGGGCTTGTCATCGTCGACAATGCTCAAGTTGCTCAGGCTGGTGGCGCCCGAGAATTGGGCGGGCGTATGCTCCACATTGAACTTGCTCAGATCATCCTCGAAGACGCTGCGCAACGGTTGCTGGCGTCTGCTGCTGCTGTTGCTGCCAGGAGGCAAGCCGACAGTGGCGCCTGCCGCGCTGCTGCGCCTCGGGGATTGCGGCATGCTTTGCGTGGGCGAGTCTGGCAGCTCAGAGGGCGAGATGACACCGCTGGCCAGGCGACTAAAGTCGCTGACCACCGAGCTCTTGTCATCACAATTGGCCACATCCACGTCCAGGGAGTCCATGGAGCTGCGCCGAGAGAACATTAGCGGCGTCTCCAGTGCTGAATTGGTTTTGGCCGGCGTCGGCTCCTCCTGCGGTTGCATCTCCGGCTGCTCTGCTTGCTGCTGCTCCTCCAACTTGACTGGCTTGCTGTCTGCCTTTGGCCCTGATTTCCCAGGCTCGTCCAGACTGCTGAGCGAATCGTAGCGACTGAAGTAGCCGGGCGTGCCTTCCTCGCAGTAATTGATGGGCTTCTCGGGCGTATAGGAGCCGGAAGCCAAAGCCGAGGACAGTTTAGAGGATGGCTGCTTGATGGGCGCCTGCGGTTGCGCCAATGCACTCTCCTCCACGCCACTGGACTTGATGATGGTCGCCTCAGCGGGTGGCGATGACTCGGCATTCGCTTCCGCTTTGGCCGCCTGGCGTAAATCCGTGACAGAGGCTGCATTCGATATGACGTATGGCGTATCCTCGGTCTGATAGCACTTGACGCTGTCGTCCAGCATGAGCAGTATATCCTGACCCTCGCCCGTTGCTTTTGCGTTCGGTGCACAGCCCGTGGCGGACTTCATGTCCGACTCCAATTGGTTCTCCGCATAGCGCAGACTGAAGTCCGTGGGCTGATCCAAATCCGTTTCCTGATATGTTGTTGCCTTGCCGCTGCTATTGGCCGCTCCTTCACTGTATTTGGCGGAATAGTCGATGGGCTGCTCCTCAGTGGCCTCCACGTCGTGCTCCAGCTCCAGCTCGAAGTTGCCCTGCCGCTGGGATGCATCTGAGCGCATCAGATGCTCGTAGGCCGTGTCCGACTTGGCCGAATAGACAGAGTCACGGCTCTCGCTCTTGGTCAGCAGGACGGAGCGGGACAGCCGTGTGGGAGCCGGATGGCGACGCGTCTTGTGGGAAATGACGCTCGTGCCGATGCTATTGTTGTTGCAATTGCTGTTGTTGCTCTCCAAATTGTCACAGGTCTCGGAATGCCGTTCGCCCAGCTCCTGCTGCAGCGCCTTCTGTTTGCGCGCCTTCAGCGAGGGCAGCTGCTTGAGCCCCATGGAGCGGGCGATCGGATCCAATTGATCCTGATTCTGAACAGCGGGCCGAAAATTCAACAGATTCTTCAGCGCCGATGAGCTGCCCTCCGAGATCATGGCATGCTTGGAGTGTATCAACGAGCGCAGCATCGGCACCGCACCATTATCCCACAAGAACTTCTGATCCTCCGGACAGCGCGCCGACAGGTTCCACAGGGTGCCGCACGAGTTGCTCACCACCGTCAGGCTCTCCGACTTGAGCTGCTGCAGCAGGATGGCCAGGCAGTTGTGCTGCCGCAAGATCTGGCGGTACGGCTCGCACACGGCTATGTGACTGGAGACATTCCGCAGAATGCCGCCGGCATTCTCGATTATCTTGAGCGTCTTGCTGGGCCCCTCGTAGCTGAGCATGCCCACCAGGAAGGCCAGTGCGCCCTCAACGGCACAGAACTCCGCCTTGTTGGTGCTGCAGTGCGCCGAGAGGTTCCACAGTGCCGAGAGTATGGCCTTCAGCGTATTCTCGCTCTTGTTCCGCATGGCCGCTTTGGCCAGTGCTGTCACCGTTCCGATCTCGTTGAGCACCGCCTTCATGTTGCTGTCGGCTCGCCACGAGAGGTTGCGCAGCACACTGGCCGTCACCTGCAGCAGATCGTCGGGTCCACTCGTGTCCAGCTGGGCGACCAGCGCCTCCATGAACTGCTTCTGGCCACAGAGCAGCGCCTTGTTGTTCTCGTCGCCGAACGTGAGATTGGTGAGCGCCATCAGGGCATAGCGTCGCAGCGAGTTGCAGCACTGATCCTCTGGCTTGGGTCCGTGCACAGCGTGGTCCAAGTGCACCAGATTGGGTATCACCTGCAGTGCGCCCAGCTCGCACATGGCATGCCGATGCTCCTCATCGAAGCTCACCTTCATCAGGGACGATATGGCCGCAAGAGGATGGCGGTCGGAGTCATCGGCTATGGCCTCGCCCCCACTCTGGAGCAGCGTCTTCAGGAAGCTGCAATAGTCCACAATCTGGTCGAGCAGGCGCAGCACCTTTGCTTCCCGCCTGCCCGCCTTCTCGTCCGGGTGACTGTGGACCACATTGTGCAGGGCGAGGCTGGCGCACTTGCGCACCTCTTGCTCATTGTCCGGCGCGTGCATCATCTGCACCAGCAGTGGCATGCAGCCGGAGCGACGCAGTGTGGCACAGCTCTGGCTATTTGCGGACAACTCGAGAAACTTCTTCGACATCTCCAGCGGATCGTTGGAGCCCAGCATAGAGAGCAGCGAGTAAACGCACTCGACCTTCGCGCCCAGCGTGGCGTCCACATCGCTTGTGCTCGTCCAGGCGGTGCCTTTGGGTAGGCGTGGCAAGGGCGGCGGCGCCGCATCACCATCTAGAAAACGGGAGAGCGTATACGAGGGCTCCTTGCTGCGCGAAGCTCGACCTCCGACACTCGTGCCCACCGCTCCAGCTCCCACTCCTACTCCAGCTGGCGAGCCCAGACGCTGGGCTGGCAGCAGCTCCTTTTGCTGCTGCTGCTGCGCCGACTGCCGCTCGAAGTTGCGATCGAGGCTGCGATGCTCGCGCAGCTCCTGGGCCAGCATATAGTCGGGCGGTATGGGATTCTCATCCAGGAAGTGCTTGGCTGGCTTCTTGGCGCCAGCAGCTCCGCTGGTTTGTGTATAGTGCAGCGTATTATCGTCCTGGGTGAACTCCTTCTTGGTGTAGCCACTGGCGGCCAGCTCATAGTCGCTTATCTCGCCATCCCGTTCGAACTTCTTGTCCATTTTGAGCTGCTCCCCAGCGGCGATTCTATAGCCATAGTTCTCCTCATAATCTGGCGGCGCTGCGGCATCATAGTCTAAGAAGTGTGGCTTGCGCTCTGGTACAGCATCCACATCCACCTCCACATCCACATCCACATCCGGATCGACATCGACATCGTCTAAGCAAACGCCAGCCATGCCCAGCACAAGGCTATCCTGGCCGCCGCCATTCTCCTCCCGCTCCGACGATGTGAGCGTTGGCTGCAGCATGATCACAGCTCCCAACTGGATCTGGTTTGGTATTCAAAGCCAAATGCCAGAGTCAATGCGCCATGCCCTGCAATTACGAATGAGAGGCGTTGGTTATAAATTTCAAGATGAGTTGGCCGATCAGCTGGGCGTCGAGGCATCGCTCCTCTATTTATAGCTGCAAATACAAATATATGCATATCTATCTATATATGTACATATATATATACAGATATAGATATGCACATATATGCAGCCTGCCCACCACCGGTTGGCCAAGTTGGGCCCTTGAGCGAGACGCTGCCAGCTGCAGCAATTGAGACTCCAGAATATCAGGTGTAAGCTCAAGTGTGCGGTCTATAACAGGTAATAAACGACTCAACGCAAAGCGGGTATAGACACCGACTAGCAGATACCCTAGGATACTACATATATTAAGTAGATTATTTCAAGGGAGTTACTGGGGGACACTTAACTTAGTTAGGGATTAATATGTATTTGTATATGTAAATGTATTTATCAAGCTCTTAATTTCGTTCTCTCATTTTCTTACTTTCTCTTTGCTCTATCTTTCGCTCTCTCTCTCTCTCTGTTCTCTCTATCTCTATCACTATTTCTCGCACTCTCTGTCTGTCTGTCTTATGTTCGTCGCATACCTTCGTATAAATTCTGAAAATCGCATAGAGAGGCAGTGCCAATATGAAACATGCCAATACCTATTATGCAATTGTACAAAATGGATGCTTGGTTCAATATACCCTACCCTGTGCTAATATATAAGCTAATACAATCATTATGATCATGATTGTGATCGTAATTAGCTGGCGCTGCATCTATTTTTTTTTTTTTTAGAAAGTTAGCGGATCGGCAACGTCTCTGCGGAATTTCCAGTGCATGAAAAAGATACAGATGCGTTTTCAGCTGCTTAATTTCATTGTTGTTGTTGTTGCTGTTATATTTCTTTCATTTGAGCTGCCGTTGAGTTATGCGCTTTGCAATTGGGGACTGCATTGCTGATGGCAGCAGCGGCGCATGCGCCGTATAATTGGATATATGCGTATGCACCCATATGTATATATGTGTGTGCGTGTGTGTGACATGATTACGTTTTATATTCTCATAGATGGGAGCTGCTTAGCTTCTGCATTGTGGCACCCTAAACATACATCATATATGTATTTATGTGTGTGTGTGCTTCAGGCTCCAATTGGCAAATTCATCACAATCCAATTGGACAGTAACGGAAATGCTCGCATACAGTAATCATTCGCAATGTAGAACTTATGAATTAGCTACAATTGTCATTCGTAAGACATTGACCAGTTTCAATAATTATTTAAAAATAAATAAAATTAAATTAATTTTTAAGTAAATAAACTTTAATACGTTTTTTTTAATTTATGTCTATGCTAAATAGAAGAATTAAAGGAAATAAAATCTTAAAAATTACAAAATTCTTTCTAGCGGACGATCACTGTACACTTCTGTACATATGTATATTGCCAATAAAATTCGAATAAGCACTGCGTAACACTGCCCCAACGTATGTACATATATTGATGCACAAATGTATGTATGTATGTATGTAGGAAACTCAATAAATGACGAGTAATAATTCGCTTACTCAATCTGTGTGCGACCCTCTTTGAAATATAATACGTAACTATACAAATTCGGAGCAGTCTGATAAGAACTTTCTGATAAATGGAGCACATTCTTTGTGCGTGTGTGAGTATGTCGCATGTGTGTGTGCCGTACATAGCCGGCATTTTAGCGTATCGCATGAATCAACAGTTCAATTAGTCAAAGCCTATGCAAGTGTCTGTACATACAGATGTAATACATACATATATACATATGTATGTATATTTGTACTTATTGTTGGCAAGTATCACAAGGAATTCGTATGCGTCACTTGTCTAGTCGGGCGCCGCTTCTCCCGCTGTCTTGCGTGTCATTAACCGACCAGCTAGATACATATACATATGTAACTACATAAATACACACACACACATACACTCTTATAGCCGCGAAGACCACAAAAGGAAGCGACGTTTCGTCTTGGCACACATTTTGCATACCGAAAATCCAAACAGCAGAACTATCGCCAAAGCAGCAAAGTACGATTGAAGATTGAGAAATGAGATGGGCAGGCAACAGACATTCAAAAGAGATATGATGGAAGTATGGCAAAAATACCAAACACAATATACTAACAAGCAAGCCGAACTTTGAATACTCTCTCTCTCTCTCTCTCTTTCACTTGTTATGCAAAATAGAAGCTAAGCAAACATCTACAGATATTGCTAGCAATACATAAGATATATTGAAATCATTTTATAAAGATATATTAATTATTTAATTTATTAATGTATATATTATGAAATTGTAAATATATATAAATTATGTAGATTATATTCTGAGCATATTGAAATTGTATTATACTATAATAATATAATTTTTTATAACATCCAAAGCAACGTTCAAAACATATAATCAACTTTAAAACTCACTATTTTTCTTGTGTTGTAAAGAAAGTTGTTCCTTATTTTTATTAGACTGTATATAAATTATTTATAGCGCTGCGATGTCACAAGCTCTAAGACAATACTTAAATACTTTCGATGCCATAATAAAAGTACGCGCCCGGCCCGTTCCCATAAATATGAATGTCGGCATCTACATATACACACATACGTGCATATGTGTGTGTATGCGCAGGGCAGTATGTATATATGTATGTGTGTGTGTGTTATTTTAATGAACGTCTTTCGCTTCTTGTTTTTGCTGTTGTTCTTGCTGTTTTCATTTGGTTTTTGCCTTGTCCAGTTTTCTTTTTTGCAAGCAAAGATCATTATTATGTAAATGGAAGCAAAGTAAAAGGGAAACTAAATACTTTAACTATGCAAGTAGCTGGCTTAACTATTTGGCGACTGTCGCTCTTTCGACCAAAAACAATTAAATACGAAATAAAAACAAAAGCAACCAAAGCGAAACCCCTAGAGCATGCATAATAAATAAATACATGTGAATACGACTACAAATGCAAACAGACTTACAATGCAGACGCAGTGATTAATTATGGTAAACAAGAGTGGGAAAAAGTGACCGAATAGAAATGAAAACTTATCAATTAGCTGCGCTACATTCACTTTGCAACAGTAACACTAACAAGAACAGCACGCGCACAACTGCATTAGTTGATAAAGGAGCCTGCAGCTTGAAAAGACAATACATATGCACCAAGCACACACCCACACACGGCGCAGCCGCTTGCAAACACACACGCTCGCACACGCACACACACATGCATACGCGCGCCAATTGGATTTTATTGATTTTTCCTGTAAAAGGAATATGCACGGAAACGAAAAACGCCAAAATGAAACGTCAAAACTTGACAATTATTTAATTGGTCTTAGTTAATAAACTCGCCATAAGAGCGTAGGCTATACCATATCGTTTTTTGCTGTTTGATTATTTTCGTTGCTTTTGTCACATACATACAAAAAAAATAAAGAAGATTTTATTGAGTCTCCCACACAGCGACAATTTAGTTAGTGCATACCTTGGCCAAAAGTTCTTAATGGCTCGTAACAGCTGCTGGCTTGAGATTAGACACACTTCATGCTTTATCTTAAATATTTACTTTGAGCGATTGCACTTTTTAATAATTGTACCACATTTCGCGATAAAACAAATAATAGCGGTCGTACTTTTTATTTTGGATTTGCAACAAACGTCCGTGCGCAGCAGTTTTGCGTAGCACGACCAATTCCTATTGGTGATATACTAGTGGTGGACATTTCGCACCGATAATAATTTAACATTTACCCAACTGTTATTAACATTCGGCAGCGAGACGAAAAATACCAAATGCCGGCTCATGTTAAATTTAACAGCTGCTGACAAGTTTTATTCAAAACTATACAATATATGCGCAACGGCGACAGCTCTGAATAATAAATTGTAATAGTGGAAATATCTTCTTAAACTAATATCAATGTAATATATACTTTGAACAAAGAGAAACCAAAAACCGCCCAACCTAGACGAGAAAGGTATCGAAATCTAAACAATGTTATCGTAAGAAAACAAAGAAACTTATCGAAATTAATACATCGTTATCGCAACTCAATAATCGTTGTCAGCCATTCGCAATAGCAAACATCAAACAACAAAAACTTTTATTAATATTGCAAACCATTTGTAAATTGATTCCCTCGCGTTAATATCCTACAGTACTACAATGGAACAAATGGACGTTGATGTCGATGTAACGGCCAAGCCGAGCACCTCCTCATCAGCTGCTACATCTGCAGCTGATGATTCCGCCGGCAACAAAGCTCCGCAGATCCAAGGCAACATTATGGCTACAACTGGGACAATTGCGTCGGTGACAATTTCATTGCATCCATTGGTCATAATGAATATATCAGAGCATTGGACACGCTTCCGGGCGCAGCACGGCGAGTCGCGTCAGGTGTATGGCGCACTAATAGGCAAACAAAAGGGACGCAATATCGAAGTAATGAATTCGTTTGAGCTCAAAACCGATGAAATTGCAGAGGAAACTATCATCAACAGAGACTATTACAACAAAAAGGAACAACAATATAAGCAGGTAAGTTAAATAAGCTGATTCCACGTAGCGGCTGGCTCATCTCTTAGCTTTGGTTTGCAGGTGTTCAGCGATCTGGACTTCATTGGATGGTATACAACGGGCGACAGTCCGACTGCTAGCGACATCAAGATCCAAAAACAAATAGCCGAGATTAACGAATGTCCCATCATGCTGCAGCTGAATCCGTTGCCACGCAGTGTCGACCAGCTGCCCGTCAAGCTGTTCGAATCGCTCATCGATCTGGTCGACGGCGAAGCCACCATGCTATTCGTTCCGCTCACCTACACGCTGGCCACCGAGGAGGCTGAGCGGATTGGGGTGGATCATGTGGCACGCATGACCACTAATGAGTCGGGCGAGAAGAGTGTCGTCGCCGAGCACCTGGTGGCCCAGGACAGCGCCATCAAAATGCTAAATACTCGCATCAAGATCGTCTTGCAGTACATCAAAGACGTCGAGGCGGGCAAACTGAAACCGAATCAGGAAATATTGCGGGAGGCGTACGCGCTCTGCCATCGCCTGCCCATCATGCAGGTGCCCGCCTTCCAGGAGGAGCTCTACACACAGTGCAACGACGTCGGCCTCATCAGCTACCTGGGCACGCTGACCAAGGGCTGCAACGACATGCACCAGTTCGTCAACAAATTCAATATGCTCTACGATCGCCAGGGCTCGTCGAGGCGCATGCGAGGACTCTATCCCTAAGCGAACAACTTGAGATAATTATTTTATATATATATAATCTGAATTGCTGCCCATTAAATGAGAAACACTACAAAGGTGTACCAAATGCATGGAATGGAGGGATATACGTTTATACTACGTGTAACTATTCCCTGAATTCTGCCCAAATCTATAGTCACAAGCCCCATAAAGATAATTGAAGTTTATTTTTAATGCAATTTTCAATTATTGTTTGCAAACTACACACAGTTGGAATTAAGCAGTTGGGGAAACCACGTACATATCTTTATCACTTTCTCATCAAGCTTCAAGCTACTTAAATTCAAATCAAATGTGTCCTAAACACTTAAATACATAAATTTGTGCGGTGGGCCCAGCGTTCGCTCTAGTGATTATAATCATCCAGTTTGATGTTGGCGGCATATTGTTGCAAGAACTCCACTTCGAGCGGGTGCATCTCCTTGGCGGGTATGATCAGTGAGTGGAGTGGCCCGCCCAGGTCGGTGGCACGCATCCCGTGCAACGTGCTGACCACAATCTGTTGCGTGTCCTGGCCAACGCGGGCCAAGCCGACGCACAGCGACTGCTCATTGAGCACTGTATTCCGCTCGAGAGCGTCCTTCTTCTCTACAATGGTCAGCAGCTGCTGGGCGGCTTCGGCGACGCTCATGAAACGCGGCGGCATGTACTCCTTGCGTTTGCGCATTAGCGACTCTGGTGTGGGCTCCTTAACCTTAATATCAAGGAGACAGAGCGTGTGCATATTGTGCAGGCGATTCAGTTTGATTTTGTCGTAAAAGCTATCCGGCTTCCAGGTCTCGTCCCAGTACGGTATGGAGACGGTTTCGCCAAATTTGTACAGCTGCAGGCCACAGCAGCCAATGGCGTTCATGATGGACGCATTATGTATGACCTTGTAGGGTATTTTCTTCTCCTTGGCGCGCAAAATGAAGTCTGTGTGGGTGGTGGCTCCAAAGGGATCGCCCACCACAAGCAGGGCGACATCGGATTCGCCAGCACCAGCCAGAATCTCATCGGCTCCCTGCTCCACAAGGTCACGGTCGGCCAGCAGTAGGGGACGACCATAAAACTCTTGCTAAAAAAGAAGAAGAATATTTCAATATAAAACTTACAATTTTACCATATATAATATATATTTAATACTCGCGCTCCACGCACTGTGCTCCCCACTCACCATATCCTCAAGGCTGCAGCCGAGAATCGAGGTATACATTTCCAGGTACACACGACTACATTGCTTGACGATTTCAAGGCCTTTCACTGTGATATCCTTGATATCGCCAAGTCCGAGTCCAATCAAATAGAACATGTTGCTTTGTAATTGGCGCGCAACTCACAACTGATTTCCAATGTGTTTTTGGTTTTTTCTTTCGTTATATTTTTTTTTAGCAAATTTTTAAATGTATATATTAAAGCTTTGCGGAAACCGACACGTGCCCGTTATATTGGATTTGCACCTCGCTTGTTGCTTCTTCACGCGCGGACGACGCGATTGCACTAACATCTGTTTTACAGTGTTGCCATGCGCGCCATTTTAGAATTTGATTTAATGGCGCCGAAAGTCAGCACACCTCTTTTAAGTGACTGTGTCACACTGGTCCTCCAATTACAACAAATTAACTAATAATGCATTATATGCAAAGCCACTAATCTAGAGTTCATACTGGTTTTCAATCAAACATTCCGTCTTACTTTTTCTATGCCTATAGGACGGTCTGTTTAATTTATGTTGCAGGACTACCTCTACCAATAAAAAATACTAAGTAGTGTGAAGACTTACGTTTTTCAACATTGGCAAGTTATCGTTATCGGTTAGAGTCGATTAATTACTGTATATTCCACGTGCGGTTTGAGCTATAATTTTGTTGCTTATTATTCTGTTTGTTTTTGACGTAATACCAGAGGAAAAGATGCCGGCCGTAAGGAAACCCAAGCCCCAAATGGTCCAGAAACCAGTGACTCCAGCCAAATCACCGTCCAAAGGCAAAACTGCAATTTCTGGCCAGGTAAGTTACGTATTGAAATATGGAGCCCCAAGTAACGGTGTATAAACTCCATTTTGCAGTTGAACAAGAAACTAAACAAGGCTAAGCCAGCTCCAAAGGAGCGCAAAGAGCGTGGAGTAGTGTTCATCAAGCATTTGCCCCATGGCTTCTTCGAGCAGCAATTGCGCCAATATTTTAAGCAATTCGGACATGTAACGCGACTGCGACTCGCTCGGTCCGAGCGGACCGGCGGAAGCAAGGGATTTGCTTTCATAGAGTTTGAATATCCAGAGGTGGCCAAGGTAGCGGCCAATACCATGGATAACTATCTAATGTTCCAGAAAGTGGTCAAGGCAACATATATTCCACCAGAAAAGCAGAACTTTAATTACTTCAAGAATCCTGTGAAGAAAGTCACAAATAAGGTAAACAAATAACGCAGAATTAGTATTAGAATTGTATTTAAAATATCACAATTTCCAGGCTGGCAAAGAGATTTATGTTTCGGATGTAACCAAAGCCACGCAACGAAGTGTCAAGCAACAAAACGATTGGTCCGAAGCTGCCTGCCAGAAGCGCACTGTCGCCGGCATCAAGAAGCTAAAGCAAATGGAAAAGAAATACAAGCATCTGGGCATTGATGTATCCAACTTTATTGTGGAGCCGCTCAAGAAGTTAAAGGAGACTCAAGAGGAAACTAAACCATCAACGAGCAAGAAATCAAAAGACAACAAAAAGGAGCTGGAGCTGGCCGATCTTCTGGGCAACACCATTAACGAGGACTCGGATGATGAGGACTATGTGGATGCGAGTGATGATGATAGCGAGCCGGAACTTAACATCGCTGAAGGTGACAGCGATAACGATTCCGAGGAAGAGGAGGTGAAGCCAAAAGCAGCACCCAAAAAGATACAGAAGAAAAACACAGGCGCTGAGCGCCTAGCCGAGCTGACCAAACGTAAGCCCGGCACAGGTGGTGTGCAGAAGAAGAAGAAGTCCGCCGTAGAGCCAAAAGCTGCCCAAAAGTCAGCAACGAAAACCCTGCAGCTGGCGGCAGCCAAAAAGTTGGCCAAGCCATTGCAGAAGAAGACGGGCAAGAAGCTAAAGAAGTAGATTTCTAGTATATTTACCATAATAGTTAAGGACATAAACATTTTGTATAGAGTAAACTAATTGTCGGCTTTTGTAGACCCGGACATCTCGAGTTTGATGCGCTTGCACTTCATGCGACGGTTTTGAAACCAGACCTTAACCTGACGCTCGCTCAGCTCCAGGGCGACGGCAATCTCATACCGACGCAGCCGTGTCAGGTAATTGGAGTAGCAGAATTCCGCCTCCAGTTGCTTGAGCTGCGTTTTCGTGAAGGCCGTGCGTTCCTTACGCTGCGAGCTGCTGCTGCTGGCTGCTGTCAGATTCTTCTGCTCCATGGTCGTAGCTGAAGCTACGCTGGCTGCCAAGTGCAGTGCGTGGCAGCTATAAGCCGCAGCTGCTGTGTCCCCAGCCCAGGACCTGTTGCTGTAATCCTCATAGCTGGGCTGAGCACTGTTCGGCTCGTAGTTGTAGCTGTAGTCGAAGTCCTCAAAGTCGCTTACGTAGTAGGCGGCAAGATCTGTGCTGCAGTTCTTCATGGTAGCTCCTGTTGGTCGAACGCTCTAATTAATACTGAGCGCTCGGGCACACGAAGACGCCTCTTAAGGCGAGTTTTGTGCCCGAGCAGCCCATTGGCTGGCTCTCTTCTTCGCAGTCGATTGGCTCAATCTCAATCTGTTTTTCCACTTAAATGTAAATGATGTGCTGCTGATATGATAATTGTGCGCAACATCTGGACACACACACAGCCCCCCACTGCCGCCGACTGCCGACTCGACCAGCCGTAACGTCGCGTGCTCTACTCTGCCTCTGCCTCTGTCTTTGAGCACTTGTGACACCCACAAACTATGTTGTTGTTTTCTTAAGACTCGGATGGCAAAACAAAACGCAAAACTCGACCAGAAACGGAAGTAGCTGCAGCGCGCATGTGTGTGGCTATTAGGTCTAACAGCAAACATGAGTCAAGTGCTTTGTACGACTGCAAGAATCTAAGCATTTATTAATATCGCTCGTAAAAGAACGTCTATACGAGATGATTGTCAATTGCACGCGTTTTTTACTCTGTGTGCATCATTTGCCATTGCAACGGTGCGGATATCCACATCCACAGCTTTGGCTTCTGATCGACAGATTGTCTTTGAATTGATATCAATATTACAGCACATATAAGTAATCAAAGAATTCAAAACAAACATCTTTAAACTAAGTTTTTTAAATTCAAATCAGTTTAAAAAAAAAACCGCCAAGCAGCACTACATCTGGCAACGCCATTAAATGAATTGGGTTTTTTTATTGTCTGGCTTTTTACAAATAAAAAAAAAACAGGCGAAAATGAAAATGTATTTTAAAATATGACAAGCTCTTTTATCTTTTTATAATTGATCATGATTTGAGAGCCAGCTCTGCATTAAATTTATTATATTTGCGCAACTCTTTTTTCAGTGGCGGCACCGCACGATAGTAAAAATATGGTCATTAAGAAAATCGATTAAGTGTTGATATCGATATTCTCTCGCATACCTAGGTGAATAAATGTACGCGGCTATTAAACATCGATAGACTGAAACAACAACAGAAAGGCGTCCGTGGTGTTCGGTTCGCGAGTCGCGCATCTGCATCACCTTTTTTCGAATATAAATTAATTAAATTAATGCAATATAAGATATAGCTTATGTTAATAGCATAGCAGTATGTACAAACGCGCGCCGCAATGATTAATTAAAATACTAGCCGTGCAGCAGCGACTGCGGCGACTGTGTTGAAAGTGGAGAGAGAAAAAGTCTCAAAAAAAAAAAACACCGAAAATCTTTAACAAGTTTTTGTGTTTGTAGAGGCGAGTGCTGAAAAATTGCGTTAAAAGAAAGCTGCGCTTTTGCCAGAGTAGCAATTGAATTGTAAAATATGATCAACAAAATACAAGCAGCCAATTTTAAAGTTGTACTTGTGTTGTGAGTGTGAGTCTAAGTGAGTGCGAGTGTGTGTGTGTGTGTGTGTGTGTGTGTGCCTGCCTGCTTGCTTGTGTCTGCGTGCATTTGTGTGCGTTTGTGCCTGCGTGTAAGTGAAATAAAAGCAATTGTAAATGAGTGCGCAAAGAAGTTGTGAAGTGGCGGCAGCGACAGCCAAGCCCAAAACTTCAGTGAAGCATTGCGAGAGGGAAGAACGCCACAAATATTAAAACAAAGTGCAAATGACGACAGCGCCAAACACGTTGGCAAATTAAATACGACTAAAAGGAGAAGAAAAAAAAGAAACGAAAAACATAAATACTGAAGTAAGCAACGGTCAGCAGTTCCAGGTGGTCAGCAAAGAGCAGCAGCAACACACTCACACACACACACACCCGCACAGGGAGCGGCGACAACGTCAACGTCAACGTCGCGCAATGACCGAGGAATTGAAAGTGGTGCTGCGTCGCAGTCGCAGTGAGCAGCATTCCGGTTTCGGGTTTTCGCTGCTCGGCACAACTGGACCGCCGCATGTCATCTACGACATTGTGGAGAATTCGCCGGCCGCCGATTGTGGTGCGGTAAGTACATAATAGTCATGCACACACAAGTACATATGCATGCATGTGTGTGTGTGTGTGTGTGTGTGTGTGTGTGTGTGTGTGTGTGTACACATATATTGCACTCTGAGTCCCTCTACCGCAAACTTTTATCCTACTTTTGGCGTTTGCCGTATTCCCATTTGGGACTGCCTGCCTGCCTGCCCTATGACTTCATCAACCACCGGGGCGCAGCGCAACAGCCCCAAATGCTGAATACACGAGTATATAGGCTGCACCACCCCCTTTATATGTTTGTCGCATTTGCCGCTGTAGATAAGCGCATTTCTTATGCTTGAAAATATTGTAGGTGTGTGTGTCTGTATGTGTACAGGCAGAGCGCTGGCAAAAGTCGCGAAACGCGACCTCGACGCAGTCATTCGGTGTTGGGGCCCATCTTCAACGACGCCCACTGTGATGTCATCGTGTCACTTGCCATTTATTGGGAGCGCTGCCACTGACTAGCCCCACAGACACACACACGCACACCAACAAGTACCGCTATGTATCAATTTTCATTAGGGGGGTTCTCGCTTCTATTTACTTTTGTTGTTGAAATTCCCATGAAACGCTTTGCGCATTTCGATTTCAATTTAATAAAAATTAAAAAAGAAAAGAAACTAGGAAATACAAACATAACAGCAAATGTATATGTGTACACACATATATGTATGTGTGTGTGCGCCATTGCTAAAATCAAATTGGCAATTCATTTGGCTATATCTAGAGAATATTTCATTTTCATTTTCATTTGAATATGTCTAAAAGGCAATAAATCATTTGTGCGCTATACAGTCGTGACGCAAATATATGTACTTTTGCATAATATATTCTAATCCACAATTAGCTAGCATCCAACAAGTTCCTTTTAAGTATCTTCACTTCTTAATGATAAGAGATCTTGAAATAGCTAAGAGGTTAGCTAACATTGCTTAGTGTGTTGTTTGTTCAATGTTATCTCTTATCTTTTTTACCTTTCATATCTGAGCTATAATTAATTTCATCTTTACTCATTGTAAATATGTGACAATCACTCAAGAATGAATTTCAAAAGAAATGTTAGAAACGAGAAATCCGTCGGAAATGGTTAGTTAGGGATATGTTCACGTACGCCGGAGTTGCATTAGACGGCATCGCACGTGATGCACATTTCAAATGCATAAAGTTCATTGAAAACTATTTGGATTTTCAACTCGGTTCAAAAGAAGAAGAGGTAATCGAACAACAACAACAACAGCAACAAAAGACAACAGTAACAACAGCAAGAAAGCGCAGCTATAAAAAGCAAAGGCAAAGACAAAATTATAAAAATAAGTCGCACTCACACAGGCATAGCCTAAGACACACACACACACACACACACACACACACACACACACACACACACACACACACACAGACACTTACACACGCACAAACTCGTGCATAATTATCAGACACAGCAAATGCAAAGAAAATTAAAATAAAACAAACAAGCAACAAAATGTTTGTGTACGTTTATTATTATTGCTTTCGAGTGCGGCTTTTAGTTGTTTTTTTGTTGTTTCTTTTATTTTAGAAATAAATTTATTCGCACGACTCGAAAAACAACAAGAGAGAAAAGTGTGAAAGCGAGAAGAAGCGAGAAACACAAACACAAAGAGTCGAATGCAAAAAACGTGTTTGGAATTTTAAATTTAAATATTAAGTAATTTGACAAATACAAGCAAAAACAATCAAACATGTATATATTGAAAAATTTTGTCAGCCATCAGCTGCAACAACAACAATAACAACATTCGCAGCCGCAACGTGGCCGACGTCGACGTCGACGCAGACGCTAACAGAGCAAGCAACTCGTCGGCGTTGTAATCGCACTCACACTTACACTTGCACACACACACATACACCGGCACGCACTTTTTCAATTTGTTATTATCGCTTTCGCTTACAACTTGTTGTTCCTTGCCATGGAGAGGGAGGGGGATGCTAGTTTTGTCGCGCTATCTCGCGCGATGATGTCTACGTTTATTTGCCTTTTGCTGTGACTCTTGTTCTGTTGTTCAGTTGTTCTGGGTGCACAACAATTTTTCAATGAGTTGTGAATCTCACACAATATACATATGTGTATGTGTATATCTGTGTATGCAAGCGCATAACATGCATGTATAAATATCTACCGTTGGCTGTTGTTGTCTCCGCATATTAGTGCTGGACCGTGACTTTAGCGATAGTTTTGAATTGAACTCTAATTAGAGAGTGTTGCCAGATGCTTTAAACGTAGATTGTTTAGATAACAGCTTTAATGTGCAAATATTTACAAATTATGTAACAAATTGTTTATTAAATTGTAATTAATATATTTTCATAACAAAGTACAAAGACCAAGGGCATAAAGTTGTATTCCCTTCATGTCTGTTGCCTTGTGTTCTCTTTTTGCTTTTGTTCTTTGTATTGTGAGTGTTGGAAATTTAGCTATTTTCTCGTCAGTTTTTTTCATGGTTTCAAAGTTACAATTGTAGGAAAAACATGGGTATTTATACCAATAGATAAGATTTGAGAAACGCAAAAATATTAAAAAACAGTCTAACATCTATGCTAAACTGCCTTTAAATCATACAAGCTTTTTTCTAGCTATTTCTGGCTTTTTTAACTGGCAACATTGGTTCCAATGCTCATTCTCTGTGTGTGCATTTGTGTGGATGTGGGTGTGGGTGTGGGTTTTGTTTGTTCGGAATTTGATACGACAATAAATGAGAAATTTATATTAATTGCACGGATAACAAAAGAACTGTTAATTTGTTGAACATATCAAATGCTGCTTCCACTTAACTCACTTAATTTTCTATAAACAATCGCAGCTGAATGTGCTTGTCTGAGTCAAGATAACAGGTATATGCATATGTATGTATATATGTATTAGTTTCACTAAATTAACACAGACTGAGTTTTAAATGTGCATATACACAATGTCATTAATCAAATTCCTTCCCAACTAAATTGCTTTTTAATTTCAACTTTGAGACGAGTTTAAAGAATGAGAACAGTTCCCATTTCAATTGCATATATAAGAGCGTGTATGCATGTGTGTGTGTGTGTGTGTGTGTGTGTGTGTGTGTGTGTGTGTGTGTGTGTGTGTGTGTGTGTGTGTGTGTGTGTGTGTGTGTGTGTGTGTGTGTGTGTGTGTGTGTGTGTGTGTGTGTCTGTGTGTATGTTTGCTCGAAACTGGTCCAAAGGCCGCACTAACAGATTTAATCACCAACATTTCACGCGGAACGCATCCACTCGGACCTGCCATATATGTACATCTATTGTGAGCAGCACAGTCTTCGCCTCGCCCACTTCCTTGGCCCGCCCCTTTTTGGTGAGTGAGTCGCTGAGTCTAACGCCAAGCTTAATTAGACTTTAACTGGAAGTGACTAACGACTTTTGTTATTGTGTGTTGCCTGAAAACGAATTAATTGTCGCCGTCCGCTGGCCAGAACAAAAGCAACAAAAGAAACGTGGAAGGCTATATTGATTTTTCTGCTCTCTTGTTGTCTAAGTGCAAGTTTTACACACACACACACACACACACACACACACACACACACACACACACATGTAAGCATGCCCTTGTATTAGCTGCATTGAGTTGTCTGCCGATCCGTTATATATATGTATGTGTCGATGTCTTCACACATTTAGAAAATTGTCATCGAAGGAGGAACGTTAACCAATTTCAAGCTCTAGAAAACATAAAACTGTCATTTGCGGGTTCAATGTGCGTAGCACACGACTAGGGCTTGGATGGGCAGGTCACGGGTCACGACACGGTACGGAACGGTACAACAGAACCAACTTGCACGCGACACTTTGCCATTTCGATAAATGTCAACGTTCCGCGTATGGTCAGAGCCAGCCCAAGAGAGTTTGTTCGTTGCTCCCTCCGTTGCCTTTGCCCTTAGCTGGAAGTCAAAAGTGCACACACTATAAAGTCAATTCGCTTTAATTGAATTACAAAAGTTTAAAGAAAAAAAAAATGAGCAAAAAAAAAGAAAGAAATGAAAAATGCGCGCGCGTTTATTAAGTTAGTTTTTAATGTTGGCTGGCTCGAGGGGTGAAACGGGCTGTGGTGTGGTAAGATGGGCTTAGGTGAGGTGAGGTGTGGTGAGATGAGCCGAGCTGAGCAGTGCTGAGCTGAGCTGTGCTGAGTGGGGGGCGGGCGGCCTTTAAAGAGGTTGGTGGCGGCGTTGAGCACACGCTGCGGTTCGTTGCACGACACGGCACAGCGAACATCGCAACAACAACTACAGCAAGAAGCATTTACGAAATAATAAGTTAGAACAATGAGTGCATAAGGCACTCGGCGCGCCATGCAAAAAGCAGACGAAGAAAGCGCAGTGTGCACTAAACTTTGCGCTAAATCTAAGCATTATATTAAAAGAGAGGAAAAAAAAGATAGAGTGTTTGATTGTGTGCGCCCAAGCGTCACAAAAGACGCTTTCAAACACAACAAAAGCAACACTATAGTTGTTAATGTCTGTATGTTTGTACGTAATGTGCACACATGTGTATAAATGGCTGCACTTTGTCTGGCGGTGTTGCCACTTGGCTGCTGTCTGTTGGCTGCAAATTGAGTGGCAGCACTTGTAGTTGTCATTCGTCTCGAGTTCTTTTTTAGCAAGTGTGCATGTGTGTGTGTACATGTGTGCATGTGTGTGTCTATGTTTTGCTTGCATTACTCGCTTTTGGTTTTCTTTGTTTGCATTCCCTTCGCCGCTTTTAGAATGCTCAATTAGACGCAAAGTGGCCCATGTGCCGGCCGGCCAGCTACCTGATTGGGCTGGCGTACTCGACTGGATGATTACCCCACCTCCAATGCCCCGGTTAGCTATTTCGGCATATATTTACAGTGCAGTTGCAGAGCGCGAATCAATAACAAAATGAGCACCGAAAATAAACTTGTTTTTCTTCGATTTTCGCTAAAAAGAACACATTTTTCTGGGTGGTTTGCAGCTCGTGTGGTTCGCGTAGTTTTCGCTTTGCACAAATGCAAATACAGGTCAGATTGCTAGGCTAGAGGAAGGAGCGTGCTGCATACACACATATGTACATACATACCTACATACATATATACATGCCTACATACATACATACATACATACAACTCTGTTTATTTCTGCGTTTCACGTTCAACTAGGCAAAGTGTTGGGCAACTCTGGAATTGTCGTTAAAATTGAAATCCAACCTTAAATACTTATGTACTACGTACAGTTAGAAATTGCGATAAAAACATGTTCTAGAGCACAGCGATACGGTTTATTTGAATGACGGATTACGGTAAAAGGCATTTTATGGCTTTAAATATGCATATTTAGCATGTTTATTCGAGCGCAGAGCGCGTAAATAACTTAATTCGAATGCCCAGTAGGTAAGTCCGTTGTTTGTGTGAACAAGAAACGTAAACATGAAACAGCGTAAGAATTAACATCATGTCAAAAACGGACGGTGGTCGCAGGGGGGGGGGGAGCGACACTAAAATTGACATAATTAAGCGCGACGAAAGCGATGCCATATCTCCATTTGTGACTTCCGCCCTTTAGCCGATTGCACAACAGCTACACACCTATGAGCGTTAAATGTGTGTTTGGGTTTAGTGATTGTTTGTTTACTTTTCGCTTGATTTTGATATTTATGATTTGGGAAAGGGAAGCGCACAATGGACAGTTCAGATTGCTGGCAAGGTCGTTCGAAATCCACACACACACACACAGACATCAGAGCTGAATACATTCTGAATGAGCGCGCGAATTAGGGATACGCTCGAGCCAAATCAAATTATGCAGTCTATTCAAATGAGACGTCAAAGCAGACTGTGGCAAGCGGCTGTGCCTGACAAGCTTGATGATAAATGACGGACAGCGCTCTGTGACTGGCTCTGCAGTGTTCATTCTATGGCGGTCATTCACAATGGCTCGCGCTACGCCATGAGCACAAGTGAAAGAGAAAGGCGACGTATGGGATTACAGCGACTAGAATAAAAACAAAGAAATCACGTTTAAACAGAATGACGGCGCTATTAGTGGAATAACAGTTTAAAATGGTCTCAGCCATCAGCCCACAGTCCGCAGCCCACTCCATCGCAGAAATGCCCTATTTTGCGCTTGCTTACCTTGTTAGAAATGTATGTATGTATGTGTGTGCGTCACATTGGCAGGTAGGAGCTGATGTAAAATGTTGCAACTGGCGAGTTGTTTAACGCCTTCTTTACTTTTCAATATGTCCAATATTGATTTTCTATAAATTTATCGAATGCTCGATAAATTTCTTATTTGAATGCCTTCATGTAGTATTTTACTATATATTTTCTATAGTTATGCTTTGTTCCTAAGTTCATAGTGCGTGATACGATATGTGAGGCACGAGGAAGGCTCAACTCTAGATTTCAGCCACTGTTAGCCGTCCCAATGCCGTCGCATAACGGTGAAGGCAATGCTC
Source organism: Drosophila paranaensis (assembly GCA_035047545.1). Taxonomy (NCBI): domain Eukaryota; kingdom Metazoa; phylum Arthropoda; class Insecta; order Diptera; family Drosophilidae; genus Drosophila; species Drosophila paranaensis. The sequence goes on along the minus strand of JAWNPL010000173.1, from coordinate 6,262,778 downwards.
GCGCCGCATCGCTTCGTACTTGACTAGGTCAACGCCATGTCGTCGATGTCGACGTCGTCATCGATGGCATTGCGCTGACACAAATACAATCAATCCATTGGCTTGTTTACCTGCCTACTTGTCCACGAACCAGCGAACCAGCCTGCCTGCTGGCCTGATTGTGATTGGGTGGGCGTTGAGCATTGTTGCTATTGTTAATTGATATTGCTGGCAGAATAAACTGATTCGCAATCAAAAGCAACACAAACAAGTAAGAAAACTCTAGTCGAGACCGCTCGACAAGGGTATACCCTAAACCCTATGAAGAACCGTTATTCCAAGCATTCTTTGTTTCTTTTATATACACATGCATATGTACGTTCATTACAAGCAAAACTTAGACACACATGCACAGGCGCACGCACACACACACGCCAATCGGTGCGTCAGCTGTTCTTTGGCTGCTTTGTATGGCAGTGCTATGGGAAATTAAATGTTTAATAACTTTTTTTCTAGAGTAACGATTTTGATCAAACTTGTTGGGCGTAATCATGTCATCCATATGTATATATGTGCCAAAGCACAAGTCTGTAGTATTTGAAATACGGGACTTACAAATTTGAGGCGAAGGGGGCGTGGCATCCAAAATTTAGCAAAAACCGAAATTGTGTAATGCTCACATAACACTAAATGCAAAATTTGAAGACTCTAGCTATAAATATGAATTATATATAATTATATAACGGAGCATCGATTTCGTTTTTAATCGATAACATTAAAATTAAGACAGTTATCGATTTTTTTTAACAAACTCGATCTTTTCGTGATATACAGGAACCTACATAAAAAATTTCAAATCTCTAGCTCTTATAGGTTCTGAGAACGACGCGTTCATACATACGGACAGACGGACGGACGGACGGACGGACGGACGGACGGACGGACGGACAGACGGACAGGGCCAAATCGACTCGGCTTGTCTCCCTGATCAAGAATATATATACTTTATGGGGTCTGCCACGCCTCCTTCTCCCTGTTACATACATTTCAACAAAAACATTATACCCTGATTTTCCCATTTTCAATGGGTTCAGGGTATAAAAAGTCATTGAATATATGAGTTCAAGAAAAGACAACAATCGAAATAAATAACAATATTTTACCATTGAGACTGACACTAATTGAGGAATTTAGTGTTTATTTGGTAGTAGATAACTGAAACATGATTCAAATAATTAATCCGGTACGAGGCGCCAGAACTCCAGACGCTATCAGTGTTTACTTTAAACACATTTGCGTGCTATAAGTGCCAGTGCAATTATGGGCAAATTATTTTTATTAACGTTTCAATTGTCTGGCAACGCTGACCATTGTGACTGCATTTGAATTTTCTGTTGCGAGAGCAACACTTGCATCGTGCTCACGACGTCGCATCCAACTGTAACAACAACTATGTATTAAGTTTGAGATTACACGAAGAAGGCATCTGATGAAAACGTGACATAGCGCAGGGCAGAGAATGATGAAGGAGGCGTTGAGACGTCGTGAAGCCGAATCAATTGGCAACCAAATTCTGCGGAAATCAAACAAATTGGCCGTGTTTAGCTCAGTGTTGGTTAATAACACTAAATGTGTGTGTGTGTGTTGGCAATTTATAAAGCGTACCATATTCGAATTAGACACAAATTAAAAAATAAAATTATACTGTAAGCCTTTAATGAGATTTTGACCGCGACGCAGACTAAGCCTTATCAGATTTATGCGAGTGTGTGTGTGTTTGAGTGTAAGGCGACGAGGGCCTTCTCAACATTAAATTTGCATTAGGTGTGTTGCCCATTAAGTTATCTCTCTGTTAAATGGGGGTTTGCTTACAGATATCCCAAATATTACGTAAATGCTCACACACACAAAAACTCATACACGCCTAGGTTTGTTTGCCGCTAATCAAGTGACTTGAAATTAATTTTTTATCAACATTTCAATGGCGTTGAATTTTACAGCAGCCCGCTACACTCGCTCTCTCTCGTTGCATCTCTTTGCCGACTGCTCTCTCGCTCGCTCTCTCTCTTGCTCTCTGTTATGCATGTCAGATGGCAGCAAGAGCTTCATGCAACTCTGCGCTCATCTGACGTCTATTGTGAACAAAACGTGCACATACCGCACAAATTAGTGTAAATTTGTTGGTTTACTTATTGGCGAACTAAAAAATATAAGCATAAACAAGAAAAAGTTGTGTGGACTGCGTCAGTGTTGAAGCGCAGATACCCAAATTGTAATATCGACCAGAAGCACCGTTCCTTTCGCGCCATTAATTATGCAATAAAGGCAATTTCACGTCGCCTGCATTTTGCACGAGGAGCGCTCTAATTTGATTGTTCGGCTTAGAGTAGCTGCCACATGGAGCGGCATGTATTGACTAAACTATGTGCCTTAGATTGGCCCGAGAAGTGCGTACCCCACCATGCAGGGCTCATCAAACAATATATTTTTGACGTCAGACCGAGCAGGCGAACAAGGCGCCAATGCCAATTCGCTTGTTTTTTTTTTTTTTTTGTGTTGTTTTTTGTTGTTGACACGCTGATGCGAATAAGAATTAAAAATAGTTTACAAGTGCCGACAAGTTGGACTGACGGCGCACGTATATCCGCGTGTTCCATCGTCGAGGAGAAGAAGCACACATAAATATATTAGGCTGAGAGAAAATCAATAATATTTTTGGTGTCCCATTTCGTTTCGATTCTAATCAGCAAATGTCTAAAACAATAGCAAAATTTGTGTGAATATGTAATATATTTGAATGTTGTTCTACTCTTGCAGGTCGAAGCGGGCGACGTTATATTGAAAGTCAATGGCATCGATGTGCATCGGCACACTACGAAGGAAGGCAAGTGCAGCCCAGTCGGATCAAAGCTTAATCAATTTTACTAATCTTTGAATCAATTACAGTGCTCAAGTGTCTACGGCTGTCGGAAAACTTAGTAACCTTGGAGCTGAAACGAGGCAAGTGACATGCATACGAGTAGTCCAGAATCAAGACAACTTGTGCTTATATCACTTTTTTTTTTTTTTACAGATCCCAAGCTGAAAGCGCGCATTAAAGAGCAGTTGGCCAACACGCAGAGTCCGCATTACGTGGACATTGAATCTCCCATAAATATCTATGACTATAGCAGCAGCCCGAACGCAGCTTCGCCCAAGAATCAACGTCAGAATCAAAATCAGAATCAGTATCAGAAGGGTTCGACCACGCCCACAAATGCTAGTTCTCCCGCGCTGCGGTATAAGTCGCCCACACATTTGCCATCGCTGCGCCAGAATTCCCCGACAGCGACAGCGATAACATCAATTGCTGCAGCATCGACAACTACCACAATACACACGCACAGTCGCAATTCTTCCGCCAGCTCGACCAAGATACAAATGGTAGAATCCACAACGATTACGACGAGCATCAGCAACAGCAATATTGCAACATCGCCCACAGCAGCAGGGAGCGGTGCCACCTCGCCGACTTTTCGACCCTCACGCATTCCACAGGCTCTCAAAGCCGTCGCCCCCAAGCCAGTGCCACAAGTACAGTCGCCGCAGCATAAGCGGCCACGCCCCTCCCAAATACCAACGAAGGCAGCCAACGGCAACGGTAACGGCCTGCAGCCACTGCAGCACTCAAACAGCTACAGCGGCAGTCCAGCCGTCACCCGGCAGCGCCACGCGGAACGCGAAGTTGAGCCGGAACCTAATTCAGCACCGCCGCAGCCAGCGAAGGCGCCGCGTTTTGAGGCTTACATGATGACCGGTGATCTTATATTGAATCTATCTAGAACACCCCAATCGAGTAATTTGATAACGACGCAGGCCAAGAAGGTAATGCCCGTAAATAGTTCTTATATTATATTATTGATTATAATCGCTTCAATTACAGGTGGACAGTCTGCGGGACTTTCCGAAGCGCAATGTGGTTAATGCACGTGCCAATGGCGCCTTAGCACCTCGTGCATCCGGCGAGTCCTCGCCCACATCCTCGTCGTCTGTGGACTCGCCCACCAATACGGCCAGCTCGGATTCCATGAAACGTGAGGCTAAGCTGCAGCGTGGTCAGCAGCAACAGCACCACCAGCAGCAACAACAACAACAACAGCAACAGCAGCAACGCGATAGCATCAATAACAGTTATAATCGTCGGGATTCGCTGACCAACGATACGTTGCTGATGTGTGAGGAGCTGGAGCGTGATGATGATGCCACTACAGACTATGGTGACAATAGACGTCAACAGCAACGTCAGCAGCAGCAACAACAACAGCGCTATCGACAGCAGCAGCAGCAACAACAACAGCGATATGAGTACTACCAAAACGAAGATGAACTGGAAGCAGATCAGGAGGAACGCGAAGAGGATCAGACACATTATGACATCACAAACATTGAAACGTATCAAAGTGGCTTAGGTCGCGGTGACGAGGATGATAGTGATCGACAATGTCTGGTTGATGACGATGATGATGATTACGATGAGGAAGACAACGATGCTGGTGATGAGGAATATTCCACAAATTCACTGGGCTCGGGCACCGGCTCAACCAAGCAGCGCATGCGTGCACTCAAACAGCGCAGTGTGATGCGTCAACAGCAGCAGATGCAGCGTAATCGAGATGCTGTTGATTGTGCAGCACGTACATCGGCTGGCCATTCTGCCTCCACATCCAACTCGTCTGGGACGGTTAAAAGTGAGGCCGTCCTGGGCCTAGGCCAGGATGAGACCTCCTTCTCAGTACCAACCTCGCCAATTTCGCTGTCAGCGCCGTTAATCGATAAGGAGACGGCTAGCTCGGTGCCCACCAGTCCGGAGCCTAGCTCTCTGGCAGCCGAGTCGAGCAATAACGCCGCTGGCGTTGTGGTGCGACGCCATAACGGACATGTGGTGCGTAAGTGTGATGCTGCAGGCTTTCGCACCAGCAAATCTGAGGATCACCTGCAGCAGGTACAGCGCGAGGGCATTGCGGCTGTGATACCCATTGATATCGACGAGGATGTGAACAGCTCACTCAATACGTTGCTGGATACGCGTCACGATTCGGAGGACTCGCAGGTAAGCGTCGGATCAATAGGAAGGCTTAGCTAGCCAAAGCCCCAGAATAGCTGTATATAAATCTAGAGAGGCCGCCATAAGCAGGCATATATCTAGCCGAAAACGCCAACATACATATATGCAGAGATAGCTGTGACTTTTGAGATCCAGAACACGCACAGTGTCACAATGCCTAAATTAGATTGTCATTAGTCAAGTGATTTGTGCAGT